>JAPQNM010000004.1:14154062-14159062 GCA_029783475.1 Metacarcinus magister
AACTGCAACAAGCAAAGAACTAAATAAATAATGATAGAATATCCATTGTTATAACTGCTACTCCTTAAATTTAAAATGTATGAGTTTTAATTATCACAATCAACAAGACATAATTTGATGTTTGCCTCCTAAGAGTGTGTAAGCTGTGAGAGTGGTGAATGGATAATAGTTAACAAAGCTCTCGTCAGCCTCGCACAGCAAACTTCGCACCAGCTCATTGAAGTGATCACAAAGGTTTGGGTTATGTAATAAACAGGCGAAGAAAGGAATTAGGTAGTCACGCTGATGACAATCTGAAACAGCGTTTCACAGATCAAAACACTTGGATTATTCGTCAAACGCTGAACAGATTTACAAAACGTTTGAGAGAGAGAGAGAGAGAGAGAGAGAGAGAGAGAGAGAGAGAGAGAGAGAGAGAGAGAGAGAGAGAGAGAGAGAGAGAGAGAGAGAGAGAACTGTGCAACTTTCATCTTGGCTTTCATGGTAATGTACTTTTTTTTATGTGTGGGGAGTGAGTTCTGTTCCTACAACGCCTGAGCGAGCCTCCAATCCTACGCTCCCCAGCAGAAGGTCTTGCTACGCATCGAAAACCATTGCACCAAAACTGGCAGTTTACTTCTATATTATTGTCTTATGTAATGAGACACATGATACGTGACCTTGGATTAAAACTATATTTTTTATCTTTAGGTTTTGGTAAGAGTATGCTTTTGTAAACATTGTCCCTGAAGCACGTGGTAAGAGGAAGCGTGCCTATATTGTTTCATGCCACCAACATACTACGCACACCAAGCATACGACCACTACGAACACAACATAAGAAACTGCCTTTCCTGCGAGTGATCCAATGCATACCAAGTGGTTCCACAACGCTGTAGGGCGTGGCGTCACTTGGAGGATATATGCTGGGAGGCAGCGTCGGGAAAGGCACAGTCCTCCTTTTACCAGGTAGTCGAGATGGTCAGCTCCACCAAGGTAAGTGACGGACCTTCCCACACACCAACACTCATCTCTAGTCATTGCCACTCTTTTTTGTGTTTCACTTTATATTGAGTTCGTGTTATTGAAGTCGAATGCTTCATGATTGAAAAATTAACCAGTTGATAAACATTATAGAAATGTCGCTATGAAAACTATTAACAATAAATTGCAAACAGGAAACACTTGGTGACAAAGACCACACTTCTTCCACTGAAACACGAATATAATGGTTAGTGCACTTAACTCACAAACCAGAGATCCTGAGATCGAATCCCAGGTCGAGTGAAGAAAAGTGGGTTTGTCTTCTTAAACGCTATAACCCCTGCTCAACTGAGAGGGGTTCGAGAGTAAGACGAGGGTTTGTGATTTGGCAATCCTAGTAGGAAAGGATGTCTGGGAGTCATATCCTCCTGTGTGTGAGTGAAGTGTGTGTGTGTGTGTGTGTGTGTGTGTGTGTGTGTGTGTGTGTGTGTGTGTGTGTGTGTGTGTGTGTGTGTGTGTGTGTGTGTGTGTGTGAGAGAGAGTGTGTGTGTGTGTGTGTGTGTGTCGGATGCTTCCTTCCAGCAGTGATCTACACCACACCCTCAGGGGTAAAACAAGAGTGGTAAAAAGAAATCATATATACATATATATATATATATATATATATATATATATATATATATATATATATATATATATATATATATATATAGAGAGAGAGAGAGAGAGAGAGAGAGAGAGAGAGAGAGAGAGAGACACACACATACATACACACACACACACACACACACACACACACACACACACACACACACACACACACACACACACACACACACACACACACACACTATCCTTAGATAAAGCTTTTGACAGTGTTCCTCATGATAGGTTAATAGGGAAAGCTGAATAAAAAAGAAGGATCAACGAAAATGTATTGCAATGGCTGAAGGACTTTGTGATATAAAGGAGAATGAGGATCTATACAAGGCTCTCCCTAACTTTAACACTGATCGCAGGAAAAGTATACTAGGCTCTTCCTAACCAAAATACCGAATCAGGCGACATATGTCACCTCCTTTTTCATGGGATCTGTCATTGGCTGACCTCCAGTGACCCGTCCTTCATCTTAATCCTCAAATAATCCTCCTCTCTCATTATTAGTATTATTGATGATATTATAATTATCATTATTATTATGATTATTATGATCATTCTTCCCACCAAGTGCCCCATCTCTCTCTCTCTCTCTCTCTCTCTCTCTCTCTCTCTCTCTCTCTCTCTCTCTCTCTCTCTCTCTCTCTCTCTCTCTCTCTCTCTCTCTCTCTCTCTCTCTCTCTCTCTCTCTCTCTCTCTCTCTCTCTCTCTCACTTTTCCAACTTACTAAAAACTCTTTCATCAATAGAAAATGTCAAAATCTTTCCAACTCTAACTCTTCTCGTGATTTCTGGCATCTAGCCAATAATATCTCTAACAATTTTACTTCTTCATCTTTCCCTCCTTTACTTCAACCAGATGGCCCCACAGCTGTCTCTTCTTTCTCTAAAGCTGAACTCTTCGCTCAAACCTTTGCTACCAACTCTACTTTGGATGATACTGGGCATATTCCTCCTACTCCTCCACCCTCTGACTACTTCATCCCTAAAATTAGAATTCTTTATTATGTCGTTTTCCAGGCCCTCTCTGGCCTTGATTCTCGGAAGGCTTACGGTCCGGATGGAGTCCCTCCTGTTGTTCTCAAAATCTGTGCTTCCGAACTCGCTCACTGCCTGGTCAAATTCTTTCGTCTGTGTCTCTCTACTTCTACCTATCCTTCTTGCTGGAAGTTTGCTCACATTCAACCTGTCCCTAAAAAGGGTGACCGCTCCAATCCTTCTAACTACCGCCCTATAGCTTTGATTTCCTGCCTTTCTAAAGCCTTTGAATCTATCCTTAACAAGAAGATAATGAGGCATCTATCAGCTCACAACCTTCTCTCTGATTGCCAGTATGGTTTCCGTAAAGGCCGATCTACTGGTGATCTTCTTGCTTTCCTAACTGAATCTTGGTCATCCTCTTTTAGGGACTTCGGTGAAACCTTTGCTGTCGGCCTTGACATATCGAAAGCCTTCGATAGAGTCTGGCATAAATCTTTAATTTCTAAACTACCCTCCTACGGATTCTATCCTTCTCTCTGTACCTTCATCTCTAGTTTCCTTTCCGACCGGTCTATTGCTGCTGTAGTGGACGGTCATTGTTCTTCTCCTAAAACTATCAACAGTGGTGTTCCTCAGGGTTCTGTCCTATCACCCACTCTCTTTCTATTATTCATCAATGATCTCCTAAATCTGACTCAATGCCCTATCCACTCCTATGCTGATGACACCACCTTGCATTTTTCAACGTCGTACAACAGACGCCCAACCCAACAAAAATTAAATGACTCAAGGCGAGATGCTATAGGACGCTTAACTTCTGATCTTTCACTTGTTTCTGATTGGGGCAGAGCAAACCTAGTTTTGTTCAATGCCTCAAAAACTCAATTTCTACAACTATCTACTCGACATAACCTTCCAGATAACTATCCCCTCTTCTTCAATGACACTCAACTTCCCCTCTCCACCACATTAAACACACTCGGTCTATCCTTTGCTAAAAATCTAAACTGGCAATTTCATATCTCTACTCTTGCTAAATCAGCTTCCAAGAAGTTAGGTGTCCTATGGCGTCTGCGTCCATTTTTCTCTCCCTCTCAGCTGCTTGCTCTGTACAGGGGCCTTATCCGCCCATGTATGGAGTATGGCTCACATGTCTGGGGGGGCTCAACTCACACAGCTCTTTTAAACAGGGTGGAGTCTAAAGCTTTTCGTCTCATCAACTCTCCTCCTCTAACTGACTTTCTTGATTCTTTAAGTCACCGCCGCAATGTTGCATCTTTATCTATCTTTTACCGCTATTTTCATGCTGACTGCTCTTCTGAACTTGCTAACTGCATGCCTCCCCCCTCCCGCGGCCTCGCTGCACAAGACTTTCTACTTCTTCTCATCCTTATTCTGTCCATCTTCCTAATGCAAGAGTTAACCGGTATCTTCACTCTTTCATCCCTTACACTGGTAAACTCTGGAACTCTCTTCCTTTGTCTGTTTTTCCACCTGCCTATGACTTGAACTCTTTCAAGAGAGGAGTGTCAAGACACCTCTAATGTTAACTGGATCTCCACCCCTTGCTTCTATATATATATATATATATATATATATATATATATATATATATATATATATATATATATATATATATATATATATATATATATATATATATATATTTTATATTAAAAGGGTAATGGCTAAGGGAAAACAGAAATAAGTAAAAAAAAATCCCGCTCGTCGCCAGACCCTGTAAAGAGGACAGTAGGAGATACTGTCCTCTTTACAGGGTCTGGCGACGAGTGGGATTTTTTTTTTACTTATTTCTGTTTTCCCTTAGCCATTACCCTTTTAATAAAAAAATAAAAAAAAAAAATATATATATATATACGTCTCATATACGTCGAAGATAACAAAATTTTCGCGTTATGCACATTAACAGCAAGCATATCAATCTCTCTCACTGTAACCTTAACGTGTACAATGCTACTGTAATCCCACACTGTTCCCTTCCTGTTCATCAAAGTTAGGACCCGCTTCTATGTCCCATCAAAAAACAACAAAATACCACATTACAGGTTCTTGGTTTATTCCTTATTTTCTGCACACCAGAGGTACGCACATCGACTGTATTCCCTTTCTGACTCTCTTTCTGCAGGTAATGATGCTGGTAGTGGCGGCGGTGGTGCTCCTGGTGACTTTACTAGCCAAGCCTGCCACCGGTAACCCCCTGCAGCGTGCATACTCCAAGTTTCTTCGCAGGAAGGCCTACAACAGTGTGAGTCCATGGCGCGCGCGCACACACACACACACACACACACACACACACACACACACACACACACATTGAGTAATATTATTTCTTACTAACTACTACTACTACTACTACTACTACTACTACTACTACTACTA
>JAPQNM010000004.1:14164062-14169062 GCA_029783475.1 Metacarcinus magister
GGCTGGGGGTGGAGGTCCAGTTTACTTATTTATTTATTTATTTAGCTATCAATATATGTAGATAGCCATATTCAAACACACACTGTGAGAACCTATCGTGCTACCACATAAATGGGAAGTGGCGGTCTGTATGTTTATAAGGGCGAGTGTGGTGATATTGACTATCTCCTATCCCTGTAGCCGCAGGTAACGCGGCTGCATACCAGTCAGAAGGTAGTATCCACACTCTACATTACGTAATTGGCCCATGAATAAAAGAAACCATATATCCTGTGATACTTGACATGTTAATGTGGTCGTATGCTGCAGCCTCTACATTTTTTTTTACCTGGTAAAATCCTCTGCGTCGCAGCCATTCAAGCAGCAGGACATCTCATGAGGCTTCGGGGATTCCAGAATGTCCTGTTCCCCCGCGAGTCAGCAGAAAAAGAAAGTTTCGAGCATCAGTCATGTGGAAATGGCTGTAACATGAGACCAGAGAATAGTGATAATGATGTAATGTTTTCCTCGGGACAACTTCCCTTCCCCACCTCTAAGGAAAAGAAAAAATATCTCGTCACACAACCGCGGGAAATACCTTAGCAATCTGCCTACACAGAAATGTATTTGTTAACAAGAAGAGCCATGGAAATGCGTGACTTGGTTACATTTATACCCTTCTAGGCAGTCGACTATCGATACTGTTATTACCTTTCACCGAGTGTTTAGTGCTGCTTTGTCAGCCGTCTGAACCCAGTTTGTTCCAAGGGAAATTCATGCAACGAAGAAGTTTAAAATTTGTAACTTCCTTTCTGATTAATTCCTTTGTATCAGTTTATTGTCGGGCGGCGTCATGTTCCTCATAGCTATACATATGTAGTCCTTATTTTCTCAATATTTACTCGTTGCCACTTAATTATTCTACAAGATCTATTATCCGTAATGGAATATGACGCTTATTAGATATAACAACGTAATATAAGTAGGAAATCATTACGAGTTGAAATACGTCATTAATATGCTGAAGCCTCGTGGAATGCGAACCTTGACCATAAGGACGACGCTGAGAGCATACTTCTGTAAACAAAGTCGGAGTTACATAACGTGAATTACAACCAGTAAATGAGGAGCGGCTTACCAAAGGTATTGTAGTACATACGTACGTCTATAGATTGACTATGTTTTGTTTTGTTATGTATATGTATTTCTATAGACTGATTGTTATTATTTTACTATTATTTTAACGTATAACATTACTGCAATGGTTATATTACAGTATTGTGTAGTACTTAGGTTAACAAGCCTGCTGGACAGTCTTACTATGTACTAAAAACTCTCAATGACCTTATACTATTATTTTTTAGCATATCATTAAATATGTTGTGGAGACATTGTTGTTATTGTTAGTATAAAAAAATATCATAAGCGTTATTTTGTTGGAAAGAAAGATTTTCTGATATTTGTTTTTATATTATATATAACTATACTTATGTAGCTAAGTTAAAACTGAATTAAATAATTTTTAAAATACGTAGTCTAGCTTGTTTTTATCCTATTGGAAATTTTTATGGCATGAAATGATGATGACTTATAATTATGCAGTAAATAGAAACTGTATCCTTTTTCCAAAAACATGATTTTTTCCTCATTGTCTCGAAACCTATTAAACATATTGGACACATTGCAGCATCTGATAGACCTAATGAAACTCTACAACTGTTATTATGAATATTTGCTCTAGGACTAATAATTACGAAGTAAAATGAAACCGTATTCTTTTTCCAAAAACATGACTTTCTTCCTCATATTCTCGAAAGCTATTAGAGATATTGGAAATATCATTGCAGCATCTGATAGACCTAATAAAACTCTACAACTGTCACTATGAATATTTGCTCTGTGACTAATAATTACGCAGTAAAATGAAACCGTATTTTTTTTTCCAAAAACATGACTTTCTTCCTCATTTTCTCGTAAGCTATTAGAGATATTGGAAATACCATTGCAGCATCTAATAGACCTAATAAAACTCTACAACTGTCATTATAAAAAATTTGCTCTGTGACTAATAATTACGCAGTAAAATGAAACCGTATTCTTTTTCCAAAAACATGACTTTCTTCCTCATCCAAACATCCTCCTTTGCATTATCAAGTCCACTTCATCATCTTTTCTTTCGTTGGCTTGACGTATTAAAGGGAAATACGCCTGTCAACCAAAAGAGTGAAGGTTTTCTTATCCATCATCCTAGTTCAAGATAAACACAAAATGATAAACATCCTCATAGTAATAATTATAATTGTTTATTGATTTTCAGATATTCTTTCTTTTCTTCTGATTGGGTGAGGTTCCTGCGGGAGGAAGTCGGGCAACAGGCCCTTGAGGTCCACCAACACGTGCTCGCCGAGGGAGACGGTGAAGGACGGGTTGGTGGACCACTGACATCCTTCTAAGGACTCACTCGCGGCAAGAAAAGAAAAATGGCGTGCAGGAGGTGTTAAGGGGATGCCTTTTAAGGAAAGAATGAATGTTATCCCTAAAGTGGTATTACGTGATACCCTTTAGGGAAGGAATGAATGTTGTCCCTAAAGTGGTATTACGTGATACCCTTTAGGGAAGGAATGAATGTTGTCCCTAAAGTGGTATTGGGAGATACCCTTTAGGGAAGGAATGAATGTTGTCCCTAAAGTGGTATTACGTGATACCCTTTAGGGAAGGAATGAATGTTGTCCCTAAACTGGTATTGGGGGATACCTTTTAGGGAAGGAATGAATGTTGTCCCTAAAGTGGTATTACGTGATGCCCTTTAGGGAATGAATGAATGTTGTCCTTAAACTGGCATAAACCCTTTTCAATCCTGCACAGCAAATCAAGAAAATCATAAACAAGAACACAGACACAACACAGAACACCACGCAACGCAACACAACAACGCAACACAACACCACGGGTCCTTAGGGGAATAGGGACCCGTAACACAACACAACACAAAGCAACACAAACACAACACAACACAACACAACACCACGGGTCCTTAGGGGAGTAGGGACCCGTAACACAACACAACACAACACAACGGGTCCTTAGGGGAGTAGGAACCCGTAACTCAACACAACACAACACAACACTAGACCAAACAACGCAAGGCAACACAACACAATACAACACTAAACCAAACAACGCAAGGCAACACAACACAACACAACACTAGACCAAACAACGCAAAGCAACACAACGCAACGCAAGGCAACACAACACAACACAACGCAACACTAAATCAAACAACGCAAGGCAACACAACACAACACAACACAACGCAACACTAGATCAAACAACGCAAGGCAACACAACACAAGGCAACACTAGACCAAACAACGCAAGGCAACACAACACAACACAATACAACGCAACACTAGACGAAACAACTCAAGGCAACACAACACAACGCAACACTAAACCAAACAACGCAAGGCAACACAACACAACACAACGCAACATTAGATCAAACAACGCAAGGCAACACAACACAACGCAACACTAGACCAAACAACGCAAGGCAACACAACACAACGCAACACTAGACCAAACAACGCAAGGCAACACAACACAACACAACGCAACACTAGACGAAACAACGCAAGGCAACACAACACAACACAACACAACGCAACACTAGACCAAACAACGCAAGGCAACACAACACAACGCAACACTAAACCAAACAACGCAAGGCAACACAACATAACACAACGCAACACTAGACCAAACAACGCAAGGCAACACAACACAACGCAACACTAGACGAAACAACTCAAGGCAACACAACACAACACAACACTAAACCAAACAACACAACACAACGCAACACTAGACGAAACAACTCAAGGCAACACAACACAACGCAACACTAAACCAAACAACGCAAGGCAACACAACACAACACTAGACCAAACAACGCAAGGCAACACAACACAATACAACACAACGCAACACTAGATCAAACAACGCAAGGCAACACAACACAACACAACACAATGCAACACTAGATCAAACGACGCAAGGCAACACAACACAACACAACGCAACACTAGACCAAACAATGCAAGGCAACACAATACAACACAACGCAACACTAGACGAAACAACTCAAGGCAACACAACACAACGCAACACTAAACCAAACAACACAAGGCAACACAACGCAACACTAGACCAAACAACTCAAGGCAACGCAACACAACACAACACAATGCAACACTAGACCAAACAACGCAAGGCAACACAACACAACACAACACAACGCAACACTAGACGAAACAACGCAAGGCAACACAACACAACACAACACAACGCAACACTAGACCAAACAACGCAAGGCAATACAACACAACACAACGCAACACTAGACCAAACAACGCAAGGCAACACAACACAACACAACGCAACACTAGACGAAACAACTCAAGGCAACACAACACAACACAACACAACGCAAAACTAGACCAAACAACGCAAGGCAACGCAACACTAGACCAAACAACGCAAGGCAACACAACACAAGGCAACACAACACAAGGCAACACAACACAACACAACACAACACTAAACCAAACAACGCAAGGCAACACAACACAACACAACGCAACACTAGACGAAACAACTCAAGGCAACACAACACAACGCAACACTAAACCGAACAACGCAAGGCAACACAACACAACACAACGCAACACTAGACGAAACAACTCAAGGCAACACAACACAACGCAACACTAAACCAAACAACGCAAGGCAACAGAACACAACACAACGCAACACTAGACCAAACAACGCAAGGCAACACCACACAACGCAACACAACACAACACTAAACCAAACAACGCAAGGCAACACAACACAACACTAGACCAAACAATGCAAGGCAACACAACACAACACAACGCAAGGCAACAAAACACAACACAACACAACGCAACACTAAACCAAACAACGCAAGGCAACACAACACAACACAACGCAAC
>JAPQNM010000004.1:14174062-14199062 GCA_029783475.1 Metacarcinus magister
ACCATCACGGAGGACATGAGCTGGAACAACCACTCAGAACAGGTCAGGGCAAAAGCAGCCAAATCCTTAGGCCTTGTCAGCCCTAGTAAGACCTCAACTAGAGTACGCTTCCAGTGCATGGAATCCTCACACCCAAAGAAATATCAAAATAATTGAAAGTGTTCAGCGGCAAGCAGCTCGTTTTCGTGACACATAACTACAGCAGGGAGGCAAGTGTGACCCAAATGATCGCCACACTGGGAGCCACACTCCAAGCCAGACGCTGTTTCCACCAAGCGGAGATGTTTTACCGCATCCATAGTGGTGCTGTAAACATCCCAATGCCTCCAGAAATCATAAGAAAAACACCTGCTGGAGCAAGCAACCCTGACCACCACTTGTACAGGCAACCCAGTACACGGGTTGACCCTTACCTGTACAGCATGTTCCCCCGAGCTGTACACTTGTGGAACAAATTACCCCAGGAAGCAGTCACAGCAGGCAACTTGCAGGAGTTCCGGAAGGCAGTATTACCAGCCATCCGCCAATCAACAGTACCACCTACCCTGAAGTGCCTGTAGAAGACAAGTTCTACATCCCAGGACAGCGACACTCGCTGTCCTACCAAAGTCGGAGAGAATATAATGCAGTTTGGTATAAAGCAATTATTGGCAGACCCTGTAGTTACTATAATAATAAAATAAAGCGGTGATTGCTGTTGTGCTTACTTGTAGACTTTTCTTGATGTGTTTGTTGGCTATACGAGACACCAGAAGACTGAGAAGTGAGGGGCCTCGTACCCTTCCATCCTCGACGCCATCACCACCACCACCACCTGGAAGCATGGTTGTAAGTAACAAACTATACCTGCAGGTGCGTACTTTTTGGATTAAACACAATATCTTGCTAAATTGTCTCTATCTTCTGAACATTTATGAGGGCAGTGAAGAGACAGGATATACAGTATATAAGAGAGTGAGTGACCCAGCAGCCGTGGAAATATAGCCATCAACAAGGATACATAAATATAATCAAAGAATAATACTTTTCATAAATAGCTTCTTGACTTGCAAAGGTTCTACTGCGTTGAGTTGCAACGCTCTCCATATTGGATTCTTTTAGTTAAATATGTAAGCTGCACCGGCTGGTTCCCGGACACTAAATACTATGCAAGAGGGTTGCTTCATACATTACCTGACTAATTAACTAACATTCATCACCTATGTTCGTGTCAAGGGGATAAAACACAAGATGAATATTCTTATTCTTCATAAAGCAAGAAAGAGTTTCTGCATACGTTATATATTTTCTGCACTGTTTCATAAATTATATTTTTCACACCTGGTAATCCTAAAGAGATATATGTAGATGCATAAGCAAAAGATTTTTGCTGAAGGACTATTACGAACCAAGGATGATATGGACCATTGCTATAATATCATCAAACAATAAATTTTGACTATGGATAAAATATTTTGGAAAATAAGAAAATGCAAATAAATATACATATATATGCAGTTTACATTGACACTTCATAAGACACGGAGATGGAATGAGTCAAAGGTTCAAGGTAGCTGACAGGTGTTGTGGCTGCAGTAGAAAAAAGAGAAAATATTGAAGAAAAAAATTAGCATACACAAAAAGAACTGATACCAGAAGACCTGGGGGGGGGGAAAAAAAAAGAGAGAGAGAGAGAGAGAGAGAGAGAGAGAGAGAGAGAGAGAGAGAGAGAGAGAGAGAGAGAGAGAGAGAGAGAGAGAGAGAGAGAGAGAGAGAGAGAGAGAGAGAGAGAGAGAGAGAGAGAGAGAGAGAGAGAGAGAGAGAGAGAGAGAGAAAAAAAAAGAAAGAAGCATAAACAGGAACCAAGGAAGTTTGTTTTAACTTGCATGTGACCAGTTGAGGCTGCCCTGAATCTTTAATTCTTTTGTTTGGCTATCATCAGCTATACTTTATTACCTCACCAAATTCAATTTCTATTTTCTGCTTTATTCTCCTGTTCCTAGCATTATCTCGATACGTGAACAAAGAAAACTTAATAAGAATGGGTAATGCATGTAAACTGCAATTTTCAGCATAGCCCCGTTGACAATGGCACACAAAAGCTGTTACAAAAGCCAGTTCACGATACATTGTTGACGAGTGGTGGGACCGACAACTACACCCAGGTGGTGACCACAATGTACTAGTATTTACTATAATATTCACAATTTATATACTAAGCTTGCCCAAAAATATTCATAAATGTCATCAAGCTAATTGAAAAACATTTTCATGGTGTAATATTGAACAATACTTGGCACTATTGAAATAAAAAGGTTCATACAATTTCTGCCAAAAAGGTATAACGGCCATATGTTAAGTCAAATATAGGTTTCCCAAATTATAGGTACTACTTTTCGCACTATGGAAAGGGTAAACAGACCTTAATTTCAAACTCACCAGGGATCATAGTGTTCCCCAAGGGATCCTCGCAGCCCTAAAACAAGAATAACAATTTCAAACTCGTTATGTTAAGATCTGGTTTAGGGAAAGGAAGCGGTTGGTACTCCTGCTCCAAGCATATACGGGTGTCGATGAACAGTTGGTATTCCGCGACAACGTTTATTTACATAATTTGGGCGGGAAAGATAAATTGTGTTGCATATGTCGCACATTCGTCACCTATCTACCTACTTACCTACTAAAAAAAACTCAAGAAAAATGGAAACCAAGAGCAAATTTCGAACGAAATACATCACTGCTAATGAGCGAGATTTTCTATTAAGGTTTATAGAAGAGAGGAAAGGCGTATTGTTTGACCAGAGTCATGACTACCGCATCATTAATAAAAAGAAAGAGGCATGGGAAGAAATAACAACATTGGGGGATTACTGAGATAAGCTTAGCCTACTAATTTTGAAACACTGACTATTTATTTCTGGGTAGGATATAATGCTTTTACAATGCTAACGACATAACAGTTACCATTTTGAAATAAACGAAACCAAACTTATCCCTGCGCTTATGTAACCTAATTAACCTTCCGTGGCTAACCTAACCAAACCTATCCTTGCAGGACTAATGTAACCTAACTCTAACCATCCGTGGCTAACCTAACCAAACCTATCCCTGCAGAGCTAATGTAACCTAACTCTAACCCTACGTAGCTAACCTAACCAAACCTATTCCTGCAGAGCTAATGTAACCTAACTCTAACCCTACGTAGCTAACCTAACCAAACCTATCCCTGCAGGGCTAATTTAACCTAACTAACCCTCCGTGGCTAACCTAACCAAATCTATCCCTGCAGGGTTAATGTAACCTAACTAACCCTCCGTGGCTAACCTAACCAAACCTATCCTTGCAGGGCTAATGTAACCTAACTAACCCTCCGTGGCTAACCTAACGCTAAGTTTATTTCAATATTATCCCAACATTGTTTAATTCTGCTGGTTATGGGCCTCAAAGAACTCAACAACAGCTGAAGAAGATATGGGAAAACTCAAAGGGAAAGTAAGTAGTGAATAATTGTATTTAATTTTCTTTTTCTGTACCAACATTCGTTGATTAGTTATGTATGATCAAAATTTCTCAATACATGAGACATTGAAGTATTTAACTTCTGAATAGGCATTTCAAACAATAAAAATGTTTTCTAATACTGCAAATAGACTCCTCATGGGGTCCTGACAAGAGACATCCCCGGGTGTTTATGTTCACTCGAACTCCAATATAGGGTGTAGCAGCGTCAGTGTTTAGAAATTTATGAATTGTGTTCGTGTTGAGATATTTTGCACACAAGAACTTTCCTTATTTTTTCACAAATATCAGACTAGCATAGGTATGTTTTAAATTGGTAAGTAGTTCATTTGACGATAATAATGACATATAGGGTTCCCGAAATACACACCGAAGCAGACTAAAAAGGAGTATTGGAATTTTTTCCATAAATATAGTATTTCCCAAAGTATAGGGCCGTGATTACATTTTAACATAATGAATTGACTATAGACCCTATATTTGACTTAACATATGACCGTAAGATATTCCTGAACTTGATTTATAAAGTCAAAAGAAAAATTATATGATATCGAAATATTTGGTATTAAACATAAACAAGTTGAAAATGGCGTACACACACACACACACACACACACACACACACACACTGATAAATACATGACGCAGTGCAGCCATACCATGTGCGAGTATGCTTTGCATGAATTATCACTTTCTTCTCGACATATGTCTCCCCCAAGCTAGACTGGTGCACCTGCGAAGGGTCACACTTCTGTTGGACTTCTAAGCGACACGACGCATCATGGGTTCACTTTCGTTGCACTAGCCCTTCACCCTTCCCTTCACTTCTCGATAAAACTTTCTCCCCAAAGCACTTCCACTTACGGTATGTGGTCGGGACAAAATGACAGATACAAAGGAAGAGATGACACTCCATCCTCAATAGACGCAGTTTTCACCAGTGGAACGGTGTTAATGCATTGGAAATATGATAGCGTTATAGAAATTGCGAAATCAGGTGTGGGGTAGGGAGCGAGAGCATTAAGCATATAAAGAGTCTGCGGGAAGTAAATAAAGAGATGGGGACTTGATGATGGGACTATGTGAGTCAGATAGAAGAGGAATGCCATTGGCTAAAAAAAAAAACACACTTTCCCAAAAACTTTCAAATGATTCCTGGATCGCGCTGCCTTTGCGTGGATAAACCTTTCTTACAGCATAGAAGACCATACTGGGAGTCGGAAGTGAAGGTTGTGAAAGGGAAATGTTCCTAGACACAAGATGAGAATTTTAACAATATAAACGAGAAGTACAATGGGTGTGGCTGACCTTAAGGATGAATATAATCATTGCCATGCAGCACAACGACGAAACGGAAGTGTCTAGGCTGGTGCGACGGAGCAGGGAAAGTGAATATATTGACTGATTATGACGAGGAAATTTATGACACTGCAAAAGAAAAGCTGACGTGACCTATAACACACTCTCTCTCTCTCTCTCTCTCTCTCTCTCTCTCTCTCTCTCTCTCTCTCTCTCTCTCTCTCTCTCTCTCTCTCTCTCCCCTCCCTCCCCCCCCCTCTCTCTCTCTCTCTCTCTGAATTGACATACGAAGGGTTCCTTTTTCAATTTATTACAATTTTGTTTTCTTTTATCAACAGTCCTGATTTTTTTTTTAATGGATTACATCTATATATCAGCCATATGTTGCCGTTGATTTTTTGTTGTGTTGTTTCTCTTGTTGTTATTATTAATGGTATTGTAATGGGAAGGGCTATGATACCACATGAAGGATTGCACACACACGCGGGGAACGCGCTCGCACGGCACAGACACTTGCGTGCGTTCCATGAAAACCATAATTTAGTTGAGTATACATGTCACTATAGTTAAACTATATTGGGAGAATGAGGTGGTTATAAGCATCAAAGGAATTCAAGCTATGTATTTCAATAAGTTTACTAAATAATTGCTACACAAAGACTTTTCTTGGAAAAATTTTACATCTTCACCATAATGGCGTCTGTTTACAAAATAACATGGCGTCTCCACCTCATCCAACTCCCTACTTTTGGTCATAGAGAACATTTGATAGCTTCTAAATGAACCTAACATAATATAACCTAACCTAATCAAACCTTAATCTACATTAACAAATAACAGGACCTTGTTTAAACCAAACTAATATTTATTTTTTGTAGAGAAGGTCTCACAGAAAACACTGAATATCTCACAAACTAAGAATTTGCGACGGAAATGTAATTAAGAAAATTTCTCAAAATGCATCAGGTAATGCAAAAATATAACCCTGAATTCTCTAGAGCCTTCTGGTGAAAATGTAAAATAATACCCTTTTCTTTTATATTATAAGTATTATGATTATAAAGACTTATATAAGGCTGTCACATTCTTGTGTTGTGTAAGGATGTAAACAATAACATTGCAGACAAACTCAACTTTAGGACAAACTCTAAAGTTTCTTGCTAATAAGCTTTTAAAATTGTTTACAACAGAATATCCATTTGTAAATAAATATCTTATAGTGAAAATAGAACACTAGTATGTGTAAGATGACTAAATTAAGTATAACTAAATGATTACGAAAGGTTGTACAACTCGAGGAGTGTGAGACTGTGAGTATGGCGGTGGTTAGCCTCAGCCTTAAATTCAGACAGGTTTTAACACTCCGAGTAGCGACGTGCTGCCCTAACAACACACTTTCATTAAACAAACAGGTGGAAAACATGCATAGAAACTTATTTGACATAGTAATCAGGCCAGACAATAGTGGCCATGGAATGTACCTACAATCTATGCATATCTTGTTGCTTACTGGTATTTAATCTGTAAATACATATGCCAGGCCATCCCTTGCATCACTTGGGTCGTGTTTTAGTCATCATTATATATTGATCTGGTGTGGGACTTGCCTGGTGTGAGTGTTTGGTGTTATCGTTTTTCAAAGTGTTTGAATCGTCCTATTTATCTTCCCTTGTAGCTATAGTTGCAATTTTGTAAATATACAAGTACACCATGTATTTATTCAAAAAGCTTATATATATTGGAAATTTGTCTATAAATATTTCAATCTTACCAATGTATGATATTAATTGGACGAAACCGCATTTTCATATGTTGTTACGGAGTAAGAAAAGTGTTATATCTTCTCTCAGGTTAGCAGTAAAGACACAGCATTGTCAAGCATGACAGAAGAACGAAACCCTCGTGTGGCCATCTGTTGGCTGCGCAACGACCTCAGATATCATGACAATGAGGTGAGTATTTTTCTCAGCCTTGAATGGAAGAAACACATTGATAGATTTTAGTTAGTGTAATGCAAGATTTTTCTGAAACATAATAGTTGTTGATCAGACCAAATTGTGAGAAGCATATGTATCTGGGTTTACCTGTATCTTTAATGGGCAGCTAAGGTTGAACCTGACCCAACAGGTCCAAGACACTGATCTAGGCAGAGGCTATTGCCACTACCTGGGTGAAGTTTGCTGGCATGTTGTTTGCTGGATCAGTGCCTGTCTTTTATCTTTCCTGAGATAATTGTGTGGTATTTTTTATTATGTGGTAGCTTTCTGATCATGGAATTTTCAGTCTTTTGGTATGGGTCAAGCTGAAATTGTCTTTAATGTATTGTTGAAAATTGATGCTGTAACTATTCTCCATCGAGGCATGTAAATAGCAGTATGTATATATGTCTTTATGTTTACAGAGTCTTCTCAAGGCAAACAGGAATGCTGACCAGGTGCTGCCAGTGTACTGCTTTGATCCACGACACTTCAAGGGAACTTATCACTTTGATTTACCTAAAACTGGGTCGCATCGAGCCAAATTCCTACTGGAGAGTGTGGCAGACTTACGCAACACCCTAAGGGAGAAGGGCAGGTAAGCTAGTGGCTTTTGGAGTAAGAGAGGAAATTTGAATATACATTCATAAATACTTGTTATATTTTACATTTTTTACAAATTTAGTATCTGTAGGCAATGGATAAGTTATGTTTAATTTTAGTTTTATGGTAGGATGATCAAAATAATTTATATGTACAGTGCTGTTTCTCCTGCTTACAAGAGATGGTCAGCCACTAATGTTCCATTCATATTTCAGTGACTTGGTTGTGAGTCTTGGTCAGCCAGAACAGATTTTGCCACTCTTGGTCAAATCCCTTTCTGCCAGAGAGTGTCACATAGTGTACCAGGAGGAGGTGAGGAATCCTACCTTTCCTGTTTTTAACCACATAAACTTCATTCACTTGACTAAATATAATTATTATCTTGCAAAAGATTATACTGTAGTTGGAGACTAATGCATAGGAGAAAAACAGACAATTTAACAAAATTCTGTCTCCATTATCTTCCCACACCTCTGGGTAAACAATATTCTTGATTTTCTCATCAGGAGCATTGCAAACAGATTTCTGCTTCCCAGTCAGGGGGTCGGATGGCTCTGTGGTACAGTGTTTGGCTCATAATCTAAAGGTTGTGAGTTCAATTCTGGCTCATGGCAGCCTCTTGCTTGGTGAGAGGGGTAGCACTCTCTCGTTAACCCTAGCAGAACTATATGGTCTAGTTACCTAGTTCGTGGGTATTATTTAACCACCTTTTTTTCCCCACTCATGAACAGCCAACATGTAGTTCACCGTAAGAGAAGCTAGAATCTTGCAACTATTATCCTGCCACTGAGCTTTTGAGCTTTGTAAACTTGACCTCACAACAAACAACATTTTTATAATTCCAAAGGCATATTTTCTTCTGATGGATTGAGAGGTATTCTCAATATAAAGATATTTTCTTAGCCACAGTCTGTTAGGATAGTTGATTCTATGATATAGGTAAAGGTAAAGTGTTGGCACACGCTGTACCTGTGCACTGCTGCAGGCGCTCATCTCCCACCACATCGGCCTTTGAGCCTGTGGTGGAAATTAATCTGTTACCCAAGGACACAGGGCCACTATGACATCTGAGTTTCCACAGTTTACCTTCCCCAGGTTTCCCTAGGTACTCATTTATCTACCAACCTGTTTGGGATGATGAACAGCTGGGTGAGCTGTGCGCCAATTGCCCTCGTGCAGGATCGAACTCGGGCCAGCGGATTCATAGTCAGACGTGCTAACCACTGCACCACTGAGCCATATGACATTTGAGGCATGATATAGGGGTCATAAATAAAAAAAAGATAACGTCTTGATGTACTATATGGGCTAGATCATTGCTTGTCTTTTTGTTTGATGCTGCATCTAGGTGTATGACTGATGTTGGGTGTCTTCTTGCCTTGTTGCAAAATACTTACTGTATTAGTATTTTCAATCCACTGAAAATTATGACTATGGTTTGTATTCCTCAGGTGACCAAAGAGGAGAAGGATGTGGAAATGAAGCTAAAGGAAAACTGCCGTCAACTTGAGGTTCAGATTCACCCTCTTTGGGGGATGAGTCTTTACCATAAGGCTGACCTACCATTTCCAGTCACCAGGTAGGTCAAAAAGTAAATTGTTCCACTTTCATTCTTCAAATGAAGTTTAGAATACATTTCATTGGACACCTTAACTGTAAAACATTAACATTAAAAAACAATGTGTCAAAAGCAGTTTATGATGAGGTGGAATGGATAGTTAATGGAAGAAGTGAGTGAGTTTGAATGTACTAGCTCCATCTTGTATGAGCATGGAAGAAAGAATGGGGAAATGAGAGTCACATGGAAGAAAAGTAGTAAAATTATTAGGATCTATGATGAGAAGTAGGAGTAAAAGTAAAAATAACTAAAAGGCTCTTTGAGATAGCATAATGAAGGTATCTGGCATGAACATAAGACAAATGTCATAGTTTTGGAATCCTTGAAGTGGAGATGTGTTTTGAGCACCCACACAGAGAATTGTAGTAAGTGACATGTTTTTGCTGATGATATCTGGGCCTACATGATATGGAGACTTCAATACAGAAGGGATGTATTTTATTTATAATTACTGTTGTCATTATTTATTACCTTTGTTACTTATGTAATGAAATGAAAGGTGTTTTTTACTTAAGATGTAGTTCTTGTTGACATTTTTTTCCCCAATCTCTAAATAATGATTTTTTTTCTAAGAGTTCCTGATACATATACCGGTTTTCGTAAGGCAGTGGAAGCTCAGAGTCGTGTGAGGGCACCAGTGGTGATGCCAGACCGCATGAAACCTATCCCGTCAAACACAGAGCTTGGTCAACTGCCAACTCTAGCTCAACTTGGGGTTGAAGGTTTGCATTGGTAATTTTTGGTGTATTGAATCCATCTTGGTATCATACACATAACTTAAAATGGTGCCAAGACTCTTTAACCATGTATGCAGAAAGATCAATACTGGTGATTCATAGCACATAAATGACTTACAGTATATGGCTGCCTACTTTGCAAGAATATGCTCAACACATAACATTGTAAACTAGAAACTCAAACCATTGAAACAATTTAAATAAGGATATACAGTATGGTCAACAGCTCACGTGATCTTGCCCATTCTTCCCCGTCTATGCAAGGGCTGCATCCCTCCAGGTCATTGTGCATCACCATCAAGGCTTACAAACATGACTGATATGGAGGTGGTGAAATTACTTTGCCATACATCTATAAGGTCATTTATTATCATGAAGACAATGATTATGTTGATTTTCAAACTAGAAAACTCTGAGGCCTTGTGCCATTTTTTTATTTATTTATTTTTTTAAATCCCTTACCTGTGGTGCCGGTAGGCTCAATGGAGGCCTTAGATGATCAGCCTTCGCCCATTAGTACCGCGGGTTAGATTTTTTTTAAGTGACTCCTCGTTACATATAGAGAGGCTCCTGCTGCCAGCGGAAGCTCCTCAAGCATATAGCTTTGCAGTCCCGTCGAGGATAGTGTTATGGCAGCATGTGGGTGATCTTAGGCCACTCGGCGGTATTACGATAGAAAAGTGGCCAGCACGTGCCAGGGCTCGAATGCGGGACCCTGAGCTGGTATGCCCGACCGCTAGCCACTGGGCCACCGTTTAGTGATTAGCTGTGATTGGCCAAGACAAAGTGTTTTGGGGAATTACTAAGGCATTTATAGGATAATAAGTTGTCATGGAAATGATATTTACAGTAATTTTCAAGCTAGAAAGTTGAGATGAAGACTTGGGATTGAATGCTTCAGTGAAGTAATAAAAACTTGGAAATTGCATGGTTTGACCATGTGAGGTTAAGGATGAGAATTTCAAAGTGAAAGATAGAGTGCCAAAGGAGTGAAGTTTTGAGAAAGGACCTAACAATCAAGGAACATGACAGTTGCTCATTACCATGCAATATATCAAGTTACCATTAGGTAGGCGGTGGTCTAGTGGCTAGCGGTCGGGCATACCAGCTCAGGGTCCCGCGTTCGAGCCTCAGCACGGGCTGGCCACTTTTCTTCGTTACTACCGCTGAGTGGCCTAAGATCACCCACATGCTGCCATAACACCATCCTCGCCGGGACTGCAACGTTATATGCGTGAGGAGCTTCCGCTGGCAGCATGAGCCTATCAATAAGAAGAAACAAGGCGTCACTTAAAAAATCTAACCTGCACTACTAACGGGTAGAGGCCAACCACCCCCCCCCAAAAAAAAAGAAAAAAAAAGAAAGAAAGAAAGAAAGAAAGAAAGAAAAGAGTTACAAAGGCAGAACCATATAAACATGAGACTTGCTTCCCACAAAATCGATAATGAATCATGCTTACACTCTTGTCCTTATTATCAGAGACTGTAGATGTAGCACTATTTAAAATTAATGTAACTCTGTTTTCAGAACACCATGTCAGCAAAAGAACTGCCTTCCCATATTCTGGTGGTGAGTCACATGGTTTGAGTCGAGTAAAGCAGTATTTATGGGAGACAGACAATGTGTTTACCTACAAGGAAACCAGGAATGGGTTGCTGGGCTCAGAGTACTCAACAAAATTCAGTCCCTGGTAAGATGTTTCTCTTATTTATGGTTATTCACTTACTCACCTGATTCTTTTGCATTTTTGATGATTTGTGGGTACAGTAATTTCTTGTCAATTGTTGGGTCAGCAATATTGGAATTTGATTATACTTTTGACCCTAACCCAATACGATGCTCAAGTTCCTGACCATGTCGTGTATTACAAATTTTTTTCTCTGCTGTGAAGTTTTAATGAGAAAAAGGCTTAAAAACAACATATATAGCAAAAAAATTTCAAATTCCATTAAAATTGAATCATGCCATTACAAATCCATGTCAAGTTGGACAAGTATTTCAATATGGGTACATAATCTCTTATCCATAACCCTTGGGACCAGATGCTTTTCAGAATTTGGAATTTTCTTGATTTAGGAACTTTTTATTTTTATGCACCAGTCACCACACAATGCATAGGATCAAATTATTACCCACAACCCCTCTTGCATAATGCACAAAGCCAATCACTATTCCTTCACTTTGGCAAACCATATTTTATTTATTTATTTATTATTTTTTTTAAACATTAAAAATGTTCTGCCTCAGGGACAATAAAAATGCGTAAAAAAATTCCGCTTATCGCCAGACCCTTTAAAGAGGACAGTAGGAGAAATAGAAGCAGGGGTTGGAGATCCAGTTTAGTATGAAAGGTGTTCTGACACTCATCTTTTGAAAGAGTTCAAGTCATAGGCAGGTGGAAAAACAAACAAAGGAAGAGAGTTCCAGAGTTTACCAGTGTAAGGGATGAAAGAGTAAAAATACTGGTTAACTTGCATTAGAAAAGTGGACAGAATAGGGATGGAAAGTAGAAAGCCTTGTGCAGCGAGGTCGCGGGAGGGGTGGAGGCATGCAGTTAGCAAGTTCAGAAGAGCAGTCAGCATGAAAATAGCAGTAGAAAAGAGATAAAGATGCAACATTGCGACGGTGACTTAAAGACGGTCAGTTAAAGAGTTGCTTGCATTCACTCTTAATCATTTACCTTCCATACCTTCTTGCCACTTCGTAAAGTTGGCAATCAAAATACAGCATCTGTGTGATTATCATTTACTGTAGGTCTAATATTTTTGTGAACATATAGGTAATATCCATCATGTTTTTTTTCTTCTTCCTATACAGTATTCTAAAATCAAGCCTTAATTTCTTCTTTATGACAGGTTGGCTCATGGCTGCGTGTCTCCCCGCCACATTCATGGTGAGGTGCGCCGGTATGAGAAGGAGCGTCAGGCTAACCAGAGCACCTACTGGGTTCTGTTTGAGATGATCTGGAGAGATTACTTCAAGTAAGCTCATTACTGGGGAAAGGACTAAGTGTGTTTGATACTGCAGGCAAGGTGATAGGGTTTTATTTTTTATTCATGGGAAATCAGAAGAACTATTTTGAAACAATGTTGTAAATGTTACTCCATTGCTGAAAATTTCTGCCAAAAGTAATTTCAAAATTTCATCCATTTAGGATTAGTGAATGAAAATTAGTGAATGAAAAATGAGACCATTCACTTAAATAAAAAAGAAAATGTCACTTAATGCCCTTCTGCATGAAAATTTATTTTGCACTAAGGTTGAGATTGGAAATGAACAATTAGTATTCTTATTGAATGACAGCTCAAGAATGCTGAGTGTACAGAGGTCAAATGAATGCTGTTTTAGAAAAGTCTTTAGCTGTCCAGAAGATTGTGTTCAATTGATATGGGAGGAATTGAGTTTTTGAGGCATGGAAGAGAAAGATCTGGGAATGGTAATGCAGGACAAATTATCACCAGAGATAATATAGATTATATATTTGGTGACACATTAATGGTGCTAAAAAATATTTGAATGGCTTTTCACTCCCTAGATAAAGATATGATGAGAAAAATTAATAATTTAATGATTAAACCAAAACTGGAATATGCAAAAGTCTGGCTGACGGAGGTAAGCCTATTTGGCTAAAAAGTAGCTATGACGGAAATATTCGTCAGTCGGACTCTACGTCCTGACAGAAATATCCGTCAGCTGAACCCTAGGGGTTAATGAAAAGAAAAGGAGAGGCTAGATATTGCGAGGACTCAAGAAAAAATTGCAAAAAGGAATTTTCTTGAATGACACAAAAAAATACAGCTTTCCTCAGATAAGTAGAGATACTTGGAATAGACTGAAAGAAGTGATGATGGCAAAGAATGAAGAACTAAAGGAAAAACTGGACAAATATAGAAATGGAGACAGGACCACACGAGTATAGCTCAGGCCCTGTATGCTACAACTCGGTAAACTAGGTAAATGGGGAGGCAGTGTTCTAGTGGGGGGCATACCAGCTCAAAGTCCCGAGTTTGAGTCCCCCGACGGAGTGGCCACTTTTCTATGGAATAACTGCCGAGTGACCAAAGATCACTCACATGCTGCCATAACACTATCCTTGACGGGACTGCAACGTTACATGCATCGAGGAGCTTTCGCGGGCAGCCTGAGCCTCTCAACAAAGAAAACTAAAAAAAACGAGGCGTCACTATAAAAATCTAAACACCTGCGCTACTAATGGGTGGAGGCTGACTATTTAAAAGCCTCCATCAAGCCTACTGGCGCCATAGGTGCAAGACATAAAGGGGAGATAAAAAAAAATGCAAACAAACACACACACACACACACATGTATATATATATATACTCTGGTATTTGGGTTGTTCTTCTATTAATTTTGCTCCTTGTCTCTAATAAGCTCCAGTGAATGGGTGGAGGTAATAATTCATAGTGGATACCTGACCCCCTCTCTTGATCTTTCCTTGTCTTGCTGCCCTAAGTGTCAATCTGATGATGGAAGTACTCTCTAACGCAGTGTGGAGGCAGAGCAGAGCTACTTGTTGACGTGTAAGGACCTTTGAGTATCCCTCTTCTTCCTCTCCCTCTGTACCGTAGAGCCTGACAGTTGCTTGGACCATGGCTTTCCTCGCCTCCTCATTCATTTCCTGAGGCTGTATTCCTCTCCAGACCAGGATTGCCTTATTACCTCTGCTGGCACACCTGCTGGTACACCTAACAGTTGCTTATCATTGTGAGTCTTCAAACAGCTGACATTCTACTGGATACCACCCTCACCAACATCAGAATGACAGCTACCATGAAGCCTGCTGGTTGCATGGTGTTGCCATTTCTGAATTTTTCCTGGTCTGGTCAAATGGATATTTTCTGGAGTTAATTTAGTTATATATTTGTTATTTCGCAATACTTGTCTGTTATATTTCCTTAGATTTCTGGTGATGGTAGAATCTACCCTACACTAGATTGAACTAGTTGACGATGTGCTTCAACTTTAATAAGTCCTGTTACCAGTGAACTTTCAGGCCCTTACATGCCATCATGAAGATTTTTGCCTAGTTGGTTCTTTCATCCCGCAACAAACTTTGTCTGCAGCTTCAAAATATCACTGCCATAGAACTTTTTATTGTTCTTATACATTACCACCTCTACCATCCTCATTTCCAATTCCTTCAACTATTTCAAGTTTGAATTTGGTGCGTTGTGTTTATGTCTTAAAAATGTACTGTATTGCACTGTACTAGCCTCCTGGCTAGTACAGTGGTAGCACACTGGCCTTGCATTCGCTTGGTCAGCAGATCAAGTCCCCGCCCGGGCCCGTGATGCTTAAGCTGTTTACTGGGGAGGAACTGCTGTGGTCGGGCACCACAGTGGTGCAGCGGTGGTCCACCGTGGCTGTGAGGCATAGACCTCTAAACAAAACCTAGTAATAGTACTAGTAGTAAAACAAAACACAAAATTTTCATGTGCCATGATTGTGGTTTTAAAATTGGTATTAATGACAGGTTTGTGTGTATGAAGTTTGGAGACCGTGTTTTCTACCCATCAGGAATCATGGGCAAGAAAATACAGTGGAAGAAAGATCATCATATGTTCCAGAAGTGGAAAGGTGTGTATCTGGCCAAAGTCCTTTAATGGAGCTAAGATTAAGACGTGTAAAATTCATACTTTCCCTTTTCAAGATGCCTCACTCTTCAACCACTCACACACAAGGATTCAGCAATGGCAGCTCACGGCTTTGTAGATATTATAGTAGTACGCCACTGCTCATGCTGAATCTAAACTTGTACTAGTAAAAACTGTATAAATTTATTTTCATATATAAAAAAAGTATAATGATGGCATATTAGACGCCTAACCTCTAAAAGTCACCAAAAACAATTTGTGACACCGAAGAGATATACAGCAACACAGATTATTTGTTTTTTTACCTGAGACACCATAATTTCTTTCATTCATATCATCATTCCTTATCATCTATTGTAAATTAAAAGAAAAAAGGCAGAGGTTCAAGACAAGAAAGAAAGAGAAAACAATGTACTCTATAACCTCCTGGACAACAAGGGAATCTATTTGTATGTGCATACATAATTTTCTGACCATAATCCATTACCATCATATTCCTTAAATACTGTTAAAGGCATCTAATATGGTTGAAGCGAGGGGAGCGGGGAGCACTTTCTCTTTATTGTATCTTCCTACTATGAAACTAGACGGGAAGGGAGATTAAATTCCTCTTGAACCCTAAAGACACCTTGTCTTGGCTATCTCCTTTAAGGGGGATATAAGCTAGGTATATAAATATTAATGGTGGGGTCTGCAAGGTTATTACCACTGTATTCCCTGAAGGTTGTTTAAAGTGACAAAGGGACGGAGCGATGGGTCTGGGAGGCCCTTCCTCTGCCTCGTTAGGTCCAGTAGGGTTGCTGCTGTCTGCTTTTTCTTTGTACTCCTTTGTATTGACTGCTACAAAGAGGCAAAGCACAGAAGGGAAGGAAAGAGTAATGTCTTCCAGAACTCTAAACCCTTTGTCTTGGCTTATATCTCCCTTGGCTTATATCTCCCTTTAAGGGAGATATAATCCAGGTATATACTAGATAGATATAGATATTGTTAGACATATATTTGATATGGTGCACAGACTTTTCATCTATATGTTATCGGTTAATTAACCAAATGGATGCAAATTCAGGGGCTCTAGTGTTATTTGTTCCTTGTTCAGATTGTATTTACCTAGTTGTAGTATACAGGGCCTAAGCTACACTCGTGTGGTCCTGTCTCCGTATCTATATTTGTTCAGTTTTTCTTTAGTTGATGTTCATTCTTTACCATTACCACCTCTTCCTTCAGCCCATTCCAAGTATCTATACTTCTTTGGGGAAAACTTAATTTTTTTTGTATTGTTCAAGCAAATTTCTTTTTACAATTTTTTCTTGTGTCCAATCAAATATCTAGCTTCTCCTTTTCTTCTCAATATTAGATCTTTTCTATATGTTTCCTCTAGGTTGTTCATCAATTTATATATATATATATATATATATATATATATATATATATATATATATATATATATATATATATATATGTGTGTAACGACATTACTTGCTCTCGTGCCCACAATCTTGAATCTTCAGAATTTTCTACCATCTGGCTAAGACTTCAATGTCACTCTCTAACTAAATTCATCTGTGCTGTATATCTCTCACCTAATTCCTCTGACTATGTAAAATTCTTTGACTATTTGACTTCCAAGGTGGAGCACATCCTATCTCACTTTCCTTATGCTGAGATCTCCATTTTAGGGGATTTCAATGTTCACCACCAGCTTTGGCTTTCATCTTCTTTCACTGACCAACCTGGTGAACAAACCTTCAACTTTGCTATCCTTCATGACCTAGAGCAGCTAGTGCAGTTCCCTACCCGTATCCCTGACCGCCTTGGAGACACGCCCAACATTCTTGATCTTTTCCTAACTTCCAACCCTTCAGCTTACTCTGTTAAACTTTCCTCTCTGTTGGGCTCCTCCGATCACAATCTTATTTCCGTTACCTGTCCTATCACTCCAGTGCAGCCTCAGGACCCGCCTAAGCAGAGGTGCTTCTGGCATTTCAACTCTGCTAAGTGGGAAGACCTGAGGCAGTACTATTCTGATTTTCCTTGGGATGATTATTGCTACCATGTCAGAGATCCTTCTCTGTGTGCTGAGCGCATAACAGAGGTGATTATCTCTGGCATGGAGCTATACATTCCTCATACTTTCTCTAATACTAAAGCTAAAAAGCCCTGGTTTAACTCTGCTTGTTCTCGTGCTGTCAATGATAGAGAGGCGGCTCATAAACGGTACCATAGCCATCCATCTGCTGAAACTCATGCCCTATATATTTCTGTCTGTAATCATGCCAAATCTATTCTCCAACTTACTAAAAACTCTTTCATCAATAGAAAATGTCAAAATCTTTCCAACTCTAACTCTTCTCGTGATTTCTGGCATCTAGCCAATAATATCTCTAACAATTTTACTTCTTCATCTTTCCCTCCTTTACTTCAACCAGATGGCCCCACAGCTGTCTCTTCTTTCTCTAAAGCTGAACTCTTCGCTGAAACCTTTGCTACCAACTCTACTTTGGATGATACTGGGCATATTCCTCCTACTCCTCCACCCTCTGACTACTTCATCCCTAAAATTAGAATTCTTTATTATGACGTTTTCCAGGCCCTCTCTGGCCTTGATTCTCGGAAGGCTTACGGTCCGGATGGAGTCCCTCCTGTTGTTCTCAAAAACTGTGCTTCCGAACTCGCTCACTGCCTGGTCAAACTCTTTCGTCTGTGTCTCTCTACTTCTACCTATCCTTCTTGCTGGAAGTTTGCTCACATTCAACCTGTCCCTAAAAAGGGTGACCGCTCCAATCCTTCTAACTACCGCCCTATAGCTTTGATTTCCTGCCCTTCTAAAGCCTTTGAATCTGTCCTTAACAAGAAGATAATGAGGCATCTATCAGCTCACAACCTTCTCTCTGATTGCCAGTATGGTTTCCGTAAAGGCCGATCTACTGGTGATCTTCTTGCTTTCCTAACTGAATCTTGGTCATCCTCTTTTAGGGACTTCGGTGAAACCTTTGCTGTCGGCCTTGACATATCGAAAGCCTTCGATAGAGTCTGGCATAAATCTTTAATTTCTAAACTACCCTACTACGGATTCTATCCTTCTCTCTGTACCTTCATCTCTAGTTTCCTTTCCGACCGGTCTATTGCTGCTGTAGTGAACGGTCATTGTTCTTCTCCTAAAACTATCAACAGTGGTGTTCCTCAGGGTTCTGTCCTATCACCCACTCTCTTTCTATTATTCATCAATGATCTCCTAAATCTGACTCAATGCCCTATCCACTCCTATGCTGATGACACCACCTTGCATTTTTCAACGTCGTACAACAGACGCCCAACCCAACAAGAATTAAATGCCTCAAGGCGAGATGCTATAGGACGCTTAACTTCTGATCTTTCACTTGTTTCTGATTGGGGCAGAGCAAACCTAGTTTTGTTCAATGCCTCAAAAACTCAATTTCTACAACTATCTACTCGACATAACCTTCCAGATAATTATCCCCTCTTCTTCAATGACACTCAACTTCCCCTCTCCACCACATTAAACACACTCGGTCTATCCTTTGCTAAAAATCTAAACTGGCAATTTCATATCTCTACTCTTGCTAAATCAGCTTCCAAGAAGTTAGGTGTCCTATGGTGTCTGCGTCCATTTTTCTCTCCCTCTCACCTGCTTGCTCTGTACAGGGGCCTTATCCGCCCATGTATGGAGTATGGCTCACATGTCTGGGGGGGCTCAACTCACACAGCTCTTTTAAACAGGGTGGAGTCTAAAGCTTTTCGTCTCATCAACTCTCCTCCTCTAACTGACTTTCTTGATTCTTTAAGTCACCGCAGCAATGTTGCATCTTTATCTATCTTTTACCGCTATTTTCATGCTGACTGCTCCTCTGAACTTGCTAACTGCATACCTCCCCCCCTCCCGCGGCCTCGCTGCACAAGACTTTCTACTTCTTCTCATCCTTATTCTGTCCATCTTCCTAATGCAAGAGTTAACCAGTATCTTCACTCTTTCATCCCTTACACTAGTAAACTCTGGAACTCTCTTCCTTTGTCTGTTTTTCCACCTGCCTATGACTTGAACTCTTTCAAGAGAGGAGTGTCAAGACACCTCTAATGTTAACTGGATCTCCACCCCTTGCTTCTATTCTCCTACTGTCCTCTTTACAGGGTCTGGCGACAAGCGGGATTTTTTTTTACTTATTTCTGTTTTCCCTTAGCCATTACCCTTTTAATAAAATATATATATATATATATATATATATATATATATATATATATATATATATATATATATATATATATATATATATATATATATATATATATATATATATATATTCTCTTCTTTCTTTTATTATTGTTAGATGCATTTCTTTTGATCTTTCCTCATATGTTAAGTCTTTCAATTCTGGCACCATCATAGTTTCCATTCTCTGTATTCTTTCCAATTTCAACACATGCTTTTTCTTGCGCGTGGACCATATTACTTCTGCATATTCCAATTTTGGTCTTATCATTGTAGTTATAATTTTTTTCATCATATCTCTGTCTAGGAAGTGAAAAACCATCCGTATATTTGATCATTGGAACAGATTCAGTCAGCAGTTAGTTAGTGCACAGACGATCGGGAGTTTTAAAAGAAGACTCGACGGCTTTATGGATGGGGATGAGAGGTGGATGTAGGTAATAGGGGAGTATTGGAGTAACAGGGACTACCTAATGCAGGCCTCTGGGCCTTCTGTTGCTTCCTTATAATCTTATGTTCTTATATTTCTTAGCATCATGAATGTGTCACCAAATATTCTATCTATATGTTTCTCTGGTGATAAGTTATCCTGTATTGCCACTCCCAAATCTTTCTCTTCGTTTTCTATTAATTTAATATTTTGTCCCTACTTATATGTACATGAGGTCTCATTGCCCTCTTTCACATTTTTTTTGTTATAGACAAAGTGAGAAATCAATCATTAGGTAACTTATTCATCTCATCTCTCTACAGAGGGCAGAACTGGAGTGCCATTTGTAGATGCCAATATGAGAGAGCTGCAGGAGACAGGGTGGATGAGCAACCGTGGCCGCCAGAATGTTGCATCCTTCCTCATCAAGGACATGGATTTGGACTGGAGACTTGGAGCAGAGTGGTTTGAATCTCAGCTGGTTAGACATACATCTGTTGAACGGTTTTCTTTTTCCTTCTCCATGGCATCTGTGTTTTGTTTACCTTGAAGCATTTATGTACTATGTATGTATCCTTTATTGTAATAATTTATGTTTTGTGTGTCCACATTTTAATCCCTATGCGACGGGTGTACTGGTACACTTGAGTTGGGTGGACTCAACAAATGGGTGACATACTGGTACATCGTTAGAATTTTGGGCCAATTTTGAACTATACAGCAACCTGTCATTGTTTAGGTATAAATTACTCTAAATGGGAGTTGATTTTGTTGCACATGTGTTGTCTATGTGGAAGGTGTTGTCACAATGTTTGCATCAGTGCAAGCCTTGGCCAAGCACAATGGGGAAGTGATGAGAGCGTTTTTGGTTATGTATTCTTTTCTTGTTATTTCACTTAGTCTTCTTGATTCATAATTTTTTTTCCTGCTTCCATTCCTACACAATGAATCAATAAAAGTATTTACAATAATATATCACCACAGGTTTCTGACTTGTTAATTACTTTGGTTTTGCTCTGTCACTTTTGATCTATCCTTTTGTTGTTTACTATTCCCCCCACCTCCTTGTTTCCTTAAATCATCGTCATTATAAAGGAAATGAGAAAGCCATTTATGTTTCTTTTTATTGATATGTTTAGTTCATGAGGGCAATCTTGTCACCCTTCTGCCTTCATTAATTCAAGTACATGGAGGGAATATAGATTTATGTTTTGAATCCTTATGCCACTAGAACACAAATGATACTTGGATATATGAAGCTATACAAATATTTGTAAAGAACCGGTGGTGGAAGCTAAATAGAATGAGCTGAAGTGTAAATGCATCAGATAACAATCATATAGCTGCCATTATTATTCTGTTGTGAAATTGACTATTAATGGATCTGCTATATTATTCATTATTAGAACAGCAATTATCATATGTGTATCTTCTTTTTCCACAGCTTGATCATGATGTGTGTAGTAATTATGGAAACTGGAATTATGCAGCTGGCATTGGCAATGACCCAAGAGAGAATAGAAAGTTCAACATGGTCAAACAGGCTTTTGATTATGATCCAAAGGTATTATTTGGTCTAGTTTAAAAGTTGATTGAAAATCAGTTAGTTTGATTTCTAACCATCTGTTAACTTGGGAACAATTTGTTATCTTGGGTTTAGATTGAAATACTTACTTATTTTTCATGTTTATTTTTTGCATAGTTTGACTATAAATTCTTTATTTTATTGAAATGAATATATAGTATACCAAGAATGCTCTTATAAAAGCAAGTAAACATTTACATAATGTAGTTTTGTGAAAACATTTTATTTGATAACTTTCAGGGTGAGTTTGTGAGATGCTGGGTGCCTGAGTTGGCTAGATTGAAGGAAGGAATGATCCACACCCCTTGGAAACTTACTGCAAGTCAATTGTCCTCCGCAGGGGTTATTCTAGGAGAGACTTACCCAAATCCTATCTTGGTTGCCCCGGAGTGGGGTCGACATCAACATAAAGGGGTGAGTAGTGATGATCTTACATGTGTCCTTTTCAAATTTCATCATGATAGGAAAGGTAAAACAGTGATCCCTTGATGTGTGGCTTTTTATATACAGATTTAGTTATGCATGGAATAAAAATCATGAATTTCCATAATGGAAAAAAAATTTAATCCAAAGGCGCAATGTTATTTAGTATTTATATTTCTTGTACAGCATACTCCCCATTCTTCACCACGTATTGGACAGGTTTTTACTTAGAATTAAGTACCACACGTTATATGAGAAAGTAACACTCGTACTGAGTGGATAGTGATGGGACAAGAGGTTTCCATATTCTTTTTCACTTTCCCAAATATTAGCACTCAGAACCGTATAATTTGCATATAGGAGTTTCCTGGCAATACATTCTTAAAATATCGTGATAATGTTTTGAGTGCTGTTATGAAAAGTAAAGGGACTTAGCACTGATCCTTGGTATACAGCCACATTTACTGCAAACTCCAAACTTTCCAAGCCATTCACAGCATGTTTTTTGGTATGTATAGCTAACAAAGATGAAATCCACATAAAGAAAGTTTCGGTAACAATTATACACTGTTAGAAATATGTTTGATTAGGTATTTGGCATTATAGTCATATGGTAACATCTCACTGAGTGCACATGAGATAATGAGATAATTAAATAAAAGGTTGCATCAAACCACCACTATTGAAGTATCTACCTCATCAGCCTCAGGTGTACTTCATCCCTCTGTTCTTCAGTGTCATACTCCAGTCTGTATTCATTTGCTTTTCATGAATATACGTAAATATACACATTAACCATAGTATGAACAGGTTTTGTTCCATAATAACAACATCTTTCCTTATTCATACAGTATACCTTGAATTGCATTTTCTTCATCCTTCACACTTCTTCCAGTGCCATGATGAGTCAAGCACTTTAGAATAGAAAAATAGGATAGAATAATGTTTGTAATGTTTATGCATTATGGCTTAATGTTCAGTCACAGCTGAGACGGTGAAAGTTGTAATGTAGCTATATGGCTGGCTCTCTCATTGCAGATACAAGGGAAAGGATCTGTATCCAAAGGACCAAGGAAGCGAGGGATTGACTTTTATTTTAAATCACCTTCTAATATGTGATGTTGACCATGACATATTGTATTTCTCCTTACTAATATGAGTTATTCTGAAGAAAATTATTATTTTTTTTAAATTCAAATGTTTTGATACTTTACTGGCTGTCATAGACACTTGTTATAGACTTACACGCACGTAATTCATAACTAATAAATCAATCATGGAATACTAATTGCAAGAATTCATGGTTCCTTGTAGTGATGGCTATCAGTAAACTACTTTGTACTAAACTTACTGTTCATAGAGCTTTAAATTTGCATCTGCAGTACATCATTTGCTCTGCTTTTTGGCATCACTTATTGACTTCACCTGTGGTACAACAAAATCAGTCAGGTAAGTGATTAAATATCATTTGATTTTCTAAAAAATAAACCGGTGAAATATTTTTTGTGAAAAATGCTCGTCTACCTATATTTAACTGATTAGATAAAATGAATAATGCCAATTCTTGTTTACTTTAATTTGGTTCCAAAAATCACCTGTGGTAGTTAGAAATAAGCTGAAATATCATTATGAGGATTTTTCCCTGTGAGTTTTGAGTATACACTATTATTTGAGCACAGCTAGGTGAATGTAGGTGTTCATAATTTGATTAATAAGAAATTATATATACATGTATATCGTAGTTATGGCTTTCTTAATCTGAAACTTTAAAGTAAGAAACTAATAAAATCCTTTTGGCTTGATATGGATTATGTCACTTTTAGTGCACATTTAACTCCAATAGTTCCTCTATCCAGATATTATCTATAGGTGTGGTTGGTATCTCAGGGACGAGCTTTAAGCATGTTTTTGATTTTTGGTGTGGTTATGGATTCATTATGTATTTTTTGCATCTAATATATTTTGTAAAAGTATTTGCTTATTTGTCACCCCTCCAACTCACAACCCAAAAAGAATGGTAGGTTTCCTCTAACTCTCTAACTGGGGGCAAGTCCATCCTTCTTTCTCCTTTTACTAAATTACCTCAACTCCTACCAGAGGTAGTACTTCACACCTATTTTCTGTATCAATTACTTATCTAGAGCAGCAGTTCTCAAAGTGGGTTCCGCGGACCCCTAAGGGTCCGTGGCACTTTGATAGGGGGTCCGCCAAATCTGGAGCGAAATTAGTGGTATATGCAGCCGATTTTCGTGAGAGCCATCTGGCAACACTGGTTGAATGTCATTGTATCAACCACTGGCAGTGTACATCCAGCGGCCGTCAGGAGCGTATGTATCGGGTAAAAAAAACCTTAATTATCAAATAGGGATAGGCTACTATAAGTACTGTTACAGGGTTCAATACTGTGTTAATTTTTTTTTGCCAAGCCTAGGAGTAGAAGAAGGTCTTGAATGGGATTTCCGACATGTTCCAACAACTCACAGAGTTTTCGGACACAAACAACTATCAGTCGAGTTGGTAAGAACTCACATCTGCTGTCATCTTACCGCACTGAATAAACATTTCAATTCGTACTTCACTGATGTTGACACAGATGCCTGGGACTGGGTTCGGGATCCTTTTGTTTCCCATTCATTAGCACGTGGTCTCAGTGCAAAGGCAGCGGAAAAACTGTTGGAGTTGTCATGCGATGGGACCCAGAGGATCCGATTCTGACAAAGTTCATGTATAGACTTTTGGCCTTCTGTTAAAGAGGAGTATCCTGAACTCTTTGCTGCAGCTTCGAAGGTTTTGCTTCCTTTTCCAACTACTTATTTCTGCGAGGTATCTTTCTCAGCTCTGACAGTAATGAAAATCAAGTACAGGGCTCCGATGCATGTGTAAGATGACCTAAGAGTATGCCTCTCGTCCATCCCTCCAAGAATAGAGAAGTTGTGCACTGAGAGGCAGGACCATCCTTATCATCCTTCCCATTAATACAGAGCAAAAGA
>JAPQNM010000004.1:14206562-14226562 GCA_029783475.1 Metacarcinus magister
CGTCATCAACAACAACCATGACGTCACGCATGAGGCGTGACGCGCGCTGGAGACCCTCTCCAGCAAGAATCTTATTCGAATGTTGGTTTTATTCAAGGATTTACACATCACATATGAAGTGTGGTGTTCCTTGAAACAGACAATAGTTGTACAGGTAGTTTTAATATGATGTGGTGTTATTATTAGAAAATAATTCTATAGATCTTTGGTAAAACCCTGAGAGAAGGCGGGTGGTAGCGGTGGACCGATCGACACTTTACATATTTTTAAGCTAGTTAACAACTGCTAAAGCCATACCTAGCTTCTGCTTGGATCTTTTCAGGTATTTTCCTTCATTAAGCCTGGGATATATTGTAACAACCCAGCACGGCACATACAAAAAAAAAGCAGCACACCGATTGTGACTCCTCCCAAGTTCCACAGCCTAGTCCCATTTTTCCTCTTATGTCTCCATTATGAGAGATTATTAAGGATTTGATGTACACATATGTTAATGTACATACCTTATTTATACATAGTAACCTAGAATTACCCTTGTAAATAGTTATGACAAAAATATGTAAGAAATAATTGATTGGCTGATTAAATGGAACCGCTAGATAGCATGTTGTAAAAAAATAATGTACTTACTACGGTAGCTCAATTTTTCCTACCTGGTCCCCTTATTTCTCCATTAAGAGGGATTATTAAGGTTTCTACTGTACTTATTCATTAACATATCACTCTTATACATTCATCCCTAGGACGCATTATAGCCTATGCATTTCATGTCTCACCCATCCTTTGCCTCACACCTAACATTCCTCCATGTGTCTACCTAACTTTTCTTTTCACGTCATTACACTTTTCCTGTATCTTTTTTGGTTCAGGTTTTAGTTCCAAATAACTATCATTAGGACTTGGTGTTAGTTCTCATTGATGATTACAATAGCAAATTAACCTAACCTTAATATTTACTGCTATCTAGACCTTTTCTGGGCTCTAAAAACCTTGAACATCCCTGAGTTGGCTTGTAAAATAAGGTAAAACCGTGAGAATAAGATATCACTCTTCTCAGAATGGTTTATTATTTTTGTTGATTCCTCGTTATTTACTCTTGTTTTCACATATTTAAGACAATACAAACCTTCCTTAATCTTTTATATGCCTTCTACATAGTTAAATACCTTCTTAAATGAGGTGAAATAAGAAAGAAAAAAACACTGGAGCGATGTGGGTCATATTGCTTACCTGGATCATTTTCCTGTTTTGGGAGAAAAAGGGAAGGTACAGCATCGGCTTTTAGTGATCTTGTTGAATGTGGAGACTTGTTGAACAGCTTCCTCTTGATTAGGTACTGCTGTGTATAGTCTGTCGCCTTGAAATGCCTTGAACAAACTCTGGCAGTATCTGGATTTAAAAAATCTTTGCGACTACACGCATGAATCCACTGCCTAACTAAGGACTTTGTCTTCGGAAAACGATAAAAATGAAGCTTTCCTAGTTTCTTACACCTGTTATTGTTATTACAGCCGTATACAGCACACCTTGTCATTGTTCACAGCAAAAAACATTTGTTGGTCAATCCAGTCGCGCCGCGTGGGTCACCAGTGACGTCTGTGTTTACATGCGCGTCATAAGCGCGGTGCATTGTGGGAAAAACAAGTGCTCAGTGAGTTATCCTTATATGTCTCTCATCCTTGGCTCATACCACATCGCGCCTCAACTCCATCCTTCGCTCCCTGGAGGCATAGGGACAGAGGTGGCAGGTCACCTTCGCCCCCCACAAAACACAGTTGCTGCTGGTGTCCAGGACGGACTCACGCATCCACCTGGACTTCAACGGAACTACCCTGTCGCCGTAGCAAGAAATAAACATCCTGGGGGTCACTTATGACAGTAAGCTAACCTTCAGGAGCCACATCTCCCAACTAGCCAGGACAGCGGCGGGAAAACTGGCCTCCCTCAGAAGGATCTCTTGGCTTCTGGACTGCAAGGGACGACAGCTGCTGTACAAAACCCAGATCCGTTCTTCGCTGGAGTATGCTTGTCTTGCCTGGGGCGGGGCGGCACCATCACACCTCTCATCTCTCGACAAGTTACAGCGAAGGGCGGTGAAAATAATCTGGGAAGACGAGCGAGAGCCCCGGACGCCCCTGGACAGCCTGCAGCATCGCCGAAACGTGGCAGGGTTCACCACCTTGTACAGTCGTGGACACAAGTAATCACCTATCCTCCGATCCCACCTACCTCAGGCTGGCTCCCTTTCTGCACGGCAAGTCACAGTGGGGTGATGGTGCTGGGGTGGGAGTGGGGGGTGAAGAAGGAAAGATTGTGACAAGAGAATTAAGTGCGAAGTGGTGGTTACATTATTTGGCCATTTTCATTCATTCAGAGCATGATATAAAGAAGTTAGATAATAGTAATGTTGCATTACACCTTCTATAGTGGCGAAAGATATCAAACTTTAAATAGGTTGTTATATCCAGGGCTGGTACACGAGAGATATTTACTGACGTGTCTCACAGCTCATGCATGGTCTGGCGAGACGAATCCAACATTAGTGTGGAGTCAGATATTTGTGATATTTGTGTAACAAACGCTCCATAATTTTACATATAAATATCTTTTGTGACACACACACACACACACACACACACACACACACACACACACACACACACACACACACACACACACACACACACACACACGTGTGTGTGTGTGTGTGTATGTGTGTGTGTGTGTGTGTGTGTATGTGTATGTGTGTGCGCGCGCGCGTGTGTGTGTGTGTGTGTGTGTGTGTGTGTGTGTGTGTGTGTGTCACAAAAGATATTTATATGTAAAATTATGGAGCGTTTGTTACACAAATTTGTAGAAGTATCAATAAAAAATTAAAAAAAAAGGAAGTGAAAAGCCATCCGTATATTCCTTAGCATCCTGAAAGATGATAAGTTGTCTTGTATTACCACTCTCAAATCCTTCTCTTCCTCACATCTTTCTTATGTAGTTTCTTGTTGTGTCATCCTGTGTACTGACATACGTGGGTGCGTACGTACGTGCGTGTCAGAACTAGGATGTGTCGCATCATCAGGCAGAAATTTCTAGCATTGTATATTCCACTATAAAGAAGGAACGACCTTGAACAAGACTACTGTCACAACACTGCGGGAATGACGGCATTGTGTTCCTCCTTGGTATTGTTGGGTGAACGCCGAGGAGACTGTGTTTCCTCACTCATGACAAAATCCTCGAAGGATAATAATTTTCCTGTTTTATTTCCAGTAATCATGATGGACCTGAGGCAACCCTCGTGGAGCAACCGACGGAACAATATGTGCTGGAGACGGCCGAAGAGAGGAGAGGACGACGCATTTCACACTTAGTCCTATACACCACTGCTTTCAACGTTGCTATTGGCTTTTCCATAGTGTTAACCGGCGTCTGGCCGTACCTGCGGAAGGTAAATACTCGTAGATTTATGAGTAGCGATGTGTTTCTCTTGGCCACCCAAATTGCTATTTAGTGTTGTTGAAGAACTATGAACATTATACTCAGTTAATCAGTAGCAATTAAGTTAATAAAACTAGAGTAATGATGCAATCTGTTAACTGTTTTGACATGAGGATTAACAAATATCGATGTTGTCATATTAAAACCTTGAGTTAGTGCATGATACTGGCTTACATAAGTGTATACAAACCCCTATACACCTATAACGTTTGTCCCAAAGACAAGTAATGTGTTCAACAATTGTGTGGTTCTCTGCGCGTGACTGGCTGACTCGTGATCCTTCCTGTTTACTGTCACTGACACATTTCACACACACACACACACACACACACACACACACACACACACACACACACACACACACACACACACACACACACACACACACACACACACACTGTGCGATTGCTCAGTGGAAACGTCCCGACCTGTCACTTGTAGCCTGAGTGAGGTTCACACCACGCATAATATACAATGTTTACATTAATGATCAAGCAGTTACTGTTCTCCTTGAGCGAAAGACTGGAGCGTGTGATGTATGAAAAGTCACAGCTTTACCCAGAGATAGGATGAGCTGAAAGCTTTTTGGAAGGGTAATGACTGGGGATCACGTGATCCTCAAGAATGTGGGTGAATTGCACAAATGAGAAGAGTAGCATGCCTGCTACTCTTAAACGACTGTGTGTGTGTGTGTGTGAGAGAGAGAGAGAGAGAGAGAGAGAGAGAGAGAGAGAGAGAGAGAGAGAGAGAGAGAGAGAGAGAGAGAGAGAGAGAGAGAGAGAGCACTTGTGTATATTATGTGCCGCTATATTGTATCCCAATGCCTGCAGCTGGAGCCCGGAGTGTCGAAAGATATGCTGGGATGGGTGATAGCCGCCAACCCGATTGGCCAGATGATCGCCTCGCCGCTCCTTGGACTTTGGAGCAACCGAGCAGGATCTAACAGGTGGGTGTGGCGATAGTCTGTTGTGATTAGCCTCATTCTGCAACACTGTGTATGAGAAAGATAAAGAGTTAAATAGAAAGAAGAGAAGATCTTCGGTCATTAGCTACTCCAAAAAACGAAAAGTAGGAGTTAGAGAAAAATAAGATGTTCAGATCATAAGTTTGCCTCCTCGGTTCCCATGTCATCTGAAGGAAGAAAACAAAGGATGAAATGTAAGTAGTGGGCCATCACTGATCAGAGGTCTGAAAACATTGACCACAGTAACGAGTTCCCGCGATGCTAGCGAGGCAGGTTGAATGGACTATTTATCTGTCAAACTAGCATTTTAAGACTGAGTGTCAGGGCCGAGGTGACTACCAATTAATATTATCTTTTTATAGAGTTGTGGGGAAGAAAAATCATGGAGTATGATACCCCGAATATATTTCACACACACAAATAGCAAACAATAGGCTAGAAGCCAAAATAAATCACCAAGGACGAACTGCTCGTAAACAATTACCAGAGCAGGGGTATGACACCCAAATAACTCCCTGTACAGCTGTTTTGAGGGTGAGATGCGTGACAGCAAAACTCGGCAACGTAGATTGCTCCTCAGACAGCAGGGAGGGTCGAATGGTGTAGGTACAGTTGAAGGGCACACTGGAAGGGAGCCCAAGTCTCCAGAAATGCCTTCGGAATGTTGAGAAACCAGCAGCAGGTGGTGAGGTGTTGTCAGGTGTGAGAGCTGAGGCGTTCTGTCCTTCTCCAAGCCGGTGGCGAGGAGCTTGGCTCGGTTAGACTACCCCCCTACCCCTGGACAAGGGGGTGGGGTAGTGGCGGGGAAGCCGGTGAACTAGCGCCGGCAGACGAGAGTGGTAGTTCAACCACTAAATAGGGGAAGACGAGGCAGGTGCAGTTCCTCACACATGCCCCCACTAAAACATCTGCTGCACAGCTGATGTCGAAGAACTGCAGCTGACCAGGAGACATAAACAAACTTATAATATACTTGAGTGCAGGAAACAAAACTTGTAAAAGGCTGGAGTGCAGGAAAACAAAATAAAGAAAAGCTATTGCCGGCTGAGAAGGTCGGCTCCAATGTTGTCTGTCCCGGCAACATGAACAACCCTAAATTTATAGGGTTGAAGACCTAAAGCCCATCGTAGTACTCTATCATTTTTACCTTTGAATTTCTGAAGGTATATTAGAGGCTGTGGTCTACTTCAAGGATAAATTCCTTACCTCGAAGATAGAAGTCAAACCTATGAATGCCGAACACGATGGCCAGGCATTCCCTCTCGATGGTAGAGTATCGTCGTTCCCGATCAAGTAGTTTCCGGCTGGCGTAAGAGATGGGATGTGGACGATCATCATGGTACTGAAGCAGTACAGCACCTAATCCATAGTTTGAAGCATCGGTACGTATGACGAAGGTCTGGCTGGGGTCCGGAAGACGCAGAATAGGTCCCGAAGTCAAGGCTTGCTTCAGCAGCTTGAACCGTTCAAGCAGATCTTCAGTCCACTGGAGGGGATCCCGTACCGGCTTCTTCAACAAGTCAGAGAGGGGGCCGGTAAGCTCAGAGGCCTGAGGAATGAAAGCTTTATAAAATTATATCAAACCTAGGAAACTCCGGAGTAACTTCTTGGTGGTAGGAGGAGTCATGGAGGTGATGGCAGTCAACTTGCCAACTTGTGGTTGAAGATGGTCGCGGGACAAAACAAATCCCAGATAGTTGATGGACTCTGCTCCAAACCGGCACTTTTTAAGTTTGACAGTCAGACCGTTATGTTGTAGTCTATCTAAAACAGACTTGAGGGCAGAGATGTGAGTGGGCCAATCAGATGAATACACAAAAATATTATCAAAATAAAAAGAAACATTGGCCAAGCCAGCAAGCACAATCCTCATTAAGCGAATATAAGTGGCACAGGCCGTAACAAGACCAAAAGGCATCCGAGTAAATTCCATCAGGCCCTTGTGAGTGGGAAACGCAGTGAAGCATCGAGCTTTGGCAGAAAGTGGAACCTGGTAATATGCCTTACTCAAATCTAGCTCTGAGAAGAACTCAGCACCAACGAACTTATGCAGCTCTGTCTCAATACTGCAGGATGGTTCGGCATGGAAAATAGTAACTGAGTTGAGTAACCTGTAATCAATGGCCATCCGATACGTACCGTCGGACTTCCTGACCATGATAACCGGAGAGCAGTGTGGAGAGGTTGAAGGTTGGATGATTCCTTGACTCAATAGTTGCTCAACCTCTTCCTGGTAGTAGTGCTGGAGATGGATTGGCACCGGGTAGATCTTCGCTTGTATTCTCTCCGTTGTAGTGAGGGTGATGTCGTGCTCGACAGTCTTGGTGCAGCCAGGTTGATCCGAAAAAGTAGACTGGTATGTGAGAAACAGGTCTTCAACCTGAGCAGACTGGTTCCAAGTGAGAGCAGGACTAATGACAGGTTCTTCAGCATTAGTTGGACCATCAGGTGTTAAAGCAAGCTCAGGTAAATCATCAATACCCTCATTCAAATAGGATGACTTACTCTTTTCCTCGGGCTCGCTTAAAGGTGAAATCTCGTCGAGGACTTGTAGCTGGTTAACTTGGGCCCGCCGGTGGTACTTCTTGAGGATATTGGCGTGGTAAAGTTTAGGTCCTCTTGGCATCTCGATCAAGTAGTCCACCTTACCCCGTTTTTCCAAAACTTTGTGAGGGCCACTCCAAGCAACCAACAACTTGCTGGAGTCACTAGGCAGTAGTAATAATACCTCATCGCCTGGCTGGAATTGACGGTCTTGAGATCTTACGTCAAAGTAAGACTTATACCGGGCGATACTCATATCCGCGTGTTTGGCAGCAAGCTGGGCGCATTCGGTCAGTTTCTCCCGTAGCTCGATGACGTAACGGAAGGTTGATCTCTCATCTTCTGGGATCCTACGGTTTTCCCAAAGGTCACGGAGCACCGAGAGGGGACCCCGCACTGACCTGACATAGAGGAGTTCAAATGGAGAGAATCCAGTCCGGTCGTTAGGGATCTCTCTGAGGGCAAACAAAGTAGGGATCAAATATCGATGCCACTCCTTGGGCTTATCAGAGCACAGCTTCCGAAGGGCAGACTTCAGGGTACCGTGCAGCCGCTCAACTCGCCCGTTTCCGCTGGGGTGGAAAGGCGTGGTGAAGATGGGTTTTACTCCCAGTAGTTTGTGTAGCTCTGCCATAAGCTGGGAAGTAAATTGAGTCCCACGGTCGGAAAGTATTTCCCTGGGGATTCCCACTCTGGCGAAGATGGTTAGCAGAGCTTCAGATACAGATATGGTGTCAATATCTTTAAGAGGCATGGCTTCTGGAAACCCAGTGGAGAAATCAATTAGAGTGACAATGTAACGGTGTCCTTCAGAAGATGGTGGAGACAAAGGGACCTACCAAGTCAATGGCAACTCTGGAGAAGGGTTCAGTTACGACAGGTAACGGTTGAAGAGGTACTGGACGTACCCTACCCTTAGCCGACATACGTTGACACTTGTCGCAGGAACGGCAGTAATCCCGGATGTCTGCACACATCCCTGGCCAATAAAAGTCTTGCAAGACCTTCATCTGGGTCTTCCGGTGGGAGAAATATCCAGCCAAAGGACCTTCGTGAGCAACACGTAGGATGACAGGACGGCAATCGCTGGGAACAACCAAGGATAAACCATTTACCTTTTGAGGGTGATCCGAGGAGAGACATTTTCGGTACAGGAGGCCGTCGTCATGTATGAACTGGTATGTGGCACCATCCCGGGCCTTCTCAACTTCTTGAGTGGTAGCCTTTGACTGTAAACACGTCAAGGAAGGACAGGATTCCTGAAGTTGACGAAACCCATCAGGGGTTACAGTCAAAGGATGGAGCTTAGGTAGAACAAGAGGTTGGACCCGTTTAGATCGACCGGCTCTGGTCTCCACAGCACACACTTGAGTAGTTGAGGACTCAACTGGTGGTAGATGCTGACATCGAGTAGGGCGGTTGTCCTTGTCTTGAGAGGAGAGGGAAGTTCCGGGCGAAGGCGAGTGAACTAGCGCCGGCAGACGAGAGTGGTAGTTCAACCACTAAATAGGGGAAGACGAGGCAGGTGCAGTTCCTCACACTGAGATTAACACACTTACGGGAATTACAGCATTGAAATGACATATCTAACTTGCCAGAAAAGCAGGAAAAATACTGTAAAAGCGCAGAGACCCAAGATAATGATACTCCCATCAACAAGGAAATATCAATGTCGACGCTTCGCCTTATTATTACATGTTTCTATTGTTCCTCACGTCGCAGGATGCCGGCTCACACCTACCTCTGTTATCAATTAAATCAGGCCGCATGTGGCTAATGGCATTACGTGATGTTGCTGATGTCATCAATATTATCATTGTTGTTATCATTATTATAAATATTATTATTATTACTATTATTGTTATTATTATTATTATTATTATCATCATCATTATTTTCATTATCGTTATTATCATTATTATTATTATCTTTTTTTTTATTCTTTGATAAGCTGTAATTTTAAGGCAGTCCGATAGTAAGATACTATCAAGCTTTACTGTTAATTTGGTTTGAGCTATCCATAAGGACAAGGCTTTGCTCTTATCATTTTTTTTTCTCTTACTAACACCACCATAATACATTGTATGGAGAGAGAGAGAGAGAGAGAGAGAGAGAGAGAGAGAGAGAGAGAGAGAGAGAGAGAGAGAGAGAGAGAGAGAGAGAGAGAGAGATGAGGAACAAAACTAGTTTATAAAACACACACACACACACACTCAAGGCCAATAACCCTAGTGTCATGGTGACCATTATGGTTCTTTAGGCTGCAACTTAATTCCCAGCCGCTCCCTCTCATGGCTAACCTATGGATGAATTCATGACACATAAGGGATTATATATATAAACACACACACACACACACACACACACACACACACACACACACCACACACACACACACACACACGCACACACGCAGACTCAAGGCCAACTAACCCTAGTGTCATGGTGACCATTATGGTTCTTTAGGTTAAGATGTCTGCAACTTAATTCCCAGCCGCTCCCTCTCATGGCTAACCTATGGATGAATTCATCACACATAGGGGATTATATATAAACACACACACACACACACACACACACACACACACACACACACACACACACACACACACACACACACACACACACACACATATCATGTAAATGATAATAACAATGATGAAAACTATTTTGATAGTTATCATTATTTTCATTATAGTTATCATTATTTATCTATTATAAGAATCATCATTATTATCATTATTATTAGTATTATTATTTCAAACTGCGAGCGAAGCGAGAAGTTTGGAAATTTGTCTGTGTGTCTGTATGTCTGTCCGTCTGTCTGTCCGTCCGTCCGTCCGTCCGTCCGTCTGTCTGTCTGTCTGTCTGTCTTCTATCTCCTCCTAGACCACTGGAGGGATCGGAATGAAATTTTCAGGGGTCGTAGGCATCAACCTTTAGATGGTTATTATATATTTAAAAAAAAACATATTGTTTCAAACTGCGAGCGAAGCGACCAGTTTGGAAGTTACGAAACGACCCCATCCAAAATTTGTCTGTGTCTGTATGTGTGTGTGTCTGTGTGTCTGTGTGTCTGTCTGTCTGTCTGTCTGTCTGTCTGTCCGTCCGTCCGTCCGTCCGTCTGTCTGTCTGTCCGTCCGTCCGTCCGTCTGTCTTCTATCTCCTCTTAGACCACTGGAGGGATCGGAATGAAACTTTCAGAGGTCGTAGGCATCAACCCTTAGATGGTTATTATATATTAAAAACGTATTGTTATTAAGTAAATTTTAAAGTTATGTGTTAAAAACCTGTACCTCCCTTAATACTGGTCGCACATATTCATACTTGCCCAGAGACACCTTTACCTACCTCCTACCTTCTACCTCCCTTTCTACCTCCTACCTCCAACATCCCTTTCTAACTCCTACCTCCCTTTCTACCTCCTACCTCCCTTTCTACCTCCTACCTCCCTTTCTACCTCCTACCTCCCTTTCTACCACCTATCTCCTACCACTCTTTCTACCTTCTACCTCCTTTTCTACCTCCTACCTTCCTTTCTACCTCCTACCTCCCTTTCTACCTCCTACCTATCTCCTATCTCCTACCTCCCTTTCTACCTCCTACCTCCTACCTCCCTTTCTGTAGAAGAATCTACAGGCCTTATCCGCCCATGTATGGAGTATGACTCTCATGTCTGGGGGGGCTCAACTCATACAGCTCTTTTAAACAGGGTGAAGTCTAAAGCTTTTCGTCTTATCAACTCTCCTCCTCTAACTGACTGTCTTCACTCTTTAAGTCACCGCCGCAATGTTGCATCTTTATCTATCTTCTACCGCTATTTTCATGCTGACTGCTCTTCTGAACTTGCTAACTGCATGCCTTCCCCCCTCCCGTGGCCTCGCTGCACAAGACTTTCTACTTCTTCTCATCCTTATTCTGTCCATTTTCCTAATGCAAGAGTTAACCAGTATCTTCACTCTTTCATCCCTTACACTGGCTAACTCTGGAACTCTACCTTTGTCTGTTTTTCCACCTGCCTATGACTTAAACTCTTTCAAAAGAGGAGTGTCAAGACACTTCTCACACTAATTTGGACTTCCCCCATGTCTATATTTCTCCTACTATACTCTTTACAGGGTCTGGCGACAAGCGGGATTTTTTTTTTTTATACTTAATTTATTTTTCCCTTAGCCAGTACCCTTTTGATGTAAAAAAAAAAAGAAGATTGAAAATGCGTGTTTTTCTATTTTTATCCAAATAAAATATAACTTTTGGCTTTGATTGAAAAATACAACAGCGTGTAACTTTCTTTCCTGGGCGAGCAGTTTGGGTATGCTGGGTGAGTTTTTTAAAATTTCATGGTCGCCCAGCATGTCTATTTGCTTAATTATTATGTAAATTTTAAAGTTATTTGTGAAAAAACTTTCATCTCGCTTAATAATGGTTGCACATATTCATACTTACCTTTCACAGGAGACACCTTGACCTACCTCCTACCTCCAACCTCCCAGTAGGCTTTATAGAAGCAAAGATGGACTTGCTTCTTGCCTGTTATTTGGCGTTGGTGAGACAATTGCGTTCGTGACCTTCATTGATCGTTCCTAGACCAGGAGACAATCTTTAGGGGCTCTGAGGACTTGACCTAAAGGCACGTCAGAAAGTCATGAGTGAGCTCCCATTCAGCCATTGCCCCGCTGTGTGTGGCAGAGCCTTAACTTTGCTCCGCACCTGCCTCTCACCTGCCCCGCGTCCACAGTATTTGCCCTGCACCCACATTTTTGAGGATGCGGGCCAAATACTGTGAGTGCTGGGCGGATGCGGGGCAAAGTTTAAGCTCTTCCACACACAGCCGACCAAATGCGACCTCAACTCGACCGAAGGCCAGTCCACTTATGCATTCATGCACATGCAGAGTTTTTCAGCAAAGAATCCACACTCGCCCCGCACCTCAATTGGATTTAAAGTTTATAGAATTAAAAAGTAGGAGCACGAAACTTTTTTATTCGATTTCATTAGAACAGTAGCACCTCAGTAGTTAGCAGGTCTGACTACGAATCCGCTGGCCCGAGTTCAATCGCGGACGAGGGCATGCAGTTGGCGCACAGCTCACCCAGCTATTCATCCTTCCTAACGGGTTGGTCGATAAATTGGTACCTAGGGAAACCTGGGGAAGGCAAACTGTGCAAACTCGGATGTTACAGAGGCCCTGTGTCCCAGGATAACGGATTAATTTCCACCACAGGCTCCAAGGCCGATGTGGCGGGAGATGAGCGCCTGCAGCCACGTGCAGCTCAGCGTGTGCCCCAATTTACTTTATTGGAACAGTGACGTCGCGCGCTAAATAAAGATGCCATCACAACACTCGACATAGTGGAATGACCGAATGACTATCAAAACAGAAGTGAAAAAAAGCGTTGCTTATCTCCATGTGTGATATTTGCTGCCATCAGACGTCTATGAATACATGAACATTATATTGCATAGCACTTTAAATGTCATTCTTTTAGTTTCACATGTTTTCTAATTATAACTACTACTATAACTACTACTACTACTACTACTACTACTACTACTACTACTACTACTACTACTACTACTACTACTACTACTACTACTATTAATGCTGCTACTACTACAGCTACTACTACTACTAGTACTACTACTGCTACTACTACCACTACTACTACTACTACTACTACTACTACTACTACTACTACTATTACGACTACTACAACACCTACTACTACTATTTCTACTACTACTACTATTACTACTACTACTACTACTACTACTATTACTACTACTACTACTACTACTACTACTACTACTACTACTACTACTACTACTACCTCTACTACTACTTCTACTACTACTACTACTACTACTACTACTACTACTACTACTACTACTACTACTACTACTATTAATACTAATACTAATACTAATACTACTACTACTACTTCTACTACTACTACTACTACTTCTACTACTACTACTACTACTACTACTACTACTAATAATAATAATAATAATAATAATAATAATAATAATAATCATACTGTTGCTGGTGATTGGTGATGGAGATACACTATTATCAATGGGAGTGGTGAATGATAGCAAAGATACATTTATAGTTATGGAAATACAGCAATCGTTGTGATGTCAAGTCTCTCTCTCTCTCTCTCTCTATATATACTATATATATATATATATATATATATATATATATATATATATATATATAATATATATATATATATATATATATATATATATATATATATATGTGGATGTGACGTGGAGATATGTTAATGGGACGTTGGAAAATTTATGCTAGAGATGCATATGAATGAGTCCCAGAATCCCACCCATTGAAGATAAAATTAATATGATCCTTGGTTCCACCAGTGATACCCTTTGATCCGATCACTTGGCGCTACATCCCTTCATATTCTTAGCTTAGCATGACTCTTTTTGCCCCGAAAAAAAAAAAATATGTTTGTGTTTGTAGTAGAAAAACAGACATACTGTAACAGTGGAATTCGTCCGAGACAAAAGTGGCTTAGTTCCTGATATTTTCAATTACTAGAAACGTTCTTAAGTCCCACACTATAATAATATGCATTCCACTTGTTTCCTTAATATGAGATAATTGAAGGATTTCAAATTTTTGGGCCCATAGGTCTTGTGGATAATATAGTTACTAAGTAATCTATCACATTATCACATATTCTCGATAAATCATAGCTTAATTGTTTTGATTATTTTGAGGATTAACTCCATATGCTCGCAATTTTCACAGTGCAGAACTTACAATCGAAGGATTGCTTTCCATCTGATAAGCAACTAATATGTGCAGTTTCTTGATAATGCATAAAACTTAACAGTAATTTAATCATCGTATGTCTTATGAACCTTACGTGGTGAGAGAGCTTGACAGGATGTGATTGTCATGCTGGGGTGTGGAGAACGTCCGTCTTCATTTCCATTACATTGAACACGATTTGACAATATTCTTCATCAGTTTCAATATAATATTATCTAACAGTTGTAATCCACGGTCTTCCCTGTGTTCATATTCTAAGCCAACATCGTCACAGTGCCGGAGAGACTTTTCCTGATTTCTCTTACCTTCAATCATCCCATTTTGTCCTCATTTTCACAGAACTACACTTATTTCCCTACTGTATATTGGTGATACGTGAATATACCCATCCAAGTTTGTAAGACTTCAATAATCACATTGAATTATCAACATACATTTTCATTGATGTTATGATGATTATGCTGATAATAATAATAATAATAGCAATAATAATAATAATGATGATAACAATGATACTAATGATAATGATAATAATGATAATAATAATAATGATAATAATAATATTGTTTATTATTATTGTTATTTCTATTATTATTATTATTATTATTATTATTATTATTATTATTATTATTATTATTATCATTAATATTATTATTATTAATAATAATATTATTATTATTATTAATATTATTATTGTTGTTATTATAATTAGTGTTATTATTATTATTGTTATTATTATTATTATTATTATTATTATTATTATTATTATTATTATTATCATCATTGTTATTATTGTTATAATTTTTTTTCTTTATATTATTAAAAAACACAGTAGTTATAAAACAGTACATTGAAGTAACCCGTGACATGTAACCGAATGCCGTTGCCACAGGTCGAAAAACGGCTCTACGCAGACAACAATATGCTTACTGTAGTATAAAGCATGGAGTCTGCACTCTGATAAAGACAGAAGTGCGAAGTCAGTATATCAGGACTGAGGGAAGCTGAGTGTGCATTCCATTATTATTATTATTTTTTTTTTTTTCCCCGTCCACGAGAAGAGTATATAGTGGAAGGATGAATTTGTGAATCCAGTGTTCCATCACATACATAATATATATATATATATATATATATATATATATATATATATATATATATATATATATATATATATATATACATATATCTCCTATATATACTATCAAATATCAGTAATCCGCTTTGATGATTACCTCAAAGTAATTTTTAATACCGACCATGAGGCTCTAACACGCCAGGCAGATGACCTTGGAAAGTGTCTGACTCATCCCGAGTTGAACAACACATACGCGCAGCAAAATATATATTTGTTCAAAAGAAGAAAACTGTATTTGTATATGACATTACACGTGTAAAGTTGAGGCTAACGTCAATGGCCTTGCATATACATTATTCGCTGCATTTATTTAAGGTTTTGACTTTTTTTTTCACATGCTATCATACCTAGTTATTTTAAGATTTATATATTATGTTTTATAATGTGAATTACAAATATTTTTGCATATCCTCTAAATTCATATATTCAGCTTAGTGATGTTATCAAAATTGAAACAATAGATACAAATCAATAATGATGTTAAGGAAATTACGCGCTACAGATGTGCAATATTGGCGTATATGCATCTGAGTCTGAAATATTTGCGACCCCTAAATGTAGCAGAAAGTTGGTAATTGGCCGTGCCAAGGGATTTTTTTTTTTTTTTAAGTTTATTATAATGCACACTAAAGAGTATATCAACCAGACTTATTTTATTTATTATATTTTCACTAATTATATTACTGTATACACTATATTGCTACGTGTACGTGCCTTTACTGTGTTATACAAGTGGTGAATGAGTGTGTGGTATTCCCTGGCTTTGCAAGGATGTCTCAATATCTTCACTGCCTTGCGACATGGTTTCTTTGTGGTGAGAAGACTCAATATCCCTGTTTAGGTTGACGGGAGGGAGATGGAGTTAGGATAACGGGAAGGTCGAAGATTCAGCTACTTGTCCGCGGCATATAGAAATATATCACGCAAGTATTTAGGCCTGTGTACATTTTTAAAGTATATTCACAGTACTAAGCGAACCATTCCTGAACCAGTTTGTTTGTCTTTCCATAGGAGTGCCTTCATAACTACTATGGCACTGTTCTCCCTGGGTAACTTGCTGTATGCCTTGCTCAGCATGTTTGGCACTGCAGCCCTCTCTGTCATGATCATCTCACGCTTCATCGTCGGCCTCAGCTCAGGTGATCTACTGTTATACGTTACACCATGACTAAATTCTTATAACACCACTCAATGTTAATTACTAACTGATACAGAGTTCAACAAAAATGTTTTTTCATCTTATATTGAGACAAATGGAGTCTGCAGAAGGCCAGTTCATTAAACAGGAAAGTTAATGACTAAGAACTTGTCACGCTAGGCTGTTAAAGATATATTTCCCAACACATATTAGTTAATTACTCAAATTATTAACCTGCTTATGGGCTGAATTTGCATTGTAGAATAAGAATATTTGAAGAAAAAAATATTAAAGCTTAACCTCTTACACAGCACCCCAACTCAATAACACCAGAATGACCTTGAAGTGCTTTCTGACACTCCTTGAATGGTCACCGTTGTTTTTGTTTTTTTCATTACACATGGAAGAATTTTAAGCTGCACTTTGCATATTCTAACATTCATCTTCTTTTCCCTTCCATGTAAAAAACTAAACTATGGTTGCATACTCTAACAATCATACGCTGGCAGCTTTCAGCATTTACTCATCCATATATATATATATATATATATATATATATATATATATATATATATATATATATATATATATATATATATATATGTTGTGCTCAATAGGGATAATTGCACATTAACGTTAATGGGCAAGGGCATTTTGCCCATTAATCGTAATGGGCAGACGGGACTGCCCACTTGTAATAACTTGCCCATTAACGCTAGTGGGCAACCAGTAACGTTAATGGCGAAATTTAGAGGTTAGGTCAGGTTAGGTTAGTTTAGGTTAGTTTAGGTTAAGTTATGTTAGGTTAGGTTAGGTTAGGTTAGGTTAGGTTAGGATAGGTTAGGTTAGGTTAGGTTAGGTTAATGGACAACAAAATGTCCATTAATGCTAATGAGCAACTGCAACAAAATGTCCATTAATGTTAATGAGCAACTTGGCTTGCCCAGTAAGAAATACACTGCCCATTAACGTTAATGTGCAATTATCCCTATTGAGCACAACATATATATATATATATATATATATATATATATATATATATATATATATATATATATATATATATATATCAACAATCCTTTTGCTACTAAAGGGATCATATCTATTTGCTTTTCTGATGAAAATAGTGCTTTTTATTTTTTAATCACTTCTCAATTCTTCTTCTTTTATTGGCACAAGTTGCACTCTTACTTTACCCCATCTCAGAAATATGGCAGTTCATGTCATTAATTTTATGCTGAAATATTCACTCCCATTAAATTGTATTCAGTTTATCCATCCTCATTTCTCTGTGTAATATATGCCAACAAAATTATATTTTAATTTCATAAGTTGTCTTGTTGGGTGCAAGCATAAACGATAAGCTGAATTCACTATAAAGGTTTTCACAATAGGTAGCACATATAGTGAGGTTTGTAACACTAGTTCCAGAAATGCTTAATTTTAAGGTTATATTTGCTAAATATGAGACCTGAAGCCAGGCCAATGTTATATAAGGATTATATATTTCTGATGTAGCTCGCAGAAATTGTAGGCGGAAGAATAAAATGAATTACCATAAAAAAAAAAACTCAGAAAAACTTCAGAAGATAACAATGGTACCAGAAAAAAGATTACAGGAACATTTCAAGGAATGTTTGGCAAGAGGAATGCGAGTTGTGATGCTGAGAACTGGGGAGTGTACCTTGATGATCACAAGACTGAAACGACAAGAACGTAACAGTTCACAGTAGGCTAAAAAAAAAAAAGGGCAAATAATGTGACTGTAAGATTAAAACAGCAGTAGAAAGTTAAACAATGTGTTGATGAGACAAAGTTACTAGGTTAGAGGTGTAAAAAAAAAGCAAGTAAGGAAACATGGGACATGTGGCTGAGTGGTAGAGTTCGGCGCTTAACCAGCAGGTTGTGACATGTGAGTTCGAACTTCGATCCTGGCTCACGGTAGCTTCTTGGTGAAAGAGGTAGCGCTCTCTCGTTAAGTCTAGCAGAACTACATGGTCTATAGTTACCTAGTTCAGGGGATAATTTAATCACGTTTATTATGTTGGAAAGAATTTTAGGGATTACTCATCTAGAAATCAACAACCACTGTGGCAGTAGATATTGTATACATATACACATATTGTACACATAGCCTATGCATTATAACAACGATTCCTAAATAGGAGTAAATTAGTAAAGATTCAGAAGACGACCCGGTCTGCTTTTTGGACTAAGCAATTTTTTTTTTCCAATAGATTTTGATGTGTTTTTAATTAATCTGATGTTTGTTTGTTATTCCATGCAATTTTTTTTCCCTAGGTAAAATTGCCACAAAAAAAGTCAGATTAATTAAAAACCATCAAAATCAATAAGAGAAAACTTGCTTTAAGTAATTCTAAGCAAACCTAAGCAAACCTAATTAAACCTACCATAACCTAAGCAAACCTAAGCAAATCTAATTAAACCTAATTAAACCTAACCTAACCTAACCTAAGCAAACCTAATTAAACCTAACCTAACCTATTGGGCCGTCACGAATCTTTACCTATAGTTTAGGTTTGGTTTGGTTATGTTAGGGTAGGTTAGGTTTAATTAGGTTTGTTTAGGATTACTTAAAGCAATTTTTCTCATTGATTTTGATGGATTTTAATTAATCTGACTTTTTTTGTGGCAATTTTTACCTTCGGAAAAAAAAAAAAAAGTTGCATGGGATGACAAACAAACATCAGATTAATTCAAAACACATAAAAATCTGTCAGAAAAAAAATGCTTAGTCCTAAAAACAGACTGGGTCGTCTTCCGAATCTTTACCGCAAATTACCCCACTGGGGATAATTTTGCATTTAGCGGTGGTAATGAGAAGTTTAGGTGAAAGGGGATGGGGGTAATGAGCTTGTTGCTAAGCATGATTTTGGAAAAATTGGGGTAATAGCCAAAAGTAATTGGGAACTGCTGCTTTATAAAATGTCTATCTAATGTACTGATGAGAAGAAAAGAAGTATCAAACGCCACTGCATTTGCCCCCTAACATCACATAAGTAAGCAAAAACCTGTATAAACAAGAATCAGCTGAATGTGTATGAGTGTGAGATTTCCTGTAATCCTACTGAGTTCATTTAGTTCCTGTGTTGGCACATATGAATGAAATAGTGTTTGCTGCTTATGGTACCAGTGCATTAGGATCAAAATTGCCATATTTCAAGCATTTCTATGTTTTGACATGCTCTCCACGTATGAGGGAAGAATTGGGCCTTGAGGCTACTAACTAATTAGCCTTGTGGCATAGTAAATCACATCTTTAGACTCAGTGCAGCTCCTGTGTTGATTCTCATTTATCGTTGCTTTGGATTTTACTTTGGGATTGTACTTTATGTATGTTTTTATCTATTTAGCTGGAATGGCTTGTGTGTAATATTTATCTCATTACAAATTCATTTTGGGAGTGCAAAACATCACTGTATGGTGGTTTTCATCACACAAAAGTCACTTCCTGTAACCCATTCTCTTCCCATAAAAAACTTAACTTTGCTTAACAAGGCTTTGCAAAACACAGTTGGTTTCAGTAATGTGTCCCTCATGTTCATATCCTGTAGTGTATTAAAAAATGTCACAAAAGTATTTAATTGTTAACTTGTGTAATCAGAAGTGAATTTTTTAAGCTGTGTGAAAAAATATAAGAAATATTGTAACGTACAATGAATTAATAATATTCTCCTCCTTCAAAGGTAATTTCTTATAGTCTTCCATTATATTTTGAATTAGCAGGTCTTTGTTTTTAATTCCTTAATCTGGTCATCCACAGCTAACATGACTCTCATCCGCTCCTACATCTCTGCTTCTACCACTGTAAAGGAGAGAACTACTGCTGTGAGTCTTATCTCAGCTGCCCAGGCTATTGGATACATAATTGGACCAGGTGCGTTCTGTTGTTTTT
>JAPQNM010000004.1:14231562-14261562 GCA_029783475.1 Metacarcinus magister
CGCGGCGTTCCGCAACATTGTTTGTGAGTTTAAATCTCGCGCACCACAATAGAAAAGCCGTACATACTGATTCAGCCAATCAGAGTGTCGGTATTGTTTTCTCGACCGCTGATTGGCTGTTGTGTTCTAGGGGCTGATTTCACAGTCGCTTCCAATAGTTGTGATCATTACCAATGAGCAGTGATCACCACCATCAACAAATTCGATTTCACAGTCGTCTTTCGCGGTGTTGTTTGTTTGTATCGATACCCGAAATTGGAACTTTTGGTAACGCAGGCTTGGGAGCTGGGGGATCTCCCCAACGGAGCTTATCAAAGCAATTTTATAGCAAAAAAATCAAATTCTTATCCCCATATAGTTATATTATTTCCATAATATATGTGAAAAGTTATTTAACAATACAGCAACACGTTGTAGGGGTATGATGATATGAAAATTTTTAGAAAAATGTGGATGGCGGATAAGTTTTTGGAAAACAGTATCCTCTTGTTTTCAAGACAAAACTATATTATTCTGATGGATTTCGATGTGTTTTGAATTAATATGATAACCGTTTCTCGATAAATTGATCAAACCAAAAATAAATCAACCTAACCTAACGTCCTGACTGGGGGTGTCGCCCGCTGGACCCCCTGATCATTAAAATTTTAATATTACGTTTATTTCTTAATTTACTTACCTAGTTCAACTATCTAAATACTCAGAAAGATAAAAAATCTACACAATGAAATAGGTAAAGATGTCTGGAGGATGCTATTTACCGAAATACTGAGACAAATAGTAGTTGGGTTGATTCATTAATGTGGCAGTTATATCAGCATCAGGCAACCAGTGCAGGCTGTGAACAACCTTCAAGGTAAAAGTTATCCATTTCTCTCTCTCAATATCTTTTGTAAGGTAAGGTAAGGTTGCATGGGTTTCAGTTCCGGTTTAAATGTGTTTTTATTATTTTAAAAGTGTGTTTAAAGACCTTAAAATGCTTTTAAAAGTACCGAAAAAAAAAAAAACATGCCTAGGGTGTATTTAAATAAGATATTTCTATTTCGCGGATTTTCACTTATCGCGGGAGGGTCTGGAACGTATCCCCCGCGATGGAGGGGGCACTAGTGTACTTATGTTTAATTGTGCCATTCTTATCTTCGCCTTGATGATTGTTTCAGACATACCTTATTTTTTTATCATGACTTTGTATGCTGTACTGAGTTTTTCTTATATTTTTCATAATGCAGCCATCCAGACAGCACTGGCCATTGCTATTCCTGAAGACATGAGTGGGGCCACCAATTCCACAGGTGTGATTGTTATGGAAGGAGAGGTACAGGAAGAAGTGGTCAGCAGCACGGGTATCCAATGGAACATGTACACAGCCACAGGATGGATTAGCTGTATTCTTGGACTCATTAATTTTATTCTCTTCCTTCCCTACATTTTTCAGGTAAGTTTGAAGTGTTTTTATTTGGCTACATTTAAGTTGAGATTTCGAATATTTTTCTTTTTATCAGCTAGTTTTATTGATATACTGAAGCTGTACTTCAAAATTCAAGTGGATTTCAACTTAGCCTACGGACGTTCTCTCTTCATGCCAAATAGAAGTGAATAAAATTATGTTTGCAAATGAATGCGATGAGTTACAGAATGACATAAACAAGATATATGAATGAAGCAAGTCATGGGAAATGGAATTTAATGCATAAAATACCATGTATTGGAAATGGAAAAGAGTGGAATGAAACCTACATTGACATATAAGTTAGGCCAAATATTATATCAATAAAAAAACAAAAAAGTTGGGAGTGGTGGAGTTGTGGAGGGGCTTTGAGACCAGAGATTTGGCCCGATGCAGTGTTAAAAAGCTAACTTGAGATTGAGTGTGTCTAAAAAGTAATGAGAAGTGAGTTTGTATTGGTTTGGCCATGTGCAGAGAAAAGCTGTGATTGACTGAGTTAAGTGTGTTAAATATTTTGAAGAGCCAAGGAAAACGTGGAATGAGGTCTTAAAGAAGGACCTAAAGAACAAAGGAAGTGACAGACAAGCTACATTTGACTGTGAAGCTCAGAGAAGTGCTACCAGGTGATAAAGGCTGATCCATGCAAACATGAAACCTACATTCTTTCAAAATAATAATGTTACCATTGCTAACACACTTAGGGATGTAGAATATGAGCCAAGGGACTAGAATTAAAGCACCTGAAATGAATTATTTCAAGGGTATCTGCTATGTGAGCAGATTGAAAAGCATCATGAATACCGCCAAATATCATTGCTGATATTAATTCACTTGTGTCGTGCATATGACCATAGAACTATTAAGATATTATAAGATAATGGCCTTACTTTTAAAATCATGCAAATGTTATCATATTCATGAATAAGATACTATCTATTTTTTTGTTATCATTCAATTTGATGTTTCTCAAATAATTATGTATGGTATGTATGTACTTGTATTCACAACAGTACTTATGATTTTTTTTTCCAATTCAGGAATACAACATTGCTACCAAAGAAGCTCAATACCAGAAGCGTGTTGCCAATGATGGGACGTCAAAGCTCCCAAAGCCAGATTATGGTGCTCTTTTTGTGATTCTGCTCACATTCTTTATTTCTGTGATGATATATGTGCTATTGGAAACTTTAATGGTACCTATGTGTATGGATTTATATGCATGGAATGACCAAAAGACAATCACACTGGTGGGCATTGCCCTTAGCATTGCAGCAGTTATTTGCTTTGTTACTTTTATTTTGCTAAGTTACATAACAAAGTTCGTAGATGAGCGTACAATATTAATTGTTGGTGTTCTTGGAATGGTGGCATCAATGATTGTTTTCATTCCAATGGGAAGTACTTACCCTAAAATGAAAAACTGTACTTCCATTGAACCATCGACAAGCCATTTTAATGAAACATTAAGTATTGGTGATCCTTTCCATTTAACCCAACCTTCAAATACTGGCATAGGCATATTGAATTCCTCAACATCAACTAAAGGCAATGCTGTTCTTCAAGAAACCTTTGATAACAAACCATCAGAGGATCTAGACTCTCCCCTCCTAGTTCTAAGAAACAAAACTAGAGAGCCTATAGTACTAACTACATCTGAAAAGGAAGTACCTACACCCATGCCTCCAGAGATTGACTCAAGTTCTAGAGTTCTAAGACGCCAGAGGCGGCATGTGCTTCATAATGAAGACTGTGAGGACACTGGTTGCCCACCTGCACAGGAATGGTGCTTGCATACTCCCATTATAGAACTACCTCAGATAATAATAGCAAGCTTATTTGCAATTATAGGTTATCCTGTGGTCTTTACAATTTCAAGCGCCATGTATTCAAAAATTTTAGGACCCAAGCCTCAAGGACTTTGGATGGGACTCTTGATAAGTATAGGTAGTTTGTCTCGGGCAACTGGGCCCATTGCAGTTTCTTACCTATACACTGAGTTGGGTACACGCTGGACTTTCAGCATACTCACCAGTGTAATGTTTTTTAATTTTGTAATCATTGTTGTAATGTACAAGAGAATGGTACCTATGAATATTTTTAAAAAGAGGTAGTGTATTTTACATTAGCCATATACAATTAATTACAACAGAATGTTCCCTAATGTTTATACATTATTTCAGAATATCTTTAGTTAATGTACTTAATACCTCAATCCATCACTCAGTTCTGCCATTACAATGCCTTTTGCAGAATGATGACATGCCTTGTGGATGCCATGCCATGTAGAGGTTGAAGAAATAGAATATGAGCAGGAATATAATTACTTAGCACAGATAATAAGTCGAAGTTCAGATTATGAAAAAGAAATAAAAAAATATGGATGGGATGGAGTGTTTCTGGTAGACATATAATTTTATGAAAAGTAACCACTCACTATCACTAAAGATAAAGGTTTATAATCAATGCATCCTACCAGCACTAACATATAGATATGGAACTTTGAATCTCACGAAAGTCCTAAAATAAAAACATAAGAGTACCAAAAGGAGAGTGGAGAAAATAATGTTCGTCATAACATGAAGAGATAGGAAGAGATTAGGGAGCAGACAAAAGTTGAAAACATATTGATTACAATTAAATCAAAAGAAAAAAGTGAACATCTTCAGAACATGCCATGTGCTGAACAGATGATAGATGGATAATGGTATCCCAAGGATGGTAAATGTAAGGGACTGTAGCTCGGAGGCGCAGGTGGTTGTCTCGACAAGGGTCCCTCTATTTGTGGCCAGGTATTCACTCTTTAGTAACCTCACAGTAACTCGCAGGAGAGGAGTCAAAGGTAAGACTTTTAGAGGTTGGATATATATATTAACACCAAATTAAATCGCTGGTTGCTCAGTTTAGCTACTGCAAGAATGCTTACAAAGATGGCTGTGAAAGCTCGGAGATGGCAGAGTTCCTACCAGCCGGTGCGTTATGGACGTGGCTCAGAGTCCAGTAACGACCAATGTAGCAGAAGGGGATGCAGGAGGAGAGGCCAAATGGAGGACGGTAGATGGCAAGATGTTAAGACGCTCTTGAGTGTTCTGGCTAGCACTGCAGCCTACTTGTGGGGTCGACTCTGTTTTGAGTCGAGACAAGATAGTGAAGCATGACAAGAGCTACGAAACAATGGTCGAGTTAGTAACAATCGAAATAAACCCCCCCCTACTAATTACTTGAACAATGAAACCGAGATAAACCAAAACAAATAAAAGAAACGTAGAACCCAACACTGGGAGGTTAACAGTAATTAACGATTTATTCCTTAACACACCTCCCCTAATAAGACTCAATAAAGGGTATTGAGACAGCCCTAGAAAGTATATTAAAGCAACAAGTAATTACCAAAACCCAATAGGCAAAATAAAGAAACAATATTAACCCCTAGGGTCCGGGTGACAGATATATCCGTCGGGACATAGAGTCCGGGTGATGGATATATCCGTCATAGCTACTTTTTAGCTAAATAGGGCTACCTCGAGCGGATTTTGCTACCCAGCGTGCTATCATGCCCACGTTCTGCTCACCTTTCAGTTCCTGTTTGACCCTAGCAATGGCTGATTCACGTGAACGTGATCTGCACGCGTTCCAACCCCTGGCTGCCATCAGCCAGCCCAGTGCACCACCTCTAACTTCGACACCACACTCCAGCCCTCAGCGCTCACGATGCCCTCCTCAACGCAACCAGGGTTCTCGCTGTAACTGAGGTTCCAAGCATTTTATCGTACGGTCATATATCGAGAGGTGGCGGATACAAAGCCACAGCCGCTCCGCACGCCCAGACAGTGTCTCCTTCAACTCGTCATACCTCTATAACTACACATCGTAGAGACATGGGGATGGTACCACTGGAAAGAAGAAGAGTTGAAGGAAAGTAATGAACAATTTCTGTCAGTACAATATATAGGTTGAGAGTGAGGGCAGTGTGAAAACAGTCAAAATCAAGGTGCTAGGTGCAATGTGCCCAGACTGGAGGAGTTAAACAACCAAACTTAAGCTCTACTTAGCAAATCAGCATCAACATTATCTTTGCCAGAAATATGTACAATCTATAGCTCTGCAAATAGATAGCCCAACGTAATAACCTGTCGTTATTGCCCTTGAAGTGGGTCAGATACACTAAAGGTTTGTATTCTACCTTTAGAATGAACTCTCCCATGCAAATAACAGTCAAAGTGTTTGATTCCAAAGACGACAGCGAGACACTCCTTTTCAATGGTGGAATACCTGCGTTCTCGGTCAAGGAGCTTCCGACTGGCGTAGGCTACTGGATGAGGGCGCCCTTCTACGTACTTGAAAGAAAAAAAAAGAACTGCTCCCAAACTTTGGTTGGAGGCGTATATCTGTAGCACGAAGGGTCGCTCCAAGTTGGGTAGCTGGAGAACTCGATGAGATGTTCAAAGCAGGTCCGCGCCTTGTCCGTCCACACCAAGGGTTCTGGAACATCTTTTCGAAGAAGATTGGAGAGGCTGCTGGTATAAGAGGCAATATTAGGGATGAACATCCTATAGAATGAGACCATTCCTAAAAATGAACGTAAGAGTTTCTTGGTGGAGGGATGAGGTGCTCTTGAAATTGCAGCTATCTTGCTCTCTTGAGGACGTAGGGTGCTGCCATCTACGATAAATCCCAAATACTGGATAGATCCAAAGCCAAATAGACACTTTACTGGGCGTGCTGTAAGGCCATGCTGACGTAATCGCTGCAACACACAGTTAAGGGCGTAGACAGAACAATACTCATTAGCCTGACGTAGGTGCCACAAGCTGTAAGTAAGCCGAAAGGAAGACGAGTAAACTCCATCAAGCTGAGATGAGTAGGGAATGCTGTTAAGGACATAGCTTTATCTGTTAGAGGCACTGGATAATAGGCTTTTGTGATATCTAATTCAGAGGATGGGAGATGGTAAGATGTTAACCCATAGAGTGCGAGCCACAGCTCAGGCTGGAGAGCGTGCGAGTGCGAGCCACAGCTCAGGCTGTAGAAACTTCATTATTGTGTCATAATTGCGCACCCATGGATGGACTGGGAAACCCCTATTGCACACTCTACAGGTTAAGGCACTCAAGTCCCCGAGTGTTCTGGCTAGCACTGTAGCCTACTCGTGGGGTTGACTCTGTTTTGAGTAGAGACATGGTAGTGAAGCATGACAAGAGCTAAGAAACAATGGTTGAGTTAGTAACAATCGAAATCCCCCCCCCTAATCACTTGAACAACGAAGCCAAGGTGAACGGAAACAAATAAAAGAAGCATAGAACCCAACACTGGGAGGTTAACAGTAATAAACGATCTATTCATTGACAGTAAAGGAAGGCAAGGCAGACAGAGAACTATAGAAAGATGAGTTGGGTTGTTTGTTAGGGTGGCTTGCAATAGATGATCAGCTGATAGAGATGAGTGGCGAAGATTTGGAGAGGCCTTTATCCTGCAGTGAACTCAAAAGAGGCTGCTGCTGCTGATGATATGTGACAGTCATAGTCATTATGAAATTGAATTGTGATTGGCTGCAAAATGTTTAAAGCATACATACCAATAGTCATTATACCCCAATTCTTCTTGAATTGGACATAATTCCTCAAATTTTAGTCACTTTCAGTTGGTTGAAAATCATGTTGGATATCTGACTCATGTTGCAATTATTTTTTTTTCTTTATGATATTTTTGAGTGTTGCTTGTATTAGATGTTATTTGCATTGCAATAACGCGTATTGCATGTACTGCCACTGCTTAGTAATTCTGAAGTTGAGTTGATCGTATTTTTAGTTTGTTTCACTGATGTGAAGTTGACTGTATTTTTAATGTGTTCCACTGCTGTGAAATTGATAGTATTTGTAGTGTGTTCCACTACTGTGATGTTTATTGTATTCTAAGTGTGTTTCATTACTGTGAAGATCTATATATATTTTCAGTGTTCAATTACTGTGAAATGCAACATTTTCTTTTGTTCCTATATCCATTAACTCCCACCTTTCTCTGGAGATTTCAAACTAATGCCAGATTTTTCACATATTTCTCTAGATTTACCTAGTCTTTATTCTCTATCCAACAAAGCATTCCATTGTTGATGTCAAGTATTCATTATGTTGATATTTATGTACATACTGTATGTGAGTCAATTTTATGTCATTTAGTTGTTCTGTTGGAATATAATGTCTACCATAAAAATAGCAAGATATTCAATAATAGTTAAGTAAGAATAAGCTGAACTGCCTTGCAATACATAGAGAAGGCAGAAAGGAGAATGACCTAAGAACGAACATTATCATCTTTTCAAAATGAAATTGTATATTCAGTACAGTCAGGGCGGGTTTTCCCTACTTGTGGGCCCTAGGCCAAACTCACCAGTGGGCCCCCAAATTTATAGAAATGTTGGCACGCTGCACAACAAATCAGTTTCAGTTGACCCCCAGATACCCCTGGTCCCTAGGCCAATGGCCTACTATGCCTAGTGGTAAATCCGACCCTGAGTACAGCAGCCGTTATGTACCAGGATAACGTCCCCACTAAAGATGGTAGCTGAGACAAGGTGTCAACATGCATCCATACATTCACATGCACTTCCTCTTATCATTGCTTCTAAAGGAGAAAGGATCAATCCTCACCATACCACACTGTGAGGGTCACTCGCAACACAACTATGGATTTCTGTGGCAGGTCCCAACAGCATGGCTGGCTTACTTGTGCCACACCAAATAGACCCATCCCCTTCCCTGCACTTGACCTAATTAGGTGATCATACCAGATATAGATATACCTTGCTAGTGAAAGTTGTTTAATTGGAAAAGATGAGAAAAATAGCCACGTTGTGCTACACTACTTGACAAGTTATTCTATACTTGTATGCACGTATTCTAGATCTAAAAATGTTATATATCTTAATTTCCATTTAGTTCATATATGGCACCTTAAAAAGACATGTTAAGAGATACTGAAAGATGCAGGAATGATGAACACATGGTGCTGTATTTCTTAACAGTTAACTATACAGTAACAAAGAAGATAAGTGTCAAAGCAGACTGGTGATTTTTTATGTGTATGCTTAAGATCAGCTTTTTCATATGTAATGGTTATCATCATAATCATGATCATCACCATTATCAGTGACAATCATCACCAGTTCACCAGGCCGATTCTGTTCTCCATTTTCCTTTTATATTTACTTTAACTTTGTCTCTTACCATTGTTGGGTTGCTATCTTGTTAGCATAACTGTTCATCTGTTTGTAGCTTAGGTTTATCCATGATGTTTTCTATTGTACCACATGGATGTATACCGTTGTTTTCTACGTTCTCTTTAGAAATTATTAAGTTTACATTCCAGAATTTTTCTTATTTCCAATAAGTTCGCCTACTTTGTTTACTTAAAAGACTCCATCCCATACCTTCATTTTTGGGGGTCCAGTTATTAGTTTTGCATAATTACTTCATTTGCAGTGACAGTATCATAACCAATGAGATATATTCAAGGTGAGAGGTTGCGAGATTGCTTTGTAATGTTAGATAAACAAAACAGGAACTCTTCTATTCTATCTAATCTTCTGGTAGCATTTCATTCTTCGGATTTTGACCACGGTCAGAGGCCCCAGTGGTACATTGTGCAACTGTACAACCATCACTGGAGATCTTTACTGCTGCCACCTCTGTATGTTTTGAAACACTGATAAATTGATCTGAAGGAGTGAGTAAGTAGCCATGAGAGGGCTGCAGCTGGAAATCAAACCCGTGACAATACAATCAACATACTGATGCCTTGCCAATCAGACCATAAATATCACCAAGGTCCAAGTCGAATTTGGTTGACGTTGACTGTCCAGTCACTACAGTCTCAAGATGACTGCTCACTGGGTATTAGGAAAAAGGACTAGCAATTACTAGACATACCTCTCCTGGAGAGGGTATTTCAGGCCATCAGCACAACAAACATCAGCTGCTTTTTGTTTTGCTTATTAACCTGACAATCTAGTGGTCTGTGTCCCTTTAGTAGAACATTGCATGAGCCCTGCCAGTTGCCAGTGGTCCCTTAAGGACTTGGCCACCTTCATAGGGGACACTCCTGGAAGGAGTGAGGTATCAGAGAATATATATATACGTAGCTAGATAGACTGTATTGGCATTTCTCAATTTTTGCTAAGGCAGAACTGAAAAGCCAGAAGACGTGGGAGAAAAGTGGCATATGCAGTACATAACTATGCAATTTTGACACCAAGGCTGCCCCATGAAACTATGGAAAATGTTTCAAAATTATAATGAATTTACAGAACATTAATGCACATAATATGTGGGCAGTGTTAGTTTTTCAGCTATTTTGTGTATGAACTACCTTGAAATTTATCTAACTGAAGAATAAGAAAAAATATATATATTTGAAATCACTGTGATATCTAGGTGAAAGGACTGGTTAGCACTATCTTTTATTGCACCTACATATGTAGATATGTAAATACATGCTTATGTAAGTTTCAGTCAGTAAGTATTGGATTCTGTTAAATTAGAAGAGTATATTAAAAAAAAAAATTGTAAAATGAGTGCTTCCATCTAGACCCATTGCTTGGTAGAAAATATTGATGTGTTAAAAATCAAAAGTATTAAATGAATCAGGTGTTTGTGCTTAAAAACTTGATGCCTTTCATATTGACTCCAGTTCTATTTCTTACACTTTTCTATTCATCATGTGAATTCATCTTGTTTGTGAAATTCATACCAGCTGCTAAGCTGATTCTATACAGTATGTGCATCAGTGCAATACTATGTTTAATTGATAAGTATTTGATTGTAATCACAATTTTCTAGTGGGTGCCTCTTTATTTTTACACTTGTTAAGTTATGTATATAATGCACATTGGTAACATGTTATTCTTTTTGCAATATTATATCAGATAAAGAATTCAATATTATGATTTATGTAGCTTTATTATCCTTATGGTGGGGGCTGCAAGAATACTACCACTGTATTTCTTGTAGGTCATAAAAGGGGACCAAAAGAGGAGGAGCGAGGGGGTTTGGGAAGCCCCTCTGTTTTCTCTCCTACAAAAAGATAAGGCACGGAAGGAGAGGGGAGAGTAATGTCTCCCAGAACCCTAAATACCATGATGCGGATATAAGCCAGGTATATGGATAGAATAGACTAAAATAATATGTTTACTTTAATTTATTTGTTTATTCATTTATTCATACTTTTTTGTGTTTAAAGTTTTATTACAAATTGACTTAAATGCTATCAATTGCATAATATTATGTGTACTTTTCATGAATGATTTGTTAGGAGATAGTTTGACTTATAGGCAATAAAATGCTGTGATTTTTAAAACCCAATGAAATGCATAATTTTGTGGAACAGATGAATAGTGTGAAAAGAGCATTAAATGAAAGAAATATGTGAAGAGTAAGGAAGTATGATTGTGTGTGATATACTTACCTAAGTGAATGAAGAACAGTGGTGAATGCATGAGAAATTGTGACTGATGGTCCACACATCTGGAGTGTCCTTTGGTTAAGATCTGGTGCGGGGAGGGAGAGGAGCATGTGTTAAATATAGTACATATACTGATGACTTTTTGCTTCCTAGATAAAGATATGAGAAAAAATATAACTTACAATGATCAGACCAGTTAGAATACGCAGAAGTAACATGGTACCCGCACAAGGAGCCGTATTCTTGACTGGTCTAAGACCTTCAATGTATGGACCTAACCTCATTAGTTCCTCTACATCCTCAAATTCATGATCCTCATCCTCATCATTTAGTTGTTTTAGTATTTCCTTTATGCTTTTTGTTTCTTCCTTATCTCTCTTTATTCTCATGGGTATAGCTAAGCTTTTTTAATCAAATATCATTATTTTTTTTTCTTCTCTGCTGCATCTCATGACTTTTTTGTTTTTAATATTTTGATTATTTCCTTTTCCATTCTCTCTTTGCTTTCCATTTCTTGTTGTTCAAATGTTTTGTGTTTCTCTTTTTTTTCTTTCTAAACTTTCACTTCATTGTTAACAAGATCTTTCATTTAATTTTTAATTTCCTGTTTTGAAAATCCCTGAGTGTTTTTTAAGGCCTCATTTTCATTCTTCATTTTCTGTCTCCTTTGTATATATGTATGCATGAGTGTGCCTTCTCTTGGCTATCCTCTTTAGGGGGAATAATAGTCTGGTATATAGATAGATAGTTACTGTAGTAGTAGTATTCAACCTCAACGACCATACTTAAGTATAATCATACATTATATATATTATAGTATTCAATAAAATACCTTTATGAGTTTTGTTGATGCTATACCATCGTGTTACATAGAAATTAATTTGATTTATTAAACTAACGCACTGATTAAGCAATGAAAATGGCATCACAAAGAAAATATAGCAGAAGGATAATAAAATGCAAAAATGTTCTCTAACCTAACAGTTGGCATTTCCCGTTAGCACCATGTGTTGTTGAAATGGGATTATTTTCAGCCCGAGTGCGCTTAACTTACCTGTATTTCATCTCAAACGTAAACCCTTTTTTTTTGGGGGGGGGGACATCAGCCATGGCATAGGCTATTAGGCCACCCAGACCTCCGAGCACGCGACACCGGAAACTAGTGTCATTACCCTAAATGTTGGGTTTACCTGGATCGCTAACCCATTCACGTCTTAAAATGATTAAAAAGTTAAATATATCACCAAATTCAATAGATGGAAGTTTAATCTCAGTTTTAAAATCATTATTCTTTAAATTGTATTGGTCCTGACCCTGCAATAAGCGATTTTGATTATAGCTTCAGGCGACATGTGTGAGACCCACCACACCTGTCGCCTGAAGCTTCTTGTTGTTACACTGTGAGTGTTACTAGAACCACGGTAGAGTAAAGTCCTACCTCTCTCGGCCACAACCATACACACCTACCCCAACCCTGCTTACGGTTCGGTGGGTGCTTTGCCAGTACCCAAGTGCAGGATTGAGTCCCGCCGCATCGACAGCCGACGAATGGAGTCATGACGACTGACGACAGCAGCTGCAGGCGACCATCACCATATGAACACCACCACCACCGTCTCCAAGCGGACCCGCTCTCCTTCTCCATCGTCTGGTGAGCTCAAGGAACACTCAGCTAAGTCAAGTAAATGCAATCCTCTTTCTTTCACTTCAATAGCCGCTTTACCACCCTCACCTAACGGCTAACGCTAGAGCTGTGCCCCCACGCCAACCTCAACCCTATAACCCTAACATTGTCATCTTCCGGTCTGCTGAGGGAAGCCGGTGCTTCATTCATCCTGGGAAATTGGCCAGGGCAATCTACTCCTTCATATTTGCCAAAAACATACATTGAAAAGACCCTGACTATCACAGGTGGTGGTAGGAGTATCAAATTTGAGGTGACAAACCTTACTCAATCCACGGAGTCTTTAACCACGCTGCAGTGTTGCCACAGCCATATTTCCCTTTTCAACGTAAAATTTCCCGGTATTATTTTACATTTCCACCACAATGCTCTAGAGAATTCAGGGTTATATTTTTGCATTACCTGATGCATTTTGAGAAGGTTTTCTTCAATTACATTTCCGTCGCAAATTCTTAGTTTGTGAGATACTCAATGTTTTCTGTGAGACCTTATCTTCGAAAAATAAAGTTGTTTTGTTTGAACAAGGTTCTGTTATTTGTCAATGTAGGTTAAGGTTTGGTTAATATAGGTTAATATAAAAGCTATCAAATGTTCTCTATGACCAAAAGTAGGGTGTTGGACGAGGTGCAGTCCGAAGATGGAGACGTAAACAAACGCCATTATGGTGAAGATGTAAAATTTTACCAATTTCCCTTTCTTATTCAAGGCTACAATACAACTTTTGCAACTTTAATAATGACGATGCCCACATATTTTAACCGCTCGTAGTATCTTTGCAGCTACAAAACTACCTCAATTACAGTCTACCGAAGCAGAGAGAGAGAGAGAGAGAGAGAGAGATTACAACTAACTTACGGTTTTAATGCTCCGGATCTTGTTTTGTATATATCTTCGGTCATCCTACTGAGGTGGCTTGGAAGAATCTTGAAATTATAGCATGTAGCAGAATCAAATGTCACCTTGGCATAGAGATGTCCATTTAGGGTTGCAGTGTTTAGTTTGTTTCGAGTATGGTGTCCCCCCCCCTCTCACTCCCTTCTTCCTCTAGCCACTCACCATCTCTCTCTCTCTCTCTCTCTCTCTCTCTCTCTCTCTCTCTCCATTATTTTTTCTTTAATAAAGTAGAATATACTCTTGCTGTATCACTTCTAAAAAGAATGTCTGCTACTGCTTGTCCACCAATCCCTCTCTTCTAGCCTTCTCACTATCACTCCCTTCCCCGGGGGTAGACTAGAGTACCTGAGGATGACTATTACCTTTAACTCAGGGCCTCTTGAGATCCTCTTAATTTACAACCCATGCTTGGATATTTCCCTTCAGGAGTTCCAGCATTTGTTTTCACAGCTTTCCTCCCCAGCTTTAATAATGGGTGATTTTAACGCTCATCACGACTTCTGGGAACCAGCCCTCCCCTAGAGCCGAAGAATCCGCTTAGGTCTGTCCCTCTGAACCTTCCTGGCTAACAGTATAACTTTCTCTCTCCTTACTTCACCTGGCCTCACTATCAGGACTGATCCAGTTTCAGGGAACCCCTCTACCTTGGACCTTTGCCTGGGGAATGGCCCGCTCCTCCTCACCACTATAACAACTGGCCCTTACATGGGGAGTGAGCATCTTCCTGTTGTGATCTCCTTCCCTTTTATACCAACACCTCCCCTTCATCACGCAGACCTCGTTGGTCCTTTAATAAGGGAGACTGGGGCTCTTTTCAAAAAGAGCTAAATTCAATAACTCTTCCCACTATCCTCCCTTCACATAGTAAGATTCAATACCTTACGGACACCTTGGTGGATGTAGGGTCTCATCACTTCCACTTCGTCACTTCCCGTCCCTTTCGCTCATTCTGGGTCCCCTGGTGGTCCCAAAGGTGTGCAGCAGCCCTTCAGGCCAAACGACATACCTTCACCATGTAGCGTAAAAATCCCATTCCTCCCCTTCCCATGCGCTTCAGATTTTTAGAGGCCCAGTGCAAGCATGTTATTCTTGATGAGAAATGTTCTGCATGGGCCTCCTTTTGTGCTTCCCTGTCCTTTTCTTCCTCAGTCTCCCAGGCTCGGTCCTTCTTCAGGAAGATGGTCCACCCTCAGCCCCTTCTTACCTTCCCGTTAACTAGTGACGGCATCCTCCTTATCAATGATGTACAAAAAGCCGAGTGCCTCGCCTCCAACATACACACTGTCCTCGGCTCCTCTGACCCAATACTGCCCCTTGTCTTACCTCCTCCTTCACACGGCCACACAATTAGCACTGCTATAACTCCCCAGGAGTTTTCATCAGCTTTACAAGCACTGTCTGTTGGGAAGGCGACGGGGCCGGACAATGTCCCAAATGAGTTTCTTCATCGGCTCCCAGATACTCTGGTCCTCTTCCTCCTGAACGTGTTCAACAGCAGCTGGGTGTCTGGGACGTTCCCTTTTGTGTGGCGTCATGCCATCACAATCCCTATTCTCAAACCTGGCAAAGACCCGTCGGAGGCTTCCTCCTACAGGCCCATCAGTCTCCTTTGTAATCTAAGTAAGGTATTAAAACATATGGTGCATGACAGACTAACATGGTTAGAACACAAACACCTTCTTCCTCCTAACATGTTTGGCTTTCGTCCTCACTGTGGTACCCTGGATGGCCTGCTTCAGCTAGAGCACCACATTCAGGAAGGATTTAACCACAAGCAATACACTCTGGTAGCTTTTCTTGACTTCAAAGGAGCTTTTGACTCCTTCACATAATGCCATTATTGAAAAACTTTCCCCCATGGGACTCAATGGTTCCCCGTCAATTGGGTTCAGTCCTTCCTGTCTAACAGGTCCTTCTCTCTGGTGATAGGTAACAACTATTCTAGGTCTTACCCAGTCACCAGAAGTGTCCCATAGGGTTAGGTTAGCTAACTCCTATTCTAGGTCTTACCCCATCACCAGAGGTGTCCCACAGGGTTCTCCTCTTAGGCTTTTCAATGTCCTACTTTCAGACTTTCCCGCTTCTCCATGTACACACGCACTCTTGTATGCTGACGACATTTCCCTCCTTTGCTCTGCTGCCACTATCCAGGAGGCTTCAACGTGGGCTTGATGCCATAAACTCTTGGACATCACGTTGGGGCCTAACTGTGAGTGTCCAGAAGTTTAGCCTTCTGTGCTTCACCAGAAGGTGAATACCCAACAGGTCTATCAGATGCTGCAATGATATTTCCAATATCTATAATAGCTTTTGAGAAAATGAGGAAGAAAGTCAGGTTTTGGAAAAAAGATACTGTTTAATTTTACTGTGTAATTATTAGTCTTAGAACAAATATGTATAATGACAGTTGTAGAGTTTAACTAGGTCTATCAGATGCTGCAATGATATTTCCAATATCTCTAATAGCTTTCGAGAAAATGAAGAAGAAAGTCATGTTGTGGAAAAAAGATACCGTTTAATTTTACTGCGTTATTATTAGTCTTAGAACAAATATTCATAATGACAGTTGTAGAGTTTAATTTTGTCTATCAGATGCTGCAATGATATTTCTAATATCTCTAATAAATTTCGAGAAAAAGAGGAAGAAAGTCATGTTTTGGAAAAAAGATAGTTTCATTTTACTGCGTAATTAATAGTCTTAGAACAAATATTCATAATGACAGTTGTAAAGTTTAATTAGGTCTATCAGATGCTGCAATGATATTTCCAATATCTTTAATAACTCGAGAAAATGAGGAAGAAAGTCATGTTTTGGAAAGAATATACCGTTTCATTTTACTGCGAAATTATTAGTCTTAGAACAAATATTAACAATGACAGTTGTAAAGTTTAATTAGGTCTATCAGATGCTGCAATAATATTTCCAATATCTAATATTTTTTGAGAAAATGAGGAGGAAAATGAGGTTTTTGAAAGAAGATACCGTTTCATTTTACTGCATAATTATTAGTTTTAGAACAAATATTCATAATGACAGTTGTAGAGTTTAATTAGGTCTATCAGATGCTGCAATGATATATCCAATATCTCTAATAGCTTTTGAGAAAATGAGGAGGAAAGTTATGTTTTGGAAAAAAGATGCAGTTTAATTTTACTGCGTAATTATTAGTCATAGAACAAATATTCATAATGACAGTTGTAGAGTTTAATTTGGTCTATCAGATGCTGCAATGATATTTCCAATATCTCTAATAGCTTTCGAGAAAATGAGGAGGAAAGTTATGTTTTGGAAAAAAAATATGGTTTAATTTTACTGCATAATTATTAATCATAGAACATATATTCATAATGACAGTTGTAGAGTTTAATTAGGTCTATCAGATGCTGCAATGATATATCCAATATCTTAAATAGCTTTCAAGAAAATGAGGAGTAAAGTTATGTTTTGGAAAAAAGATATGGTTTAATTTTACTGCTTAATTATTAGTCATAGAACAAATATTCATAATGCAGTTGTAGAGTTTAATTAGGTCTCTCAGATGCTGCAATTATATATCCAATATCTCTAATAGCTCGAAAAGATGAGGAAAAAAGTTATGTTTTAGAAATAAGATACGGTTTAAATTTACTGCGTAATTATTAGTCTTAGAACAAATATTCATACTGCAGTTGTAGAGTTTAATTAGGTATTTCAGATGTTGCAATGATATTTCCAATATCTCTAATAGCTTTTGAGAAAATGAGGAGGAAAGTTATGTTTTGGAAAAAAGATAGTTTAATTATATTGCGTAATTATTAGTCATAGAACAAATATTTATAATGACAGTTGTAGAGTTTAATTTGTACTATCAGATGCTGCAATGATATTTCCAATATCTCTAATAGCTTTCGAGAAAATGAGGAAGAAAGTCATGTTTTGGATAAAAGATACATTTTAATTTTACTGCGTAATTATTGGTCTTAGAACAAATATTCATAATGAGAGTTGTAGAGTTTAATTAGGTCTATCAGATGCTGAAATGATATTTCCAATATCTCTAATAGCTTTTGAGAAAATGAGGAGGAAATTTAAGTTTTGAAAGAAGATACCGTTTTATTTTACTGCTTTATTGTTTGTCATAGAACAAATATTTATAATGACAGTTGTAGATTTTAATTAGGTCTATCAGATGCTGCAACAATATTTCCAATATCTCTAATAGCTTTCGAGAAAATGAGGAGGAAAGTTATGTTTTTGAAAAAAGATACGGTTTAATTTTACTGTGTAATTATTAGTCCTAGAACAAATATTCAAAATGACAGCTGTAGAATTTAATTAGGTCTATCAGATGCTGCAATGATATTTCCAATATCTCTAATAGCTTTCGAGAAAATGAGGAAGAATGTCATGTTTTGGATAAAAGATACGGTTTAATTTTACTGCGTAATTATTAGTCTTAGAACAAATATTAATAATGACAGCTGTAGAGTTTAATTAGGTCTATAGGATGCTGCAATGATATTTCAAATATATTTGATAGCTTTCAAGAAAATGAGTAGGAAAGTCATGTTTTGGATAAAAGATACAGTTTAATTTTACTGCGTAATTATTAGTCTTAAAAGAAATATTCATAATGACAGTTGTAGAGTTTAATTAGGTCTATTAGATGCTGCAATGATATATCCAATATCTTTAATAGCTTTCGAGAAAATGAGAAGGAAAGTTAAGTTTTGGAAAAAAGATACAGTTTAATTTTACTGCGTAATTATTAGTCATAGAACAAATATTCATAATGACAGTTGTAGAGTTTAATTAGGTCTATAGGATGCTGCAATGATATTTCCAATATCTCTTAAAGCTTTGGAGAAAATGAGGAGGAAAATTATGTTTTGGAAAAAAGATAGTTTAATTTTACTGCGTAATTATTAGTCAACAAAATGTGTCGCATAATGCATCCGTGAACTACACTTTTACAATACAAGTCTCTTTGAAAGGAAGATACAGCAGTTTTAGTTTCTTATTGTATATTGAGATTATTTTACACCACCCACCCCTACTCGACCCCCCTTACCCTTCACCTTCACTCACAATGAAAGGAATATCTCTCTCTCTCTCTCTCTCTCTCTCTCTCTCTCTCTCCTCTCTCTCTCTCTCTCTCTCTCTCTCTCTCTCTCTCTCTCTCTCTCTCTCTCTCTCTCTCTCTCTCTCTCTCTCTCTCTCTCTCTCATATTTATCGTTCAATTCTGGTAATATAAACCTTATTTTCGTCGAAGCACAGATACCTCCTCTTTTTCTTTTTTCCTCTTGCACTTTATTCCCTCCCTCAGGAGGGAATCAAGTGAGGGAGAAAGGAAGAGAAGATGGGAAAGGAGGAGAGTGGAAGGGAGGGAGAAGGACGGATGAACTTTAACGCTTCACTCCATTCACATTCCACTCTCTTACTTACCTGTGTAATTAGTATACATGATTTAGAAACGTTGTTGGAAGAACGAAGATTCTGAGGAAAATTCATACAAACACTGGATGATTTGTAGATTTCATTGTGATCCCTCTAATTTCCTAATACATATTTCATTACATCTGATGAACTACATGCAATTGTACCCCTATGAGCCAACATACAGAACATAAATATGGAAAAACTAATATAATATTCAGTTGCACATGTAACTACAAATTTTGTTGGACCTGAAATATCCAGTGTAAATTAATTGGCAATGCACTACCTCAAACTAGCAATAACCAGAAAAAAAAAGAGCATTGCAACATACATTGTAAACCACAAACCTGAAATTGATGTTACTGTAGTTTAAAGGTAAAATACATTGGTCTCTGTTTTCTTAATCTAACTGACCAGCATTATTACTGACGGTGGCTATCTTTGATATGTCAAAAGCAGTTAGTAACAGATAGTACAGGATTACATAATAAGCATCTTTCATGAAATTTTGCCAGGACTTACTATCCATATAGATGACATTAATGCTATAATTGCCTGGTTCTTAAAAACAAAGCAAAATATTCATGCTAAATAGTACTGTAAACAATTGTCTTGCTTATTCGGTGCTGATTAATGATTTTTTTTATCCATTAAAGAAGAAATTGGTATTCCAAGAATCTCAAAATCTAATCCTTGTGCAATGTTCCTTTATCAGTATTCAATAGTTTTCCATTTTATTCATGACACGGTGTTGTTTTCTGTTTGTGTGTGTATTTGTTTTCTATTTTACCTAGTTGTTTACAGGGACTGAGCTACACTCATGTGGTCCTGTCTCCGTAGTTGTGTGTGTTATTTATCATGGTCTCAAGGATCACGCGCTGGACTTGTGATTGTCAGCCATTACCCTCCCCGAAAGAGTTCAGAGTTCACAGAGACAGATCTATGGGTAAGGCTGAGACCTCTCTCACATCCACATCCCCTTACTCAAGGGGGGACAGTAACCACTCCCTGTCTGTGAAAAATACTTAACCCTTTCACCGTGATAATGCTGTGTGTGTGTGTGTGTGTGTGTGTGTGTGTGTGTGTGTGTGTGTGTGTGTGTGTGTGTGTGTGTGTGTGTGTGTGTGCGCGTGCGTGTGTGTGTGTGTGTGTGTGTGTGTGCGTGTGTGTGTGCGCGTGTGTGCGTGTGTGTGTAAGTAGGCCAGAAGAGGCCCACGAGTTAATAACACTACCTACCATTGAGAAAGTCACCTAAAGATACATACAATATTAACATGAAAACTACAATACACTCATTTCTCACAATATACTAATTTAAATATGATATTTACAAATACAATGTACAATAGATATAAGCTGCCACTTAGTATCTTTATGACTACGATGAGAAGTAATTACACATAAGATTCACCACACATTGTACTGTACAAGATTTCATTAACATACCCTACCTATTATATTCAAAAGAAAATATTTTTGATCTTATCTTTACGTGGATAATTTTCATCATTGCACATACACGGTAGCACATCACCATCAGTCTGTCGGTTTTACATTACTCTCCTGTACTGTCAGTTCAGACTTGGATTGGAGTAATGGTAAGTGTTTTAATTTTTCTTTGTTTCATTATTTTCTCCTTTATTCAATATACTATGTACACATTTTCATAAGTACTGAGAGGTTTTGCACTTTGATTACTTTAGATCCTTTTAGCTTTACACACATCTTAGTTATGCCATTAATTTCCACATAGTAATATACAACCAAGCAAAATTAATGCACATATTATGTATGAAACCAGTATTTTGTCTATTGCCATAAATTAATTATTTTACTTCATTAGTGTTAAGTACTTCAACAGATAGGTTAAGAAATTTATGTCCTCCATTAAACAGATACTATAGGAGGCTTTGAGAATACGGCTGTACTGGAAAGCATTCTAGCTTCAGTTTAGATATTTCATTTTTCATATTCATTTATTAACGAGTTTTGTTTAAGAAGAAATTTTTTTTCGCTAACCACATTTACTTTTCAATTCACTGAAGTAGTAATTGCAGTCCTTTATTTACAGGTGTGAAGGTCCACCACCCTGACACAGGTCTTGCACTCCACATAGCAACACCAGTGGAACTTGCAGTGACATCTCTCCTTAAGTGTAACCTTTTGAGAGTTGTAGCCACGCCCACAGCACAGCAGATTACACCCATCCATGCCTTCAGATGTTTTGTTGCAAATACGATCTTGGGTTCCTGGAAGAAACAAATACCATGTAAGACAAGAATCTATATCTATTGATGTGTTTTCCCTCTGAAGCTTTTTGCCATTGAGTGGTCTCGTAAAACATACTTGCATTTTTCATTCTACTCGCTTCTATTACACTTTTCCTTCCCATTACCTTCCTATATAGAATAACCATTTTTCACATGTTTTATCCTCTATTTTTACAGCAGGTACAAAATATGACAGCTTGCCCTTCCAGGCACATTTTACATTAATTTTCTTATGATTATTTTGTAGGATAAAGGTACACAGTAGGCAACTAAACATTACTTGTTACTTACTGTAAGGGAATATCTTGAAGTTCTTATGTTCACTGCTCTTTAATAATACTAGCCAAGCTTTTGGTCTTGTATGAACCCTGTGGTGTTGGCTACAAGAATTCTAACACTGTAATAACTGTGGTTTGTAAAAAGCTACAAAAGGGACAGAGCGAGGGGTCTGGGAAGCCCCTCCTCCATATATTCCAATATAAAAAGATAAGGTGCAGATGGGGAGGGGAGAGTAATATCTCCACGAACCCTGGTGTACCTTGTCTTGGCTACTCCCCTTTAAGGGGATAATAGATATAGATATATAACAGGATAATAGTATGTAGATAGATAGTTGAAAGACTATTTTTTGCCCGGTATTGGGGGGGTACAAGAATTCTATCACCATGATCTCTGTGGTTTGTAAAAGGTGACAAAAGGGTCTGAGAAGCCAGACCGCATATGTGTGGCGTTTGTTCAAATCCCAAGAAAGGGTTCAATTTCTGGAATAAAATATTCTCTAAATATTTTCAAATTCTAAGTTGTTTAAGATAAAGGGCATTCAAGTCCTGAGGAATCACTGTAATCCATATTAAATACCAATTATGTCATCTTACCTCCATCTTCACATACTATTCAAAATCCTTCATAAACTATTTCCTTAATTTTCGTAACCTTAACAACCCTTGGAGGAGATTCTCATGCATCTGGTGTGATCATATTAGGTGCGGGGAGGGAAAGGGACTCGGTTCAATATGAAACAGCCGGGGTAAACCCTGGGACTTGTGAATACAACCTCCTCCCTCATCCCCATAGCATGAGTGACCTAACGCGCAGTGTTTGGGTGCGGTGCACTTCTATGGAGGCCTAGGGGCTAAGTGAGAGGAGTATACATGTGTATTTACCTAGTTGTAGTTTACGGGAAATGAGCTCACCCTCGTGGGGTCCCGTCTCCATATCTTTCTTTATCAATTTTAGCTTTAAATTCATGCACACACCTCGCTTCCACTGTCTCACTATCCAGTCCATTCCAAGTATCAATGCATCTGTGTGGAAAACTATATTTTTTGAAGTCTTGCAAGCACCTTGTCTTCTTCAGTCTCTTACCATGTCCCCTTGTATTTCTCGTGTCCCACACAAACAAATCATTCCATTCATTGTTCTATGCACCGCTATCAAGTCTCCCCTTTCTCTCCTTTTTTCTAATGAGATCAGTCCCAACTTATCCATGTGTGTGTGCATGGGTGTGTGTGTATGCATGCCTTGTTTTGGCTACCCCCTTTAGGGGAAAACAGCCTGGAATATAGATATAGATAAATTTTCATAGGCATACTGTAATTCATAAGAAAAACGTCAATTTTAAAACTGCTTGATGAAAAACTGATGGGGATTTGTGTAAGTTTGATTATGGTCTTTTCATTCTTGAATTTTTGTTTGGAGTAGTGAAATTTTAAAGCCCTTACCTAGTGAGCCAACGGTTTTGTTGCGCTTGCAGTAGTCTGGGGACTCGAGGAGGTAGACGAGATCTTCTCCAGTGGGAACGTTGAACTGGGGATGCTTCACTTGGAGCTTCCCTCTGCGATTGATCTTGACCTCAGTTGCCCCATCATACTTCTCCTTAAGCTGGTCACCTGAAAACATTGATGAGTAATATCTAGTCTTCTGGACATACCTCTGATGCACACTGGCCAAAATAAAATAAAAAGTAATGGTGATTGCCAATGATATAATGAAATATTGTTCTGAATTTAATTTAGTATGACATTTGTTATTATATTTATTTTTCATTTGTTTATTATAGGAATATTTGTATTCTATTTATTTTTAGTCTCTGATGGCTTATTCACTTTGGGAACATCCACCAAAGGGATGACCAAGGCTTTTAGAGCTTCCACTCTATCTTTTCTTGTTCAATCCCTTCCCCTCTATCAGCACATCTTTCATAGATGCACTCCTTACCCTAACCTTCTATCTTACAAATGACTTTTTCCTTATCAGCTGAAATGGTACAGCCACATCATGCATATGGATGAAAATAGAACACCAGTGAAGTACTACAAGTGGACTCCAGCCGGCAAAAGATCCATAGGAAGACTCCGGAAAAGATGGAAAGATACAATACGCGAAGCTGTGGGCGCTCAAGGGAAGACGCTGGAGTATGTAGAGGAGACGGAACTGTACGCAGACAGACAAGAATGGAGCGCATTCACGAGGCACCATGACTGACAGGGGAAACCCTACCTTGTGTATGGTGAGGCGAGACTCTTTCCTTCTAGAACCCTCAATTTCACTCGCATACACTTTATTCACAAACATTCACTCTTCTTTCTCTCCATATGAGCAAACCACATCAAAATATTTTTTTTCAACCATTCTACTACACCACACTTTACCCCATTTGCACAAGGACTCAAGCTACACCTTTCATATACACTTTTCTTGTTCTCACACTCCCATCTTTTCACGTTGCATGCTCCTCTCAGATAACCTATTTCTACATCATGCACTCTTGACTACTGTGCATTATTCCATATCCAAAGTCTCTGATCCATATGTCAGTGTTGGCAGGAGAATACCCTCTCTTTACCTCTATGAATACATTCCTTCCTTCTGTAATCCAGTTGTCAGCCATTAGATTGGTTCTTTAAACTTTGTATCCACTACATGTTGGGAAGTCTATAATTCATTGTGATTCTATTGTGGCTCTCTCCGCAATAACAAATATATACTAAGTTGGCATCATTAAATTAATCAATCAAACCTCCTATAATGCTTGCAGGTGATCCTATAACACATCTGCCTTTCACAGCCCTTGCTCTTATTTCTCCTTCCCATCTCTTCATGTTTGCATAGCACCGTTTCCAAATATGTAACTTCCTCCATTCTTTCTCCTCCTCCAGGGAAAATGGTTTTAGTATTCTTTAGTATTCCACAGGGAATATAGACTATATAATTCATCCACTATTTTCTGAAATTCCTCTTCAGTCTCTGCAAACAATACAGTGTTAACTGCAAACAGGCATGCTACGACCGCCCAACCCATTCCATGCATCTTAAAGTTTTGCACCTACATACATTCCCCACTTAAGCTTGCATTTCTCTCATACACTCATCCATAAAAATTTTAAATAGTCATCACACACCCTTGTTTCACTCATTTCAATAGGAAAACTTTCATCCACCCCTCCTCACACATGCCCTATAAAATGCGTTAAAAACTTTCCAATAATTGCCCTCCAATACCAATAATTTTCATCCCGCCCAACTCCCTATCGACTCTATATGATTTTCTGGGTCCATGAAGTCATTGCTTACTAAGATGACGACCTCTCTGTGGTCCCACTGGAAGATCTCTGTTGGTGCATCCTGCCTGCACCACTCGCTTGATGAGAACACTTACTAACTGTCACTACCACTGTCGTCAACAGCAATTATTATGTAAGAGGCTCTACTATCCCTGTGTGACAACACCATGCATGAGGCTGCTGCACCGGGGTTGAGCCAGGCCATCAATAGTGCCACCTGGGCTTTTTTTTTGCACGCATTGCCATGACGAATTGCGTGCCAGTGCGGGGACAAAATTCATGCAAGTGTCAAGGTGGCATATGGAGGAGAAACGACGGTAGAAAGGATGATCATGATATGTGACCTTGCATGGAGACACAAAACTACCAGATGAGTGTAATACTTATAGAGGGACAAATTTGCGTGGTGTGCCTGGAAAAGTGTGGAGACAGTGATGGAAATAACTGAATGGAAGGTTAGCAAGGAGCAGGGAGGATTTAGGAAAAGTAAAAACTGTTCACTAGATATTTGCTCTTAAAATTATGGTATAGGAATACTTAGGGAAGGGTGAAAAACTGTATGCAGTTTTCATGGACCTAGAAAAAACATAGGAGTTGACAGGGAAGCTCTATGGAACGTTCTGAAAATCTATGGTGTTTAAAGGCAATTAGTGGAAGAAATTAAGGTATTTTATAGGAAGGGCAGGTGGTGGGTCTGTGGTACAGTGGTAAATATAAAATAAAACTATGGAAAGGACCGTCAAATAAATCACGTTAAAATAAAGTGATGTAAAATAGAAAGCAGACATGGTGTGATCAATGATAGCATAGGAATACATAATACCTAGACTTTAAATTGGATAATGATGGTAGCACAGATATAGAATATAAAGCATAGAGTAAAAGAAAGATCCACTACATAGGATAATTCAGCATGTTAAGAAAAAATGTAGGTATGCCTTGAAAACTAATTGTGCAATGAATGGCATTACTATACACATTTTATCGACTAATTCAAATAAATCAAATGCAAGAGATAATCAGTACAAATACATTCTCAAATGGAACAATGTGTACAGATGGAAGAGTTGAATGTCATTTTTTTAAATCAGTTCTCATAACTAATAAGAAAATCGTGTTGGAGGACTTACCAACTTCCCTGAAGGAGCCCAGCTGTTGCCAGCAGGTGATGAGAGAGCATGACCCAGACACTCCATGACACTTGCAGTTCACCCGAGTCTTGCGGATCACAGCCTGCCAGCAACACAAAAATATACATTAAAAAAAACAAGAAAATTATGAACAAACAATTTTTACAATAAAACTTTCCTTAATCACAGCACTACTTTTTTTTTTCTTTCCTGATAATACTGACTTCTTTTCTTTCCCTTTTCCCAAGTGCAATACAACTGCACTGTTTCTGACCACCTCCAAGTTGTGCCTGTGCACCATTTTACATTGTGCAATAACAACATTCTCTTGCTCTTCATTATATTACCACAAATACAAACATCATGAACTTTGGCCCCAATGACAACTGAAAATTAAATACTGCAGCTATCATGATCTTTCCTTGGCAGTAATGTTCCTATAACTCCGCAATTCTGCTAATCTCATAGAACTTATATCAGGCATAAGAATATAAAATGGTTTTCTTCAAAGTGCATAAATTTGGTCTTCATTTGCTTCCATTACGGTGTTTACACATGAATGTTTGATTCTCGTATACTTATGTATGATGCTTCTACCACTGTGACCACTTTCTGGTATTGCAAGTGTTGATGAGAGTATTCATGTGTTTTAGTAATGTCCGACTTGAAACCAAACCTAGAAATGGTTTAACTTTTTTCCTGTTTAGGTCTTAAATTAGTTTTTTTTAAATCTTCCACATTCTCGTTACATTTCAGTTTTACACTGAGTAAATCTGATGTGACTGACACAATGACAAATTCTTAAAGACTCAAGCATTATCGCATTTCATTATACAAGTAAAAAACTCACCCTCCGTCCCGCCTCATTGTTGTGGAGACTCATCAGCTGGCGACCTTGCTTGATAGACCCTCGCTTGTAGTTCTTCTCCCGCTCCCGCACGTCAACAAAACCTTGGGTAAACCTGGACAAAGAAGGGCAAATGTCACTTATACATCTAAATTAACCTTACCATTACTACAGTACAGTACCTCTCCTCCAATGCCCCATCCCCTCCCTAACTACACAACACAATCTTCCAGCCCACCACATATGTAAAAACCTTGGATTAAACATGGACAGGTACATGACTTTTAGCAAACATATCTCCGAAACTAGCGTGAAGGTAACCGGAATTTTAATATATGTAAATAGAATTAAGGACTATTTCAACAATGAAAATCGTGCAGTGATTATACAGTCACTTCTATCAAACCTTTTAAACTACTGCAATGTGATATGGGGCACAACTAATACAACTATTTTAAAAGATATTAAAAACTTTTAAAAATTTTGCAGCAAAAGTAGTAGATGGTAAAGCCAGAAAGTATGATCATGTAACTCCAATCTTGAAATAATTAAAATGGTTGAATGTAAAAGATCAAATAATTCACGACACGGGGGTCACTATGTTCAAGTACTTAACTAATTTATATCCTGATCACATCCTGACTTTTCTCACTGTTGGGAACATTACTGGCAGTACCACGAGGCAAAGAGATCACCTGTATATCCCTAAAACCAACACAGACCTCAGAGCCAGATCTGTTTCTGTAAGGAGCCAGCCTCCCGTCTATAGTCAAAGAAGCCACTACCTTACCTTCTTTCAAGACTAAACTCAAAATTGAACTTCTTGATGAAAACATACTTTGATATAGTAGGATTGACAGGACGAGCTTTACATGTTGATGTATATTATATTTCAATATATCTAATATACTCATATTCTTAGATGTATAACTTATGTTTTAATGCACAACTGTATACTTCATAATAAAACTTTAGCTTTTATCTTGATTTTTACTTATCTTATTCTATTTCTGTATAATTATTTTAAGATCTTAACTATATTTTTGTATTTTACAATTTTACAACTTTTATTCTAAACGTTTTAATGTTTTAGTATATGTTATTGTTTATAACAACAATAACCACTGCCAGTGGAATAAACTTTATTATTATTACTCTCCTTCACTGCTCTAGATCTACGGTCGGGTTGTTTAGAGTTCTGAATTCAGTTTAATACCAATTCAAACTTCATGATAAGAAGGGTTCTATTCTACTATCTCTTCATAAAGCAGACACTTGACAAGACTGAAATCTCAAGCCAGTGTCATAGAACACTATAATCCTCACCAAGGTGCAGCAGGAACACTTTTGACTTGCACATAACCTTTTATGACAACACACGAGGCTTACACGACACATAATAGTGAGTCATCATTAACTTACTTGTATCCGTATTCCACGTTGTCTCCACAGCCGCCCCAGATCCACTCTTTATTGAGGTCCTTGGGGCGGCGTGCAGGGGAGCAGCCACAGGTGGTGAGCTGGCCGTCCCTGCACGCCCGCGACACGCTGTACACCACACCCGCGGAGGCAATGGCGTGAGCGAAGGCTGCTTCACGGCTCGCTGCAGATAAAATATTACAAGTAGACTAAATAGGTTACTTTACCACAAATAAGTATTATAATAAGTTATTGTACATCCCTCTGTAGGCACATTTAAATTTATTTTAAGACAACAAGATAAGCAACAATAACAAGAATAACAATATTACAGCTAATAATATTAATTTAATATAATTTTTCTTTTACATGCTTTAATTATGAGCATGATCACAAAAACGCTCCAAGTATAATAGTTAAGTTCCTTGAGTTAATTGAGGATGACATGCAGTGGCAAGTCACTCGTTCTCATGAGCCACAACCTCAGACACTATTGCACTCCTTATACCATGAATTAGAAGACATGATGCATTTACTTACTATAATCCAGTTATGTTGTAAATCAAATCCGTGCATGATTATGAAAGATTAATGTTGTTTTTGGGCTTTACAAAAGTATATCAAGTCAATTTATGATGAATTAATAGACGCGTAATACTGTATCACTTAGTCAGTGTTCGCGCTTCAAAGGGAAAGTTTACCAGAAAACACATTAGCCATCACAACTCCACTCACTTAACACAAACATTAAGTTCTTCAGTTATGTAATTATGTAGTTATGCACAACACACACACACACACACACACACACACACACACACACACACACACACACACACACACACACACACATATATTAATATGTATATGGTATTATTTTACATCTTCACCAGAATGCTCTAGAGAATTCAGAGTACCTGATGCATTTTGAGGTTTTCTTAATTACATTTCCGTAGCAAATTCTTAGTTTGTGAGATAATCAATGTTTTCTGTGAGACCTCTTCGAAAAATAAAGTTTTGTTTTGTTTGAACAAAGGTTAAAAGTGCAGAATAAGACCTTCTGCCCTTTCTTTTTTCTCTCCTTCCCTACATACTATACATAGTGTACTCAACACATCTGTGAAGGTTTCAGGCGGCGCTCACCATTATTTACCTCGCAAAACGTCTTTGAAGTTATGTTAGGTTAGGTTATGTTATGTTATGTTATGTTTGTTATGTTATGTTATGTTATGTTATGTTTGTTAGGTTATGTTAAGTTATGATTAGGTTAAGGTTGTTAGGTTAGGTTACGGTTATGTTATGGTTATGTTAAGTTAGGTTAGGTTCGGTTAGGTTAGGTTCGGTTCAGCTAGGTTCGGTTATATAAAATGTTTACATTTTATTACCCAAATCCAGAAATAAAATCTAAGGTTGAGAACCCTAACTTTTGGGTAATAAAATGTAAAAATCTTCTATAATCGAACCTAACTGAACCGAACCTAACCTAACTTAACCTAACCATAACATAACCGTAACCTAATCGAACAACCTTAACCTAACAATAAATTAACATAAAGTAACCAACCTAACATAACATAACATAACCTAACATAACTTCAAAGACGTTTTGCGAGGTAAATAATGGTGAGGGTCGCCTGAAACCTTCACAGATGTGTTGAGTACACTGTATAGTATGTAGGAAGGAGAGAAAAAAGAAAGAGCAGAAGGTCTTATTCTGCACTTTTACCGAACAAGGTTGTTATTTGTCAATGTAGGTTAAGGTTTAGTTAATATAGGTTATGTTAGGTTAGGTTAATATAGAAGCTATCAAATGTTCTCTATGACCAAAAGATGGGAGTTGGACGAGGTGCAGTCCCGAGACGCAGACTTAAAC
>JAPQNM010000004.1:14271562-14274062 GCA_029783475.1 Metacarcinus magister
CGTTGCTCCTATCTTTTTTTTCTATCCCTGTGCCACTGTTGCTGCCTCTCCGTTCCTGTGTTGGGGGGGGGAGGGGGGCAGGGGTAGCAGAGAGAGGTGTGACGGGGGAGAATATTACGAGCCACATTACCTGGAACATCTCCTGACAGCACACATCCTTCCCTTCAGCCCGGCTGGTCATTGTTTAATGGGAGGATAATATGACGGCACCGACGCGGAAAAACGAGGATTCATTCTCTCTCTCTCTCTCTCTCTCTCTCTCTCTCTCTCTCTCTCTCTCTCTCTCTCTCTCTCTCTCTCTCTCTCTCTCTCTCTCTCTCTCTCTCTCTCTTTTCGCTCTCTCTCTCTCTCTCTCTCTCTCTCTCTCTCTCTCTCTCTCTCTCTCTCTCTCTCTCTCTCTCTCTCTCTCTCTCTCTCTCTCTCTCTCTCATTTTCGGGTGCGCCTCCCCTACCAAGCTGTCATTAGCTGCCTCGTGCCGTGAGAAGGACGCAGCGGCGAGGGTTCGTGAGGGCGTGGATGAGGAATGGCGACGGTGATGAGCGGCGGTGAGTGAGTGGGTGAGTGAGTGTTGGGTGAGGGAAGGCAAGGGCGGCGAGACACACCGATAATCAAGAGGAGAGAAGAAAGGTGTGCATAACTAACCTGGTGAACGGCGACCCACTTATCCCTGTCCCTTATTTCAGCATCCCATCAACCCGGCCCTTCACTCCCTGTTTAGGTGAGTGAGATGACCCCTGCCGCCAACGCTTTCTGTCTGTCTGTCTTGTCTATATGTGTGGTTGTCTGTCTCTCTCTCTGTCTGTGTCTGTCTAGTCTATCTGTCTGCCTGTCTGTCATGTGACGTATTAAAATCAACCTTTACCTTCCCTTTTAGTTGTCTGAAGCTGTCTGTTCAGGTAAGATCGGAGCTTCGTTCACAGACAAACTATACCTCGTTAGGACAACAAATAAAGCTTCTCGTCCTCTCTCTACTTGAACTTAGATGTTTGCGAATTTACTCATCTCTCTCTCTCTCTCTCTCTCTCTCTCTCTCTCTATATATATATATATATATATATATATATATATATATATATATATATATATATATATATATGTGTGTGTGTGTGTGTGTGTGTGTGTGTGTGTGTATCGTTAGTTGTGATTTAACAAGCGGCGTCTCTTTCTTCTTCTATCTCTGTCTCCCTCTCTCTTTTTTTTTTCTCCCTCTTTTTGTTTTCTTCAAGCATACGCACCGCTGCTTCTACACACACACACACACACACACACACACACACACACACACACACACACACACACACACACACACACACACACACACACACACACACACACACACACACACACACACACACACGAAACAAAGTTATTCCACACACTCAAAAAAGGATATTATAAAAAAAATAAGGAAAGAGTGAATAGAAGAATGGAATGAATGGATGAAGGAAGGAAGGAAGGAAAAGTTAACAAAAAAAATGATGGTGTGTGGAGAGATTTGGAGAGGATATTTGGCATGGAGGAAGGAGGGAAGGAAGGAAGGAAGGAAGGAGGGAGGGAGGGAGGGAGGGAGGGAAGGTGATAAGAGCGGGAATGGAGACCAATACATCAACGCCACAAAGGTCATATTAGCAGAACCTCCTCCTCCTCCCCCCAAAAAAGACATCATAAGGGATCATAAACGCAACAAACCTCCTTTCGATCTGCTTTTGTTCGCTTAGATCGGTAGGGGAGAGAGAGAGAGAGAGAGAGAGAGAGAGAGAGAGAGAGAGAGAGAGAGAGAGAGAGAGAGAGAGAGAGAGAGAGATAGAGAGAGAGAGAGAGAGAGAGAGAGAATAGGATGACAGGCGCCCGGTATCGTTTGAAGCAGGTCGTCACTGTGGTCTGGTTAGCTGCCGCCGAGGAATATGTTGTTGAGGGAAGGAGTGAAAAGGTGAATCAAAGGCAGGAAGATGTTTGTGAAGCGTATTTCAATGGAGGTTCTGCTGTGTTGACGTTTCCCGGTCGGCGGCTCTTCGGGACACACGGCTCGCTCCCTCCCTCCCTCCCTTCCCTCGCTACCTCTGTCGGGATTTTCAAAACAACACACACACACACACACACACACACACACACACACACACATCCGAGCGACTACAACGCCTTGCCTGCCCTTCTTTCCCTTCCTGGTTCTTCACTGCGACGCAACTCTTGTTTTCCTTGTTTTTCCTCCCTTAACCCCCGCCGATCATGTAAGGTTTGTCTGGTTATGTGTTGTTCATAATGACAAAGCGGAGAGAGGGAGGGAGGGAGGGAGGGAGGGGGGGAGGGAAGAAGGAAGGAACGGACAGATACGTAGAGGAAGGGAAGAAGGAAGAGAGTTAAAGGAAGAACATGAAAAGAGGAAGTGGGGAGCAGCATAACAATATTTAACAATAATTTAGCAATACTTAGAGCAACGAAAGAAAGAAGGAAGGAAGGAAGGAAGGAAGGAAGGAAGGAAGGAGGTCACAAAACAGGAAG
>JAPQNM010000004.1:14279062-14284062 GCA_029783475.1 Metacarcinus magister
AAACACCGTAATAAAAAAACAAAAACAATAACAGTCTCTTTGATCCTGTCCTCACCACGACTTTTAACCTTCCCTTAACTTGAACAACAAATATTCGTTCCATCAACATCACAGAAACATATTTTTCTTACATATCGTCACATTAATTTTCCTCGTACAGTATGGTACCCTTAACCCTATACACATATTTCAATACTTTTGCTTTTCTCCTCACATCCAGCATTAACCTAACATCCAATGAGATCATCCACCTAACTGAAAGGCTGACAGACATTTATAACCTCGCAACACTTCTAGTCTTTCATCTCTGCTGCTGTTCCTGCCTGGCGATCGCTTCCCCCACGTCCCGACCAGACGGCGTTAATGTCCCTTCCCCGCCGACTGTGGCTGCTGCTGCTTCTCTTTCTGCGGCCAAGACGTGACAAATCGCGGTCGTTTGCATAAGTGATGACTGTTAAGGTGTGAAGGACGCCGAGGGGGGAGCAATGGGGAACCGAAGGGGTACCAGTAAGCCCCCTTGAGGCACTCTCCCCACAGCCGCACGCCCCACGCCGTCACCATCAATATTCTGTCCCAGTCGAGTAGTGAAGACAGACCGCATTGCTTCTATAGCTGAGGAGGAAGAGGAAGAGGGAAAAAGAAAAAGAAAAAACAGAATAGGAAGAAGAATTAATACATACAAAGAAGAGGAAGGAGATAAAATGTGGTAAGATAAGGCAATGACTAAGGAAGATAAAAATGACTAGTATTAAGGAGGCAAGGAAGAGTTGCAGGTAAGGACGATCGTATCCCATGAACCTGGACGAAACCCGATGTCAAATATATTACTGTTACCCCGACAGGTTTTTATAATGGAACAAGACGCGCGTGTCAGTCTATCGGTCTGTCTGTCGGTGTCTCGGTATCACGCACTTCATTGTTCTTTTTTTTCTATTTTTTCTTCTTTCTTTCTTTTTTTCTGCATTGTTCTTGTTTATTTTGAAATGTTTTGGTGTTTTAATGTCTTAATTTTCGTTTTATATTGATTTGTAGTATATGATTCTCTCTCTCTCTCTCTCTCTCTCTCTCTCTCTCTCTCTCTCTCTCTCTCTCTCTCTCTCTCTCTCTCTCTCTCTCTCCTATTACCTTCACTAGGGCGTGGAGAGGAGAGAAAGAGGGAAGGAGGGAGAGAATGGGGAGAAAAGAAGCGTAGAGAGGAAAGAGAGGAAGAGAAAAAAGAAAAAAAGAGAGAATAGGGTTTGGGAAGGAGAGAATGAGTGAAGAAAAATAGTATAAAGAGAGAGAGAGAGAGAGAGAGAGAGAGAGAGAGAGAGAGAGAGAGAGAGAGAGAGAGAGAGAGAGAGAGAGAGAGAGAGAGAGAGAGAGAGAGAGAGAGAGAGAGAGAGAGAGAGAGAGAGAGAGAGAGAGAATGTTGGGAGATGCAGAGAAGCTAGGAATTGAGGGAAAGAGAGATAAAGATGAGGAAAGAAGGATGTATATGGGGAGAAGAGAGGAAAGAAAAGGGAAGAGAGGAAAAGGAGGGAATGAGAGAGAGGTTAGAGGAGAAAGGGGAGGAAGGGGAGGGACAGAGGGAGTGGAGGAGGAAGGAGGGAAGGAGGAAGAGGAGGCATAACACTTCTTTTTTTGGCTCCAGTAAAGTGATCGACATAAAGCTCACTCATGTTGGTTTTTTATATGGAGAAATGAACCTTATTGACTGATTCGCAGGATTGGGAGGAAGGAAGGAAGGGAAGGAAGGGAGGGAGGGGAGGGAAGGCAGGAGGGAGGGAGGTAGGAGAAGAAGGAAGAGAGGGAGGGAAGTATAAGGGAAGTAGGTAGGTAAGGTATGTTCGTCTATTGAGCTCTCCCCTCTTCCCTCCCTTCCCTCCCTTTACACACAAGATACACACTAAGGAGGAACAAGAGTGTCAAAGGGAGGCGATATGGAGGGTTTTATGCCATAACCTTTATGTGCACATGTGTACTATGTCTCTCTCTCTCTCTCTCTCTCCTCTCTCTCTCTCTCCTCTCTCTTCTCTCTCTTCTCTCTCTCTCTCTCTCTCTCTCTCTCTCTCTCTCTCTCTCAATCTATCTATCTATCCTAAGAGAGTCGCCGCCACTCTCGCGGACCACCACCAGCGTCTCCACCTAAAGAGAACATTAAAACACTTCCCTTATCAACCTAACCACGCCGATTGGACGCTAAGGTGGTGGTGGTGGTGGTGGTGGTGGTGGTGGTGGTGGTGGTGGTGGTGGTGGTGGTGAAGAAGAGATACAGTATGTTAAGTGACTCAGATGGTGGAAAGAAAAAAAAAAGATAGGTGTGTGTGTGTGTGTCTCTCTCTCTCTCTCTCTCTCTCTCTCTCTCTCTCTCTCTCTCTCTCTCTCTCTCTCTCTCTCTCTCTCTCTCTCTCTCTCTCTCTCTCTCTGTTTCTTATTTATCGCTCAATTCTGGTAATATAAACCTTATTTTCGTCGAAGCACAGATACCTTCCTCCTCTTCTTTTTCCCTCTTGCACTTAATTCCCTCCCTCAAGACAATTACGAAACCTGGAACAAAGAGAAGATGAGAGAATCAAGTGAGGGAGAAAGGAAGGGAAGAAGAGAAGGGAGGGAGGGAAGGAGCGTGGAAGGGAGGGAGGAGAAGGACGGAGGGAGGAACAAGGGAGGGAAGATAGAGGAGAAAGAGGATAGAAATAAAGTAACGAGAGAGGGAAGGATGGATGGAAAAGAAGAATGAAGGAATAAGGAAGGGAAGGAGAGAGGGACGTACAGAAGGAAGGAAGGAAGGGAAGAAAAGAAGGAATATTGATAAAGAGAAGGGAAATGAGAGAGCTTAAGATAGAAAGAGAAAGAAAGATATAAAAAAAAGTAAAGTTCAGCTGTGCACACCATCACCATCCATCTATATTTCTTCATTTTCGATTAACAGAGGCAAGCGAAGCCACGAGAATGTCCACCCCTACCTAGGACACCCCCAACCCACACCCCAACACTCCTTCCACACCCCCAACCACCCCTCCACACCCATCCCCCTGCAGTCCTCTTCACTAACTCACTATTTTTTTCTATTATTTTATTATATATGGATTTTTTCTCTCTTTTTTGTTATCCGTTCTTCTCCTCCAGTGTGTGTGTGTGTGTGTGTGTGTGTGTGTGTGTGTGTGTGTGTGTGTGTGTGTGTGTGTGTGTGTGTGTGTGTGTGTGTAGAGTAAATCAGAAGGGCCTATTGAGGTGACGAAAAAAAAGAAGAAAAAAACATGAAGAAAGAGACAAATGAAGAGGAAGAATCTTAATTTCAAATACGTGTCTGTGTCTGCTTGTAGACACACACACACACACACACACACACACACACACACACACACACACACACACACACACACACACACACACACCAAACCTTTTAAAAGCCACCACTTCTCTATCTCTCTCTCCTTTATTTTTTTTACCACATTTTTAGCACTGTCTTCCTTACGCCCACTGTCTCTTCCTTCCTCCTTCCTTCTCTCTCTCTCTCTCCCTCCTTCCTTCCTCCCCTCCCTTCCTTCCTTCCTTCCTTCCATCATCCATCCCTCTCCCTCTCACCATTCATCTTTCGCTCACTCCCTCGCTGTGTGTATGGGAAGAATGAGTTATGTTGCTTGTTACTGAGCGAACCACACACCCTTTCATCACGGAGGAGGAGGAGGAGGAGGAGGAGGAGGAGGAGGAGGAGGAGGAGGAGGAGGAGGAGGAGGAGGAGGAGGAGGAGGAGGTAGAGGAGGAGGAAAGACATTACACATTCAAGTAACATCATGATTAATACAGAGACAAGACGTAAAGAATGTTATGTGTGTGTGTGTATGTGTGTGTGTGTGTGTGTGTGTGTGGTGTGTGTGTGTGTGTGTGGTGTGGTGTATGTTGTGTGTGTTGTGCGGTGTGTGTGTGTGTGTGTGTGTGTGTGTGTGTGTGTGTGTGGTGTGTCTGTATGTGTGTGTGTGTGTGTGTGTGGTGTGTGTGTGTGTGTGTGTCAAAACTATAAGGTAAACAAATGAGAATATAAATAAAATAAGTACGTTGAGAATGGATGGAAAGGTTTGTCCGATGATGGAATGGTATGAGGAAATGACAGATGAGGGAAGGAGGGAAGGGAGGGAAGGGAGAGAAGGGAGGGAAGGGAGGGAAGGGAGGAGAAGGAGGGGAGGAAGGGAGGGAGGGAAGGAGGGAAGGAGGGGAAGGAAAGTTAGAAACGATGAGGTAAATGATATAGTGGATTATTATAAAGAAACTATTACTACAACAACAACAACTACTACTACTACTACTACTACTACTACTAATAATAATAATAATAATAATAATAATAATAATAATAATAATAAAAGAGACACAACAAGCATGCAAAAAAAAGGGAAGAGGCGTTAAAATAGAGAAAAAAAATATCAGGAGGAGGAGGAGGAGGAGGAGAAGGGAGGAGGAGGAGGAGGAGGTGAGGGGCGAAGACAAGGGGCGGGAGGAAGAGAAGCAGGTGTGAAAAGAAAAGAATGAGACGGGAGGAGGTGAGTGTGTAGCGAGGAGGAGGAGGAGGAGGAGGAGGAGGAGGAGGAGGAGGAGGAGGAGGAGGAGGGAGGAGGAGAGGAGGAGGAGGAGGAGGAGGAGGAGGCATGAAGGTTTGGCCAGGTAGCAGGTGAGGTGCCTCGGGGTAATTAATAATAAGTCTAGTCTCGACTTCGTTAAAATTTCACATTTGTCTTATTGGAAGAGGGGGAGGTAGAGAAGGAGGAGGAGGAGGAGGAAGAGAAGGAGATAGAGGAGGAGGAGGAGGAGGAGGAGGAGGAGGAGGAGGAGGAGGAGGAGGAGGAGGAGGAGGAGGAGGAGGAGGAGGAGGAGGAGGAGGAGGAGGAGGAGTAGGAGGCAAGCAACTCTCGTCCTTGTAAGTTCTTCCCTTTAGAAAGATAGAGAGAAAAAAAGAGAGAGAGTAGCTGTCCCTTCCTTTCCTTTCCTTCCCCTTCCCTTATTCCCTATTCTCTATCCTCCCT
>JAPQNM010000004.1:14289062-14304062 GCA_029783475.1 Metacarcinus magister
TGAGTGAGTGTGTGAGTGAGTGAGTGAGTGAGTGAGTGGGTGAGTGAGGGTGAATGGATGTGTGAGTGATTGAGTGAGTGAGTGGATGAGTGAGTAAGTGAGTGGATGCGTGAGTGAGTGAGTGAGTGAGTGAGGGTGAATGGATGCGTGAGTGAGTGAGTGAGTGAGTGAGGGTGAATGGATGTGTGAGTGAGTGAGTGAGTGAGTGATTGAGTGAGTGAATGAGTGAGTAAGGAAGTGTGTGGCTGAACAGGTGAGGGATGAAAATGATATACTCTCAAACACAACACGTATAGTTTTCCCTCGAGACTCATAAATTCCTTCGTGATGTGGAATTATGTCCTCTCTCTCTCTCTCTCTCTCTCTCTCTCTCTCTCTCTCTCTCTCTCTCTCTCTCTCTCTCTCTCTCTCTCTCTCTCTCTCTCTCAGTCACCTGGCCGCCATTATTAAGGTCACAGCGCCAACACGGATCAGCGGCATAAATTATAAGCTTCATAAATTAATATTAAGACCAAATCTGAGCAGCCCCGGGACGACCTGCCTCACCAACCTAACCTAACCTAACCTAACCTGCCTCACTCACTAATAGCCGTAAGTCCTTAGGTGTGTGTGTGTGTGTGTGTGTGTGTGTGTGTGTGTGTGTGTGTGTGTGTGTGTGTGTGTGTGTGTGTGTGTGTGTGTGTGTGTGTGTGTTACTCTGTTTCCTCCCGTTATCAAAACATCTGTATAGGGTCTGTACGCCGCCCCTGAATCACCATGGGAGGATGGCAGCTGATCGGGGTGTGTGGGGAGGGGGGGGACGCCACTGAGCCCCCCCCCCACAACATGGTCCTGTATAGTGGTGCAGACGTAACTGTGCACCATAACACGACGCCACTATATGGTCTTAGTAAAGCAATGTTAAATTTTACATATCACGTTAGTTACATTGAGGAAAGTTGATTCTCTGCATATTATTTTTTGTATTGAAGTCTTTCGTCATTCATATATTCTTGAGGCACGAAGGATATGGATTGATCATAATATTATCCTCTGTTAAATAATCTTCATCCACATGTAAAATGTCAGTTGTTTATTTTCATCCACGAGACTTGAATCACAAACCCATCACTTTCTTTTTTTACTTATCCCTTACGAGTGTTCCCTTGCTCTGCTCCGACGTATTGAAAATGGATTCTGTTTTCTGTGGCGAGTGGCTGGCAGGGCATACACGTTGAAATCAATTGCGAGAACAGTTCAGAGACGGCGACGGGAACCAGGCAGGTGGAAGGGTAGATAAGGTTATAGTGAAGGGGTCCCTGCGTGGCTAGGCGGCGGTGTTGGTGCTGCTGGACAAGGACAGAAACAGAGGACGACGTGTAGATCCTTTCAGCGCGACGAGGATGGACGATGATGACGAGGATGATAATAATGAGGAGGAGGAGGAGGAGGACAATGGTGTGAGACATGACATCACAACACATCTTACTCTTTTCCTGACGCTCTTCTTGTCTTCATCCCTTCAACACACACTCACTATGCCATTAATATTCCCTTCATGCCCTTCGCGAGCACCCTCCCCCCCCCTCACACCCTTTCCCCTTCCACAGCCCCTAAAAATCAACTCCACTTTTTTTCCCCCTTATTCACTTCCTCTCCTTTAGCCTCTTCTTCCTCATAACTTCCTATTCCTCCACACACACACACACACACACACACACACACACACACACACACACACACACACACACACACACACACACACACACACACACACACACAACATGTAAGTGAGTGGACAGGGAGGGGCAAGAGGAGGGTTTGCGAAGGGAGGGAGAGAGAGATGACGAAACGAGGAACGAACACGTACAGTTTAAGGGTACGAAAGGGAGGTGGAGGAAGGAGGGAATAGAAGGGGAGAGAGAGAGAGAGAGAGCTGCAGACAGGGAAGGAGGATAAGGGTGCATGGCAGAGACACGGCAGGCAGGGGAAGGAGACCAGGTACAAAGGGGGGGGGGGGGGTGAAGGGGCTTGTTTACCCCCTCATTCTCTTCCCTGTCGATGGGAAAGAACCATACGGCGCCTCGTTAAGTGATGGGAGTCTTGTTTATCAGATAATTACATCCCATTTCAGTGAGGGCGTACTGTACCTTTCCTCCCCTTCCCTTACCACCCCTATATACCCTCTTCCCTCTCCTCCCCATCTCCCTTTAGTCTTTCCTTACGTTTTGAAGTCCCTCCTCCCCTTCACCCTTCCCCTTTCCAGCCTCCTACCTGGTTTACCCCTTTGAGTACTGGTTGTTCCCTCCCCTCCCTCCCCTTCCTTCTGCCTCTTAAGGTAATTTGAGCTCACCATAAATTTTAGATCGACATGAGATTACGTTGTGAGAATAAAACTTTAATTATTCAATGTTAAGATGAACCCAAGCGAGGATAAATATTTCGCCCGAGAACGTATATATTACAGGAGTGAGCGTGGCAACATTCACCTGGACAGACAGCCATACAGACAGACAGACAGACAGACAGACAGACAGACAGACAGACAGACAGACAGGCAGACAGACAGGTAAGTATGTGATGTTTTTATGTGTTTTCTTGTCGCGTTTTCTCTCTTTTTTTTCTTCTTTTCTTTTCTATCATTCTTTACTTCTCCTCGGCGCTCAGGTGTCATTTACTGGTGTCGTGATTACAGGTAAAGGTAATTAGGATGCTGTTGTAACACACACACACACACACACACACACACACACACACACACACACACACACACACACACACACACACACACACACACACAGTAATAGCCTTGTGCCTCAGCCTTAAATATATAAAAAAAAACACGAAAAAAACACATATTAAAACACCCGCACATCCTCCCGCGGCGCCAGAGACTCAATTGTACAAGTTCCTGGAAATCACTTCGGTCCAGGATTCCACGTAAACACACCTGGAGCGCGTATGTGTGTCGCTCCAGGCAGACATGAGGATTCCAGGCAGAGGGGAGGGAAAAAATAAATATGGAAAAAGTTTACACGAAAAAAAAAGAAGTTTACACGAAAAAAAGAAGTTTACACATGAAAAAAAAACAATAAAAAGAGAGAAAAACACACACACACAAACACATACAGACACATTCAGTACACTCATAAGACCGCAAACTTATCCTCACACTAATTTATCAAGGACTTAGTATGTACACGTATGTATGTATGTATGTACGTATGTATGTTTGTATGTATGTATCTAAGTCACCTTCACTCTTGACTTCATGATCTGAAATGACCACTAATAAATATAAACAAATAACTCTTAGGATGATGATTGACAGGAAATATAAAAAACCAGAGCGAGTGAGTGAGTCAATGGAGAGTAAAACGCAACCACTGATAACAAACGATACAGTTGCACGTGATTAAGATAACGATGATAAGAGGGATTACCTATCACGAAAAAACAAACAAAAACACTTACATCACTGGATTTAACTTGAACTCAATTTCTCGCTTTTGCACCTGTCTCACCTTGCACTGAGACCCGCTTCGTACTCACTCCAGGGACGGGGACGGGGACGGGGGCGGGGGCGGGGACGGGGACGGGAACAAGGACGGGGACGAGGACGGGGACGGGGACGGGGAAGGGGACGGTGGCGGGGACGGGTAATGGGTAACGAGAATAGGAGGGAAATGGGTCGGGTAGCTTCTGAGGGAGGGGACGAGGTGTGTGCTTGACTAGTGGAAGGTACGGAGGATGTGGGCGGGGTGGGTGGGGTGGGCGGGGTGGGCGGGGTGAGTGGGGTGGAGCATTTCACAGCAGACGAGCGGACAAGGTGACGGTATAACAAGAGGGCTTCTGAGGAGGAGGAGGAGGAGGAGGAGGAGGAGCAAGGAGAAGTAGGAGGAGATAAAACTAAACGAAGGGCCGTAAAGAAATATGGGAGGCGTCAAGAATGACAAATACGGAGAGAAAAGTAGAGAGTGAGAGAGAGAAAATAAGAAAAAAATGCTGAGGTAACAATTTTTTACACTTGCATTATGATAAGGCGGAGGAAGGGAGGGAGGGAGAGAAGGAGGGAAAGATACGTAGAGGAAGGGAAGGAGAAAGAGAGTAAAGGAAGAAGATAAAAAGAGGAACTGAGAAACAGCATAACAATAAAAAACAAATACACTATAAATAATAAATCAAAATATTGAACGTACAGAGAGAGAGAGAGAGAGAGAGAGAGAGAGAGAGAGAGAGAGAGAGAGAGAGAGAGAGAGAGAGAGAGAGAGAGAGAGAGAGAGAGAGAGAGAAGCAATCGTATACCTGAGCGGTGCCTTTGAAGTAGAGTCAGGTGTCACTGCACACAAGTATTTTCCACGGTAGATTGGGAAGGATCTCTCTCTCTCTCTCTCTCTCTCTCTCTCTCTCTCTCTCTCTCTCTCTCTCTCTCTCTCTCTCTCTCTCTCTCTCTCTCTCTCTCGTCCACCAGTCTTTTCCCTCCCCTTATTTACCTCTCCTTTCCCTCTCCCTCCCTATTCCTCTTCTCTCTCTCTCTCTCTCTCTCTCTCTCTCTCTCTCTCTCTCTCTCTCTCTCTCTCTCTCTCTCTCTCTCTCTCTCTCTCTCTCTCTCTCTCTCCTTCGTTTTCCCTTAGTTTCTTTTATTTTTTCTTTCGTTTTCCTTTTCTTTACTCCCTCCTCCTGTATCTCCTTTCCTTATTCGATTTTCATTCACTTGCACTTCCTTTCCTTCTCTTGTTCCTCCTCCTATTTCATCTCTCGTTCTTTCCGTCTCCTCTTTCGCTTCTCTCTTTCTTCCCTCTTCCTCACTTCCACCATTCTCCTTCATGTTCACTCGTTTCTTTCCTTCCTTCCCTTTCCCTATTCTTTCCCTCATACTACCACTCTCCTCATCTCCTTTCTTCCTATTCTCCTTTACTTCCCTACTTCCTTCGCAATTCTCACTTCCCTATCTTAAATTTCTCTCTTCTGCCAATCAACTCCTCTCTTACTTTACCTTACCTTCCCGTCTCTCCCTTCCCTACCACCTGTTCCTCGTTGGGTCACGCCTCCACACCTCGACTCCTGACAAATAATCCCCTTTAGAAGTGTGAGGCAGTAGTTAGTGGTGACCTTGAGGGCCCAGCTGCCGCGTGTAAGGTGACGTAAACATGAAAATCTGATGTGCTGCAGACCTGACCGGAGTTGAGGCGGCCAGTCAGTCATGCCCATCGCTTCCCCTCCTTGAAAACAGAGGCCATTTTCATGTCTATATTACAGTTTGCTCTCCCTTCTCTTCCCTTCCTGCTTGTGGTCTTTGGGCGGTGTTTGTCGCGCCTCCCGCCCTTCCTCCCGCTAGAGCAGTGTTATAAACCCGCTGCACCCACTGAAACTACCCGCCCCGCCCCGCCCCGACCCATCCCACCGCACCCCACCTCGTTCCATCCAGCCTCCCCCACCCCTCCGACCCTCACCTCCTCCCAGCCTACCACATTATACCTTGCCTTGCCTTGCCTTGCCTTGCCTTGCCTTGCCTTGCCTTGCCTTGCCTTGCCTTGCCTTGATGACATGAGAGAAAGACGCTGGAGTGAGTGAAGAAAGTGGGTAAATAAGAATAATGTATTAATAAATCACTTAATAATTAAATGAATGAATGAATAACAAAAGAAGATACAAAGATGGAAAGACAGGAAACGAGTGAAGGAAGGGAAGGGAGGGAAGGAAGGAAGGAAGGAAGGAAGGAAGGAAGGAAAAGGTAAGAAGGAATTTGGTTGTGTTGAAACAAAGGCGGAGAGGGAGAGAGAGGAGAGAGAGAGAGAGAGAGAGAGAGAGAGAGAGAGAGAGAGAGAGAGAGAGAGAGAGAGAGAGAGAGAGAGAGAGAGAGAGAGAGAGAGAGAGAGAGAGAGAGAGAGAGAGAGAGATGGCAGGTATGTACCCAAGACACGCAAACAACCAGGTGACCACAAGTGAAAAGAAAGAAAGAAAAAAAGAAAGGTTGATCTATTAATCTTTCACACCTCAATACGCTTTTTATCAACCTCTCTCTCTCTCTCTCTCTCTCTCTCTCTCTCTCTCTCTCTCTCTCTCTCTCTCTCTCTCTCTCTCTCTCTCTCTCTCTCTCTCTCTCTCTCCTTCTCAATCCAATTTGCTGTCAATGTGGCTCTTGGTTCAGTGATTAGAAAGAGAGAGAGAGTGAGAGAGAGAGAGAGAGAGAGAGAGAGAGAGAGAGAGAGAGAGAGAGAGAGAGAGAGAGAGAGAGAGAGAGAGAGAGAGAGAGAGAGAGAGAGAGAGAGAGAGAGAGAGAGAGAGAGAGAGAGTTTAATAGGGTGAGAAAGGGAGGGAACGTCAGAATGAAGGAGGAGAGTGAGGCAGAGTAAGGAAGAAAGGGAGAGGAAGACAGGGTGATGGAGGGCAAGGGAGGAATAGGAAGGGAGAGGGAAGGGAGAGGGAAGGGAGAGGGAAGGGAGAGGGAAGGGAGAGGGAAGAGAGAGGGAGGAGAGGGAAGGGAGAGGGGGGAGAGGACCAGTAGCTGCCGCACCTAACAAGGGAACAGCGGCCATTAAGTCATAAAAGAGAGAGAGAGAGAGAGAGAGAGAGAGAGAGAGAGAGAGAGAGAGAGAGAGAGAGAGAGAGAGAGAGAGAGAGAGAGAGAGAGAGAGAGAGAGAGAGAGAGAAACATATCATCATCCTCTCAGCCAGCAAGGCAATAGACAAAACAACTTCACTCCTTCCTTTCATCCACCTTCCATATCTGCCTTTCTCTTCCACCTTTCCTTCCTACTTTCCTTCCTTCTTTCTTTCCTCCTTTCTCTCATTTTTTTCCGCTAAAACTCGCATCACTTCGTTCTGTTTCCATGACGACCATCACCACCACCACCACCACCATCACCACCACCACCACCACCATCACCACCACGTCAAGGGCTTCCTGCGCGTCCCCGTTGCTGTGACGACCAAAGCAACTCAGGGATAGAAACGACACACACACACACACACACACACACACACACACACACACACACACACACACACACACACACACACACACACACACACACACACACAAGGATGATGCTTTGTAAGGCTGTAATTAACTTATGTCTTGCTTTCTGTTTTCGATTTATTTACCTATTTTAGTGTCATTAGTATTGCAATAATTTTCAATGATACTTAAGCTATTTTCTTTCTTCTTTTTTTTTCACTAGTTCCCTCTTTGCTGTTGCTGTTTCTCTTTTGTTTCCTCTTTTCTGTTTTTCCCTTAGTTTCCTCGTTGCTGTTGCTGTTATTTCCTCTTTGCTGTCGCTGCTGTTTCGTTCCCACGCTCTCCATTATTTGGTATATGGCGCAGAACATTTAATTGGGCAAAAGAAGTATGCAAAATGAGGGGATTTGTGGGAAGGGGCATTGATAAGTAGGGTGAGGGGAGGAGAGGAAGAGGAGGAGGAGGAGGAGGAGGAGGAGGAGGAGGAGGAAGAGGAGGAGGAGGAGAGGAGGATTGGATTGCGATACTCCTCAGACCACGACCTGATAACACACTCTTCATCTTTCTCCTCCTCCTCCTCCTCCTCCTCCTCCTCCTCCTCCTCCTCCTCCTCCTCCTTCTCCTCCTCCTCCTCCTCCCACTTCCCCTCTTCTTTATTTTTCTATTTTCTTCTCCTCCTCCATCTCTATTTCTTTCTTTTAAACCTACTATTTATTACTTCTATTCCTCTTCCTCCTCCTCATACTACCTCCTCTTCCTCCTCCTCCTCCTCCTCCTCCTAACCCTAGCAATGCTCTAAAAAAATTAATGTGGGTTATAAACCATCGTAACCACCACCACCACCACTACCAATACTACCACCACCGCCACCACAACTACAACCACAACCATTACCTAAAAAAAAAGAAAGAAAAAAGAAAAAAAAAGAGAATGCTACCGCGACCATTACACCTGGACACACACACACACACACACACACACACACACACACACACACACACACCAAGAAAAAAAAAAGAAGAAGAAGACGAAGATGAGGAGGAGGAGGAGGAGGAGGAGGAGGAGGAAGAGGTCATTTCGAGCAACAAGCTTCCTGAACCTCATAATGTAACTCGTCATGAGGAAATGTAACGCACGAGGCTCATAATTTCATCTAAGAGACGTAAGATAATTAAAATAGTAGTACTTGCCACCACCACTACACTCTCTCTCTCTCTCTCTCTCTCTCTCTCTCTCTCTCTCTCTCTCTCTCTCTCTCTCTCTCTCTCTCTCTCTCTCTGTGTTTCTTCTTCTTTTTCTCTTTCTTCCTCTTCTTTTTCTTCTTCTTCTTAATTTTGCTTCATTTAACTTCTATTTTCTTTGACCTCCTCCTCTTCTTCCTCCTCCTCCTCCATTTCCTCTCCTACATACTACTCCAGTTACTAATACACATCAACACTTCTTTCTACTTCTCCTTATTTCTGTTAGTTCTTCTTGTCCTTCTTCTATTCCTCCTTTTCTTCCCTCCCTTCCTTACTTCCTCTTCCATTCTCCACTATTTATGCAAACGACTCAATTTATATCCCATCTGATTATTCTATTTCACTCAACACCACCACCATAACCACCATCACTACCACCACCACCACTACCACCATCACCATCACCATCACCACCACCACCATCACCATCACTACCACACCACCACCACCACTACATTATTCACTGAAAAGCTTGAGGGGAGGATGAAGAGGGGAAGACAAGGGGCATAGAAGGGAACGTGGGATTGCAGGGGGAAAATTTATGATGTGGAAGAAGGGGAAGCTGGTGGAGGGGGAGGAGGTTACTGGGGAGGAAGACTGGGGAAGAGGTGGAAAGAAGAGGGTGAACAGGCATGAGGTGAGGGCAGGGAGGGCAGCAAGCCTTCTAAGGGGAAAGGGAGAAGAAGGAAGAGGAGGAGGAGGAGGAAGAATAGGAGGAGGAGGAGGAGGAGAGATAAACTGTAATACTCTACAATCGTACCCTCACCCCCAACACCCCTACCCCTCAAATCCTTCCCCTTCATCACCCTCCTTCCCCTCCACGCTGATCCCCGACCCCCACCCAACCCCCGCCGTTGAGCACAAAGGGAAGGGAGAGGAAAAAATGTCTTAAAAACACCTTGGGATCAAACGAAACGATACAATTTGTGGCTGAGAGAGGAGCAAGGAGGAGGAGGAGGAGGAGGAGGAGGAGGAGGAGGAGGAGGAGGAGGAGGAGGAGGAGGAGGTATTCGCTGATGGAGGCTCAGGGTTGTTAGAGGCATTAGTTAAGGTCCAGCACGAATTACCCTCATTAAGTAGGATTTTCCAAGGATTATTTATGGGAGGCAGGACGAGAGGGAGTAATGGCGGATTTATTCTGGCGGGGCAGGGCGATGAGGGAGGGAGTGGAGGCTGTAGGGAGGAAGAAAAGGGAAATAAAGTAAGGAGTGAGTAAATGACGTAGTGTGTGTGTGTGTGTGTGTGTGTGTGTGTGTGTGTGTGTGTGTGTGTGTGTGTGTGTGTGTGTGTGTGTGTGTGTGTGTGTGTGTGTGTGTGTGTGTGTGTGTGTGTGATTTAGTAATTCATTATAGTTTTGGGAATGAAAAATTAGGAGGTAATAATACCGACTTATGATTTTGTTGGAGTTTTTCTATTATTATTTTCTTTTTTCATTATTTTTTTTCTTATTTTCCTTCCTTCACTTTTTTAACATTACTCTACGTCAGGAAAGAAAAGTTAAATAAATAAATAAAAAAAAAACAGATTGAACTGACTCACATTTTGAATCTATTTTTCTCATTTACTCTGTTATATATAAAAATATATATAAATAAATAAATATATATATATTTTTTTTTTTCTCCCAATGACAAACTCGAGAGCCAAGATGGACGACAGGGAGTTTTCTGGCGATGATTGCTACTTTGTTTTCGCGCCTCACTTCCCTCCCTCCCTTCCTCCCTCTCTCTCTTTCTTTCTCCCTTTTTCCTGCGCCTCCCTGCCTCCTCATCTCCCCCACACTCCCTTCCTCACGCCATCAACGGCACTCCTCAGGCCGCGACACGCCACAATAACACTCAATATTCCTTCTCAACACCACCGAACTCATAAAATATTTCCCCATAACCAGCAGCCGCCGACGGAGGGAAGGAAGGACGGAGGGAAGGAGGGAAGGAAAGAGGGAGGCAGTGAAGGAAGTGGTTTTCTAGTGAAGTCAAGATGAGTATTCAAAACGAGCTGAGGATTAAACAAGCACACTAGGAGAGAGAAGGAAAAAAAATAAGTGTAAGTAAGGGACCGCCGCGTCAAGACCAGTAACACGTCAGAATAATTTCACGGACTAATGTTCCTGCAGCGTGTGAGGGACGTGCCTCTGCATCTCATTGTCTCATGTGATTCATAAACCTGAGCATTCCTAGAAACGACTTCATGTGAGGCAATGTGGCTTTCTCTCTCTCTCTCTCTCTCTCTCTCTCTCTCTCTCTCTCTCTCTCTCTCTCTCTCTCTGGTAAGGACACTAACGGCGCCCCCAGCGTGACCACCGTCCTCCGCCTTCCAGAGACAGTTCGAGTGTGTTATAAGAGCCGTCACACCCAGCAGCTGTGATATACAATGCGCCCAAGGTGGGTGTGGTTATTCCTCTTCTTCCTCTTCCTCTTCCTCTTTTTCAAGCAGCCCGTATCCCTGTAAGTCCAAGTCAGTCACTACCACAGTGTTACGCCCTCAGCCTAGTCGTCGTGGCCAGGTAAGGCGGCCAGGTGAGCGGAGCGTCCCTAGTGAGGCTCGGCGTGATCTGCATCACCTGCCGCTGCTCGCAAGATGAGGATGCAAAGGAAGCTGCACATTCTACTCTCTTCCTCCAGTCCTTTTCCTCCTCTAACGGTGCTACTACAGTCATCCTCCAGGAGCCCTTAGATACAGCCGCCCCATCTCCTACTCCTATTCCTCCTCCTCCTACTCCTTTTCCTCTCGTTCCCCTCCCTCCCTTCCTGGCCCTTAAAGTCCTCCTCCCTCCTGCCTTCGCCGCCCGCCCGTGACAGCTCAGCGGCGAGGCAGATTTATGACCAATATCCTGATGTCATTTCAGGTCGGATGTGAAAATGAGGCGCCATCTGTGTCTGTTGCCGTGGTCCTCCCCTCCATCCCTCCACCACCCGCTCGCCCCCCACACGCCCCCTACCACGCCCACGCTCGTACGCCCCCACCGGTAAACCCACCCAGCACGCACACACACACACACACACACACACACACACACACACACACACACACACACACACACACACACACACAAACACATAAAAAAAAATGAAAAATGAAAGATGAAGAGAGAAAAAATAGCGAAAGCCTGAGACGAAGATAAAATTAGGCATGAAATTGAATATGAGATGATAAGATGCGAGAGAAAAAAAAATTCCAAGACTGCACACTTAGCCACAGCACCTCCTCCTTCCTCCTTCCTTCTCCTCCTCCTCCTCCTCCTCCTCCTGATCCGTTCCGTTTCGTTTCGTTCCACTGCTTCACTCCCGATGCGGAACGACCCCCTTCACCCTCTACTTCTCTCTCTCTCTCTCTCTCTCTCTCTCTCTCTCTCTCTCTCTCTCTCTCTCTCTCTCTCTCTCTCTCTCTCTCTCTCTCTCTCTCTCTCGTTCCCCCAGGGCCTAACCATCATACTAGGACAGGTAGAAACACCTTAGCAGCCTTTCCCCTCCCAGGTAAGGCTCCACTCACCTGACGGCGCCTCGAGCTGGGTTGGGTTCTCTCTCACGTCACTCACCTGCGGAACAAGAGGAAAGAACCATTAATAAAGAGGAACAAGAGGAAAGAAACATTGATAAAGAGGAACAAGAGGAAAGAAATATCAATAAAGAGGAACAAGAGAAAGAGGAAAAGGAAAACATGAAAGAGGAGAGGAAAAAACAAGAGAAAAGAGAAAGAAACATTAATGAAGAGGAACAAGAGGAAAGAAACATTGATAAAGAGGAACAAGAGGAAAGAAATATCAATAAAAAGGAACAAGTGGAAAGAAACATTGATAAAGAGGAACAAGAGGAAAGAAACATTAATAAAGAGGAACAAGAGGAAAGAAACATTGATAAAGAGGAACAAGAGGAAATACAAGTTAATTGATGTATTTAATTATTTTTTCTTAATTGTTCAGAAAAATAAAAGGATATAGCGATTTTTTTCTTTTTTTCTGCTTCCTAAAAAATATATATTGTTTGTTACGATAAAGAGGAATAAAAAGAAAAAAAAGTGACTATCGGGTATATATTAAGAAATGTTCATATAGTAAAAATAAATTAAATAAATAAAAAAAATTATAAATTAGTTAAGCATAAATTTGGTCTCGAGTTTTATTGTTTAATGGGATTTATTTGAACGTTCCTACCTGATTACCTTACTACTTTACCCAGAGCAATAAAGTGAATTAGAATCAACACGTGTAAATTATAAGTTGTTTACGGTTCCCTTTATTGCTTTTGTTGTTGTTTGTTTTGTTTGTTTACGTGGCTGTTTACTTTATTAGGGCTCAACATCTTTCCCTTCCTTGTGTGTTGATCTAAAAAAAATACTAAATCTTAAATACAATAAAATTACACTAAATACAACAAAGCAGATCACGTGACTTTCAAAACTAATTATTAAACACAAAAAAACACAGAATAACTAACCTTTTTTCATTTTCTTTTATTGTTTTCATTAAATTTAATCTATTTCATCTATTATCTTATTTAATCTTATCTTATCTTATTACTTCTAAACTGCTTACGTGTCTGTTTTAAAATCCCAGGTTAATGTCCGTCGCTCGTGTGTGTGTGTGTGTGTGTGTGTGTGTGTGGTGTGTGTGTGTGTGTGGTGTGTGTGTGTGTGTGTGTGTGTGTGTGTCCAGGTGGGTAGCTGAGGTGAGCCGAGTGTCGCCACACACACTCTCAAGTTACACACACTCGCATCATCATCCTCCCTTACCTATCCCTCCACCTCCTCTTATCCTTCTATCCTCTGTCTACTTGTCTCTTCCTCTCTTGTACCTTCTCATCCTCCTCTCTTTCTCTTCTCTGTTTTATCTATCTTCCTCTCTCTTACCTTTACCTCTTCCTTTCTTCCCTTCTGCTTTCTTTATTTCTCCTGTGTCATTTTCTTCTTCTTCTTCTCTTCTCTCTCTCTCTCTCTCTCTCTCTCTCTCTCTCTCTCTCTCTCTCTCTCTCTCTCTCTCTCTCTCTCTCTCTCTCTCTCTCTCTCTCTCTCTCTCTCTCTCTCGTTTGACGTCATTAACGCCTCTGCAACCTCCACATTTGCATTATTTCAGCTTTTTGCTTCTCTCTTCATTTGTCCTTACATTCATTTCGCCTTTCTTCCCTCCCTCCCTCCTTCCCTCCCCTCCTGCATACTTCCCTCCCTCTCTCCTTCCCTCCCTCCCCTTTTTGCTGAGCCGAGGCCCTCCAGGCGCCCCGAAAGAGGTGGTAATTATTGTCCATTATCCTCACCCCAGATGGTAAATTGTTACAGCTTAATCGGTGATCTCTCTCTCTCTCTCTCTCTCTCTCTCTCTCTCTCTCTCTCTCTCTCTCTCTCTCTCTCTCTCTCTCTCTCTCTCTCTCTCTCTTTTAACATGTATATAATTCTTCTTACACAAGGTTAAGTACAGACTATAAATATAAAGCATAAGATATAAGTTGAAAGTATATATGTATTCGATTTATACAAGAATATTAAGAAAGAATATAATGGAATATAAAATGAAGTAGTGAGTGAGTGTAGGATGATAAAGTAGAAGAGTCTCACCTCACTCTTCCTTGTATAGAAAACGGATTGGACTAACTAACTTGCATGCACAAAACACGATTCATTGAGGCAAAAAGTTAACACGAATAAAATGTCAAGTAATGTTAAATCCTTGTCGATAATTCACTTTTTTTTTGGCTTCGCTTTATTATTCTGCTAAAATGTGGAGTGTGATAATAGTGTGTTAATTGTATCCTGCAGCGAAGTTTTATATTATTACTTTATGTATGAGACTGTTTAAACACATTTATTCTTGCTTCACTTTATTATTATTATTATTATTATTATTATTATTATTATTATTATTATACTATTATTACTACTACTACTACTATACTACTACTACTACTACTACTACTACTACTACTACTACTACTACTACTACTACTACTACTACTACTACTACTGCTACTATAACTATCACTACTATTACAACTGGTGATAGTAGTGGTGGTGGTAGTTATCACTTATCAATACTAAACCCAACCCAACCCAACCCAACCCAACCCAACCCAACACAACACAACACAACCCAACACAACCCAACCCAACCCAACCCAACACAACACAACACAACACAACACAACACAACCCAACCCAACACAACACAAGTACAAACATGACTGGAATCCTCGAACGTCCCTTCAAGGTGAACATGTAGGGAGGAGAAGCAGGATAATAATTATATAACCACGGCAATCCCACCTCATAACACGGGCCTTATACTGCAATTCATCAACACCAGCCGGTACTCAGAGGGTGAATTAGACATGAGTAACCTAATATCAGCAGCTCAGCGCAAACGATTATCACTTTGACCATCATCCCGTATAAGGGTGAGCCGCCGCCCCTGCCCACCCTGAATGAGGTCACAAGGGTGTTCCTCAAGGGTGTAGTCCTTCAAAATCGGGTGTAGAGGCTTTGAACAGAGACAAACACTGAGCTACCAATCAGTGTGTGTAATTTTGTGTGTGTGTTAAACCTCTATTACTTTTCAAAATAACATACAATTATCATACCGAAAAAATAACTTATATACACACACATATACTACTCAGAACTCTGTCACCCTATTCTGTTCAGCATTTAGCAAGTTTAGAAATAAATATACGTTTAAATAATGATCAACATACATAATAATAGCACCATAATAATTGTCAGTCTTGCACATAAGCAGTTGATTACTTCCTTGCTGTGTTTTGTGGTGTAATACATGAGGTGTTGTGAGGTCGTTTGGCAAGTGATAGAACACAACACTAATGACACCTAGCG
>JAPQNM010000004.1:14309062-14319062 GCA_029783475.1 Metacarcinus magister
CCTGTGCGACGCAGCGACTCACTCAGGTGTGCTAATTACGGCCATCCAAGGTGAGGTAATGACTATATCTTATTAATTTATTTTCAAAGTGTGTTTTTTGTGTTATAATAAAAAAAAAAAATTCTAACATAGGTATAAACTTTCATTATTTTTCTCTCTCATTCTTCTATCTCTATTGCTTTATTTTTTCCGTTTTTTTCTAGCATCTGTTTCTATGGCTTCTGCTTCCTCTTTCTTCCTCCTTCCCTCCCTTCCTCCTTCCCTAACTCCCTCTCCCCTTCCTACTTTTCTTCCCTCTTCCTCTCCCTATTCACCCCCTTCTCTTCTTTCCTCCCTTTCCTTCCCTTCATTCTGCTTACTACCTGTTCTCCCTTTTTGTTCTTTTCTCCTCTCCTTTCCTCTCTCTCAGTTACACCCTCCTTCCTCCATTATCTTCCTTCCTCCTTCTTCTTCCTCTCCTCCTCCTTCTGCAGCGCCTCAGTAAGACCGTCGTGGAGGCTCTGTCGAAGCGAGAAAAGAGATGACCACAACCTAGCAGCAGCCTCTCTCTCTCTCTCTCTCTCTCTCTCTCTCTCTCTCTCTCTCTCTCTCTCTCTCTCTCTCTCTCTCTCTCTCTCTCTCTCTCTCTCTCCTGATCATTCCCTTTCCCCCCTTTTCTATTCAATGATATTAGTATTATAATTATTATATGTCATGTCATTGTTATTATTATGATGTTCCTATGTAATCAAATGTTACAACAATTTGGCTAAATAAATATCGAAGTCTAATCTAAATCTTCTCTACCTTCATCTCACCTACCTTCCCTTACTTCACCTGTCCATCTCGCCTACCCTTCCCTTTCCTTACTTCATCTCCCCTCACCTACCTTCCCTTACATCACCTCCCCTCACCTACCCTTCCTTTCCCTTACTTCATTTCCCCTCACCTACCTTCCCTTACATCACCTCCCCTCACCTCCCCTTCCTTTACTTAACATACCATCACCTCACCTATCCTTACTTCACCTGCCCATCTCCTCTCCCCTCACCCTCGCTACCTGAAAACATTTGTCTCGCGACCACAAAGGCGCCGAGAGGACCCTTGAGCCCTTGTCATCGGGAAGCCAAAGGAAGCCTAGAACAAGAGTCACCCCCGCACGCTGTCCCCGGCAGGAAGATGACCACCATTAGTGTAACGTGAGAGGGAGATGCACGTGAAACCCTTGCACAGACGGAGGGAAGGATGGAAGGGAGGAAGGAAGGAAGGAAGGAAGGAAGGAAGGAAGGAAGGAAGGGAGGAAGGGAAAGTGGTGCTCGAGGTAGTGAGGAGAGTGTAGTGAAGGGAAGGGTAGAGATGGGAAAGGAAGGGAAGATAACAAGGAGCAGCAGTATGAGTGAAGGATAGTTGTGTGTGTGTGTGTGTGTGTGTGTGTGTGTGAGAGAGAGAGAGAGAGAGAGAGAGAGAGAGAGAGAGAGAGAGAGAGAGAGAGAGAGAGAGAGAGAGAGAGAGAGAGAGAGAGAGAGAGAGAGGTGAGAGGTGAAGTGGAAAGTAGCAATACTTACTCCTTGATGACAACCATGAAATCCCTTGACCTCCTCCTCCTCCTCCTCCTCCTCCTCCTCTTCCCGTCCCTTCCAGAATGAGAAAAAAGATGAAGCTCGTCGACCAGGTGCGCGTTGCCGGTCAAGTGGGGGGCGGGAAAGGGCAGAGCGGGGGCGGTGTTGGGGGCGGGGACGGTGTTGGGGGCGGGGACGGTGTTGGGGCGGGGACGGTGTTGGGGGCGGTGGTGGGTGGGCGGTGGGGGTGGGCGGGGATGGGGGATAGCGTCACGGGGCGCCTCCAAACCTGACGAGACCCAAACCTTCCACAACAGTTATGCAGTTAAGCTGGTACGCCCCCCCACCCACCCCCCCGCCACCTCTCTCTCTCTCTCTCTCTCTCTCTCTCTCTCTCTCTCTCTCTCTCTCTCTCTCTCTCTCTCTCTCTCTCTCTGGATACGTGGGTGATGCTGATGGAGGTATGTGGAAGGGAAGGGTGGAAGGGTGGAAGGGGAAGGGAAGTTACTAGTGGAAAGGGGACGAGGGAACGGAAATATGTAGGATTGTTGGGGTGGAGAAACTGACAGGTGGAGGGGTGGAGGGGAACAGAGGTGGAAGGGAGGGAGAGAGAGTGCAGGGGTGGAGGAAAGGTAAGGAAGGAAGGATGGGGTATGGAGGGGTGGGGGGGGGAGCGCCTTTTGACAGACAGACAGATAACACAACCAATGAGTCACTGTCAGAATGGGATTTAAAACTCACACACACACACACACACACACACACACACACACACACACACACACACACACACACACACACACACGGCACAAAACATACACAAATCTACGGGAATCTCGCATAATAATTGATGTTTTTCTTACTCCCACTAATTTTATCATTATTTTATTATTATTCAAAGCTTCCAACTCAATACAAAATACACTGACGGTAAGTGAAAAAAATTATGTATCTATATTATAATTCAACTTTTCACTCCCTGGGATATATATATTACATGAGTTTTGCTTCTTCTCTTTCTAACTTCCCATTCACTGTATGCATTAAGAAGTGGATGTATAATATATGGTATCTATTTCAAAATGTTCAACCATTCATCAGATTAATGGTAACCTAACTTTTCTTCCTAACTTATCATTCAGTATATCAATGATGGTGTTTCAGTAAAGTTATTTATCTTTTTTTTAACCTATTCACAACATTAATGATGGTAATTCAGTGTGTTAATGTATAAAATCAAAAGAAACAAGTTATTTATCTTTCTAATCTATTCACTATATTAATGTTTCAATGTGTTAATGTAAAGATCAAAGAAACAAGTGATTCATCTTTTTAACCTGTCATTCCTTACATTAGACGGATGTTACACTCCCTACGAGGATGTGCATTGATTAGGTGTTCAGGTATGGCTACGGGAGGGGAAGGGTGGAGCTGAGGTGAGGGCGGCAGGTGGTCACCCTCGCGCCCAGCAGGTGGCTAAGATGGTTCCTAGGGCGTGATAGCATGAGGCACGGCGAGGCAGACAGCTGGTGACGGCCGGGAAAAACCCATTCTGCACGAAATGATCTCCCCTCCTCCCTCTTCCCCTTCTCCTTCCTTCTCTTCCTCCCTCTTCTCTTCACCGCCCTTCATCCCCCCCCCCTTCACCATCTCTTCACTGTCTTCCTTCCACCTACATTCAAAGTTGTTCATGTCCTTATCTGTGTCTCTATCGGCCCTTCTCCGCCCTTCATCCCTTCCAATATTTTTTGTCTAATCTTCTTCCTCCTCCTCCTCCTCCTTCTCTTCTTACTTGCCCAATCCTTCCCTGTTCTTCCCTTCTTATGCAATCCTCTTCCTTTGCGATCCTCCTCCTTCCTCCTCAGTTCTTCCCCTTCTTGTTTAATCCTCTACCTTCCCCCCCTTCCTAAAATCTCATCCCCTCCTCCCTTCCCCCCCAGTACGCCCATCTACGCCTCCCTGCGACCCCCAGTGCTGAAGGCCTGTCCCCTCATCTCTACCTCATTGTTACAGCGTCAAGGGAAGAGTCACGAATCACGCTTATGGGAAGATGAAGCATAGGTAGTTATTCTCTCTCTCTCTCTCTCTCTCTCTCTCTCTCTCTCTCTCTCTCTCTCTCTCTCTCTCTCTCTCTCTCTCTCTCTCTCTCTCTCTCTCTCTCTGTTTCTGTGTTGACTCAGCTGTCGCCTTCCTCACGCACCTCCGACCACGTTAAGAATCAATGACAGGACTCGCTGATCCCTCATTGCAACACACACACACACACACACACACACACACACACACACACACACACACACACACACACACACACACACACACACACACACACATTAACATTACATTTCGCAGTTTGTCTTTTGTTTTAGGAATCTAAACATAAAAAAAATATACATATACAATTTTAAACGTGGATCAAAAACACGAAATATGTCTTCATTAATTTAAGTCTTTTTTTCTTTCCCAGGAATGACTAATGAAAAATTGCTTGTAGTTAAATTTGTGTATAATTAATCTCTCCCCAGTTTTGTATAATGAGTGAATCAATAAATGAAAGAGATAAACTAATTGCTAAACACGATTCATTTCACTTCTTTCATCCCTTCGTTAAGGAATCAATAGCAACGAAAGATAAACTGATTATTAAACTTTACACAATCAATATATCTTTTTTTCTCTCTCTCTCTCTCTTTTAATACGTGATAAGAAAATTGTCACTTTTTTTTCCTTTTTTGATATAATTTTCTGAGTATTTGAAAGTTTCGTTTAGTGACTCATTAAATAGTTTCTCTTTCACATACCTTTTAATATAATTTAATTTATCCTTATCTTTATACCATCAATAAATAAATTAACACAAAATACGTTACTTTTTCTTTCTCTTATTTTTGTTTTGTTTTGTGTGTGTGTGTGTGTGTGTGTGTGTGTGTGTGTGTGTGTGTGTGTGGGTGAGTATCGGTGGATAATATGTATTCTTTCCTTTGTTGTTTTTTTTTGTTTTGTTTCTTAGGTCGTGTTAGGATGAGCCTCACACCCTGTCGCTTCCTCCTTCACGGTAAACACTCCTACTAATCACCCTGCCACGCCCCTGCCAACCCTCTGCCATTTCTCCCGCCTCTCTCTACCCCTGCCGCCTCTCTACCACCCCTGCCAACATAACGTATCCTCCCCTTCCTCCTATGCCGATCATCCTCCCCTTTGTACCCCTGCCAGGTCCTTTGCCACCCTGCCTTCACCCCTTCCCTGCCTCCCTGCCTCATACCCCTACCGCTAATACCACCTCTATCCTCTGTTTCCCAACCTCACACTCCTGCCAACCCCTGTTTTGCCCCTGTCATGTCAGTCTTCTTTGTCCCCTGCCGCCCCTCCTCCCACTTTACGCCTCGTGCAGGAGGAGGAGGAGGAGAAAGAGGTGGAGGAAGAGAAAGAGGTAGAGGAAGAGGAGGAAGAGATTCGAACCTAGGCTCACTGATTCACAACTAAGCAAGCGAACCATTGCACCAGGGACGCGCCACTAAAGGAAGAAGCACCATAATGAGGCAACAGAAGGAGGAGGAAGAGGAGGAGGAGGAGGAGGAGGAGGAGGAGGAGGAGGAGGAGGATGAGGATGGGGAGAATAATGAGATAAAAGGAGGAGAAAGAGGATTAAATAGAGTAAGAAGGATTACAGTGTGGAAGAGAAGGATTACCGTTAAAAGGATTTGAAATATGGCGGAAGATTACCTACAACAGACGCCAATATGAGAATAAGAATTAAATAAAAAAAGAAGACAATTGCAAGTAATGAAAATCGCTTTGAAACCACATGTGCGAAGAAGAAGAAAAAAAGAGAAAGAAAAAGTTAGACAATACGAAAAAAATTATACTGTCTACGAAAATAATAAAGGATAGGAAAAACAAGATGATAATGATAAAGAAATAATAATAATAATAATAATATTAATAAAAAAGGAAGGTTTGTCAAAGCTACCCTCCTCCTCCTCCTCCTTTTCTTCCTCTTCCTCCTCCTCCTCCTCCTCCTACTGATCCTACGACGACGACGAGGAGCTGATCACCATAACAATACCCTGATAAAAAGTGTAAAATAACCCGTGATGCCAACCTGAGAGAGAGAGAGAGAGAGAGAGAGAGAGAGAGAGAGAGAGAGAGAAAAATAAAAAGAAAATTAATCAGAAGGAGAGATGAAAAGACATTCGTTAAGGCATAAAACATGAAAAAGAATAAGACGAAGAAGAAAAAGAAGGAGAAAAAGAAGATGAATAATAATAATAATAATAATAATAATAATAATAATAAGGGTAAATATAATAGTACAGTACATGACTTAAGGGTTGTTCTTCACCACCCTCGCTCGGCCCGACAATACATCACAATCTCCTCGTTATTATCTGTTATATTATTCATCGAAAATAACAAAGGAATGGATAATATGCATGAGGCTTCCCCACGGGCGGCCTCGACACTCCAAAACACAGCGAGGACAACGAGGACGAAGGTGGGAAGGATGAGGATGAAGACGAGGACGAAGGGAACGAGGACGAGGACGAGGACGAGGAGGATGAAGACTACGAAGACATCAACAAAAAAATATCCATAACTCACTTCACTACTTTCCTTCCTTCCATCCATTCATTCATCCATCCATCTTTCACCCACTTTATATAATTCTTCCTCTACATCCACCTCACCTTCCACATCATCATCATCATCACATCATCACTACAACACCAACACATCACTAGACTACGTAATATCAAGGTTTTTCTAACTATATTACGTGTTAAAATTCACGTCTTTTCAACGGCGGTAGTACTGAACCCTTAGACTTTCCCGCCTAAACCCAGCGCCGAGGTGGAGAACGGCGCCGAAACCTTCATTCTCTCCCTCAGTGTGTCAGGCGGTGTGTGTGTGTGTGTGTGTGTGTGTGTGTGTGTGTGTGTGTGTTAATCTTATCTAAATTTCCTTCTCTCTAACTTATTCTTCTATTCCTTTTTCGTGACTCGCTGCATGGTTGTTACAAGAGAGAGAGAGAGAGAGAGAGAGAGAGAGAGAGAGAGAGAGAGAGAGAGAGAGAGAGAGAGAGAGAGAGAGAGAGAGAGAGAGAGAGAGAGAGAGAGATGGGTATGGGTGATGATGATGGATGGTTTCGTTTAAGTTATCTCTCTCTCTCTCTCTCTCTCTCTCTCTCTCTCTCTCTCTCTCTCTCTCTCTCTCTCTCTCTCTCTCTCTCTCTCTCTCTCTCGGTTTCGAAACATTGCTATTTCCTTTCTTAAAATACATCTGTCATCCCTCTCCTTCCTTCATCTATTCTTCGTTCCTCCTTTCTATTCTATTACTTCCATCATTCCTTCTTTCGTTTAACTTTCCCTCCACCCTCTCCTTCCTCCATCTTCTCTCCCTCTCCCCCAAATCCCCCTCGCCTCCCCACCACCACCACCACCACCACCACCGATCACCCTCTCTCGCTGTCATCATAATATTACGCCTAAGGTTCCCGCAAGGCTCTATCTAGTCATGCAAATAAGGCGTAACACCATGCACGCGGCCGCCAGACAACCCGATGACAACCATAAGTGACAGTTGAATGGCCAGACAATGTTGTTAGTGTTGTTAGAGTGTTGTTAGTGCAGCTTTTAATATAAGATAAATTTCGCCATAAGCCATTTATCCTTCCCATTCTTACCAATATACATTTTCTTGATGATTCGTATATATTTGAGGTTAAGTAATATTTTATACAAGTTGAGTGATGTATAAGGAGTAATATGTTAAGAGGAGATAGTATATGGTTGTTTAATAAAGGTAGAATCAATAGTTTAAGGTATAGAGGAGATATCCCTTGTTTGAAAGATAGAGAACGTACCCTCGCGCTGCTACCTTCCCGCAACGCTCAATAGATGGCGTTTGTGTCTCATATATTCTCTCTCTCTCTCTCTCTCTCTCTCTCTCTCTCTCTCTCTCTCTCTCTCTCTCTCTCTCTCTCTCTCTCTCTCTCTCTCTCTCTCTCTCTCTCTCTCTCTCTCTCTCTCTTTTATTTCCTGGTTCTGTGCATGATACTTTTTTTTTCAACTTGGGGTCATGTTTCATATTATTACTTTTATTCATGTTTAAAGTTTCAGTGTTCAGTAATAATAATAATAATAATAATAATAATAATAATAATAATAATAATAATAATAATAATAATAATAATGATAATGATAATGATAATAGATCGACACATCAATAACTTTAATAATGTGGAATATGCAAAATGATTATTCTTATCATTAATATTATTATTATTATTATAAATTTCCAGACACATGACCCCCAAAAAAAAATATTGAATATAATATATAATAATAAAAGCATAAATAAATATAAATAAGAAAAATAAATAAAAAAAATAACATACCTAAAAAAGAAAACGGAATTGTAGTAAAAAAAAATAAATAAATAAATAAAAAATGGAATAAAGACGGAGACGAAAAAAAAGTTGGTAAAATCCATAAATAATCAACCTCCCTCCCCCTCCCCCTCCCTCTTCCTCCTCTCCCTCCCCCTCCACCTCCCCTTCCTCCTCCTCCTCCTCCTCCCCAACACACGCTACAAGGACACGCAATACACCTGGTCTCCCCACCTCCTCTCCCCTCCCTCTCTCTCTCTCTCTCCTCCCCCTCCCCCAAAGGCAGGTGTAAGGAGGGTGGGGAGGGAAGCATGGGAGGGAAGGGAGGAACGGGGAGGGAGGGAGGAAAGGGAGGGAGGAAAGGGAGAGAGGGAAGGAATGGAGGAAGGAGGGAGGGAGGGAGGGAGGGAGGGAGGGAGGGAGGGAGGGAGGGAAGGGATGGAGGGAGGAAAGGGAGGCAGGGAGGGAGGGAAGGGATGGAGGGAAGGGAAGGAGGGAGGGAGGGAAGGAGGGAGGAAGGGAGGGAAGGAGGGAGGGAGGGAGGGAAGGGAAGGAGGGTGTGGGGAGGAAAATGTGTTTTGTTGGTAATGAAATGCTGAAGTTAATGATAATAATAATAATAATAATAATAATAATAATAATAATAATAATAATAATAATAATAATAATAATAATAATAATAATGATAATAAATGTATGAAGAGGAAAAAGAAAATACTTAGAAGAAAGTTACAACACAAGAAATTATTAAATAGGTAAATAAATAAATAAATAAATAGATAAAAGCCAAAATATAAAAAAAAATATATAAGTTCCCTATTTCTTCCGTGTGTGTGTGTGTGTGTGTGTGTGTGTGTGTGTGTGTGTGTGTGTGTGTGTGTGTGTGAGAGAGAGTGTGAGAGAGTGTAACGTAAGAGAGAGAGAGAGAGAGAGAGAGAGAGAGAGAGAGAGAGAGAGAGAGAGAGAGAGAGAGAGAGAGAGAGAGAGAGAGAGAGAGAGAGAGGTAGGTCCACTCACCCACAACCACAAACCCCTCCACCCACAACCACAGCCTCCTCCACCCAAACCATCACCTTCCATCCCACCCATCCACTAACACCCTTCGATCCACCCATCCACGAACACTCTTCCACCCAGCCACCCGCAGAAGGCCACCCAGAGCTGCGGGAGGCCTTGGTGGAGGAGTGGGTGGATGAGAGGGTGGAGGAGTGAGTGGAGGAGGGTGTGAAGAGGACCACCCAGCCGGTACATCCTGCAGGAGTGTGGTCTTCCTGGCAAGGCGAAGCGGGGTGGAGTGAAACGGAGGAGGAACAGTGGAAGGGGAATGTTTCTTTCAGTCTCGTAAGGATGACGATAGGCGGAGAGACGAGGACGAGGATCAGGGACGAGGACGAGGACGAGGACGAGGATCAGGGACGAGGACGAGGACGAGGGACGAGGGATGAGGAGGAGGAGGAGGAGGAGGAGGAGGAGGAGGAGGAGGAGGAGGAGGAGGAAGACAAGGACGAGGACGAGGAATGTGAAGTAAAGTAACACATTTTGTCCACCTAACTGACCTCTGAGCTAGTGACTAATTGACTGATTGGCTAATTGACTGTTTATTATGTACTTGACTGAGACTAACTGACTAATTGACTGACTATATATGTGTAGTGAACTAGCTCGACACACTTCCTACTTAACTACCAAACTCATTACCTGCTTAATTATCTTTCCTACCTATCACCTCCTCATCTACCACCTTAATTAGCTGATGAACGAGCTTACTAACTAGCCATTTGATCCACTAACTACTAAATAATCTAATAGCTTAATAACTACATAACGAACAATCTAACAAACAAACAAGATGGTATTCTCATTCATATCTTTATCAAGCAACCAACTTTTCTTACTCTTTTCTTTTTCTTTTCTTTTTCTACACCCTCAAAAGCAAACAAAAAAAACAGTGAGTGTCGTAGGATCAAACCTCTTATTTTTTTCATTATTATCATTATCATTTCTGTATATTTTTTCTCTTTATCCTTTATTATTTTTTCGTATTTTTTTCGCATTCTTTTCCTTTTTCCTTTTT
>JAPQNM010000004.1:14331562-14336562 GCA_029783475.1 Metacarcinus magister
GTCCACTTCTCTGCTTACTACCACCCTACCTCTAGGACCTGAACGCTGAAACACACCCACACCACACCACCAAGGACAACACCACAACACCATAAGGATAACTCTGTGCGTCTGTCTCACCTCACCCCTCCTCCTCAACACCCCTCCTCTGACCCTTTCACATCACCACCGCTTAACCTATAACCGCCTCAACACGGAGTAAAGTACTTTTTTCATAATCTATTTTTTCTCTTCTCTACTTGTACGTACTCTCCATGTTAACTCTCGGTCCACGTGGCAATGGTTGTGCAAATAAAGGCTGGCTGTTGTTAGATCATTTTCTCTCTTAAGTCAAAGCGTGTTACATGGTTAGAGTCAATCTTACCAAAATAAAAAAGAGAGAGATAAAGGACACAGACTGTATTTATTTTTTCTTCTTCTTTTTCGTATATAGTTTAAGTGTGATGATAAAAGTTGCATTGACTTGACCTAATTGATGGTTATATTATTAAGGTCATTACCGTGTAAGTACTAACTATATGTTCATTATAATCATCCATTACGCAGCACAGGACGAGGATCATGATGATGTGAGAGAGAGAGAGAGAGAGAGAGAGAGAGAGAGAGAGAGAGAGAGAGAGAGAGAGAGAGAGAGAGAGAGAGAGAGAGAGAGAGAGAGAGAGAATTATACTAAAATGAAGCACGATTTATCTTATTTACTCGGTCTGTACGTGGTGTTGTGTGCAGCACAGATTTACCCCAACACGTCAAGCCCCCTCCCTCCCTCCCCACCCCCGTAAAGCTGGGTTACGCCCCGTCACCCACCCACCACCCACGTCAATTGCACCACACACTACCACAACGCCCACCCCAATCCCCCATCACACCTACAGACCATGCCAAGCCCACCCACATTCACAGCAAACCAAACCACACTTTATAACACCCTCAAACTCCCTCTATACCCACACTACACCCCGCCAGACACACCCACACCCCGTCAATCCCACGTACACCCCGCCATCAAGCCTGAACAAAACAAGAAACATGATAGGGCGATAGCTATATGGGAGGAGAAGGAGGAGGAGGGAGGAGGAGGAGGAGGAGGAGGAGGAGGAGGAGGAGGAGGAGGGTATGAGCTAGGTAAAGTTATATGTATAGGTATATATGGAAGGGAAGGGAAGGGGCGTTGAAGCCTTGTTGTTGATGTAAGGGAAGAAAGGTAACAATAATATTTTTTCTAAAGTCTAAAGGAAAATAAAAAGGAAATACAATGAGTTCGAATCATGAGGTAAAGGGAGTTGAAAATAGAATGGAATGGAAATTTATCATACTCGTTTTGGAAATCTGTCATGTTTTCTGATTCATGGAGGAAGGAAGCATCTTTAGCACACTTTGTTCAGTGATATCAAAGAACACAAGAACACCTTTACACTCTGAGAACCAAACTACGTGAACATTTCCTTGTCTATGAAGTGCAAAACAACTCGATTGAACAACAGCAACGACGCTCTCGCAGGCATCAAGACAGGAGAGGAAAAGTTAACCAAGCTTCTGTTTTCACACTTCATCTGCGTTTTCTGATGTCTAACAAAACAGTGATGTCCTTCCACACCGCATCTCCGTGAAGCTGTATTTTCTGACTTGGTGACACTGAAGAACGCGTACAGGAATAGACTGAGTGTTTAACCCAATCTTTCATAAACAAAACACTGTCATCCCTGCAGCGTGACATTGTTTGACGTCTGCCATGCAACGCCAGCCCCAACCAACCCCATTAGGGAAGAAGACTGGTCTGTGTATTTACTAATAGACTCCCTTAAGAGACATTACAACCACTCAATGGAGGACAGAAAAAATGATTAAAAAAGCAGGTTGACGGCAGGACATTCTTATCATGACTGCCTCAACGCTAACCACTCTCACTCACCACCTATTCCCTTTCCATCCTTTCCCTTCCATTTCTCTCCTTTCCTTTCCTTTTCTTTCCTTTCCTTTCCTTTCCAATCCTTTCCCTTCCCTTCCCTTCATTTCTATTCCTTCCTTTCCCCTCGCTTCCTCTCCTTCCCTTCCCTCTGTTCAATAAGTATATAGAAGACGCTATTAAGTACTGTATGATTAAATTTTACTGAAGATTACGACAACTTTTAAATGTCTGATAGGCTGTGAGAAATATATTTAGTTGTTCAACGTGGGGTGGGAACCGATGCTCGATTGTTTCATTACGATTCATTCCTGTGAATACGCCGCCACCGCCACCGCCACCACCACCACCACCACCACCTCGAAGAATTCCAACTAAGGCCGAGCCACTTTTAAGAACGGCGAGAGAGAGAGAGAGAGAGAGAGAGAGAGAGAGAGAGAGAGAGAGAGAGAGAGAGAGAGAGAGAGAGAGAGAGAGAGAGAGAGAGAGAGAGAGAGAGAATGGGGGAGGGATGTGGAGCTCAAGTTGCCAGAGTACGAGAACGCCTAGAAACTAACTCTCTCTCTCTCTCTCTCTCTCTCTCTCTCTCTCTCTCTCTCTCTCTCTCTCTCTCTCTCTCTCTCTCTCTCTCTCGCCTGGTCCAGTGCCGGGGTGGGGTTGGGGGGGTGGGGGGGGAGAGGAGGTAATATTCCAAGGTCCCGTTCAGTGCCGCTCACCTGCACACCGCGGCAGGGCCCACACAGTGCCAGGGGAAGCGGCAGGGGTGACAGCAGCAGGGGAGAGATGAATGGTGTGCCAGGGATATCAGGGGATGCCATGGGTGGAAGGGGTGTTATGATGGTAGGGTGTTACAGAGTGGTAGGGGCGGTAGGGTGCTTAGAAACTGACAGGGAAGCAGGGAAGGGCAAGGAAATGGTTATTGGTAAAAGAGGCAATACTATAAAAAAAAACTAATAATAACAGTAATAATAATAATAATAATAATAATAATAATAATAATAATAATAATAGCAAAAATAATAATAGCGATAATAATAATAATAATAATAATAATAATAATAAAGAAATGGATAACAAAATTTTAGGTGCAGTAAAACGTGAAAAGATATCCTCTCTCTCTCTCTCTCTCTCTCTCTCTCTCTCTCTCTCTCTCTCTCTCTCTCTCTCTCTCTGACATAACGAAGAGAGGAACCACTCGCTAGAAACCGGGTCCCATCCTGCCCCGCTCCGCCCCGCTCCGCCCCGCTCCGCCCCGCTCCACCCCGTCCCGCCCCGCCTGTCCTACTTCCTGCTGCATCCTTCCTTCCCAGCCCCTTCTGTCTCATGACCTTCACTCTACCCCTCTGTTCCGTTCCTGTTCCCTCTGTTCCGTTCCTGTTCCCTCTGTTCCGTTCCCGTTCCCTCTGCTTCATTCCTGTTCCCTCTGTTCCGTTCCTGTTCCCTCTGTTCCGTTCCTGTTACCTCTGTTCCGTTCCTGTTACTTCTGTTCCGTTGCGCTCACTCTCCTCTCCTAACACATCCTTTCTCCATTTCCTTTACGTTTCTCTTCCATCTATTACCTCGTAGCGCCTCTTCCTCTTATTCCACATACAGTTGCATCCGCCAGCTTCCTCCTGAGGGTCTTCCTGCCCCGTAATAGCCCCGTTCTGCCCCGTGTTGGCCTAGTTCTGCCCCGTAGTATTGAGTCCGGCCGGGCAAGGTGACACCGTTTTAAAGGGTCGGAAAGAGATGGGGAGAATGCCATACACCAAAGGACTGGGCAGGTATACTAACATGCTCTCTCTCTCTCTCTCTCTCTCTCTCTCTCTCTCTCTCTCTCTCTCTCTCTCTCTCTCTCTCTCTCTCTCTCTCTCTCTCTCTCTCTGTGTGTGTGGGTTCTTTGTCTCCACCCTCCCCATAGCACCTTCGAAACGGCGGGAATAAGCTTTTCATACACACTTTCTGTCGCCTTGCCTCGGGGTGAAGTATTGCCAGGCTCCCCCGCCGACCATTGTGAGGCGTGCGAAGCCTAAGTAGTTTCCTCATTAATGGGGAACGAAGGAGGGAGCCGAGAGAGAGAGAGAGAGAGAGAGAGAGAGAGAGAGAGAGAGAGAGAGAGAGAGAGAGAGAGAGAGAGAGAGAGAGAGAGAGAGAGAGAGACAAAAAAATATATAGAGGTGTTGGAGGTGGAATAGAAGGGACGCAAGGAAGGAAGGACGCAAGGAAGGAAGGAAGGAAGGAAGGAAGGAAGGAAGGAAGGAAGGAAGGACGGAAGGAAGGAAGGAAGGAAGGAGAGAGAGAGAGAGAGAGAGAGAGAGAGAGAGAGAGAGAGAGAGAGAGAGAGAGAGAGAGAGAGAGAGAGAGAGAGAGAAAGGGAAAGAGGTAAGGCAGGGTAGTGTGGGGTAGGGAAGGGTAAGGTAGGGAAGGGAAGGGTAGGGAAAGGTAGGGTAGGGTAGGGAAGGGTAGGGTAAGGTGGGATAATATAAGGGTAGTGTATGGGGGGTTGGGGAGGGTGTGGAATGTGGAGTGACCAGCAAAGATGGAAAGAAAAGAATAGAGACAAAAAAACAAAAAACATAAAATTGGTTAAAAGAATGCAGGGTGGAACGTAAGACTTGATTTATTATTATTATTATTATTTTATTCTTTCTTTTCTTATCGTGATGGTAAACAAATGAAGGTTGAGAAGCAAGTATGAGGAAGTAATATCATCAGCAGCAGCAGCAGCAGCAGCAGCAGCAGCAGCATAGCAACGTTAATTCCCCTTAGGACTTATTACACATTATTTCACAAGTATTGTTTTAGGACACTTTTAGAAACCAACCACGTGACTCTTGCTTCTTTCTACCTGCTTATTCGTATGTGTGTGTGTGTGTGTGTGTGTGTGTGTGTGTGTGTGTGTGTGTGTGTGTGTGTGTGTGTGTGTGTGTGTGTTTGGTGGGGGCAAGAGGAAAGGAAGTGAAATATCTTATGTGTTTTTGTTTTTTTATGGTTCAGATTTGTGGTATGGTGATGGTTTTTCGCTGAGAGAGAGAGAGAGAGAGAGAGAGAGAGAGAGAGAGAGAGAGAGAGAGAGAGAGAGAGAGAGAGAGAGAGAGAGAGAGAGAGAGAGAGGAGA
>JAPQNM010000004.1:14341562-14354062 GCA_029783475.1 Metacarcinus magister
CACGCCTTCGCTAACGAGTGTCCCTCGCTCACCCACCTCAACCTCTCGCTCTGCAAGCAAATCTCAGACTCTGCGCTTGGAAAAATCGCTCAGCAGCTGAGGAACTTGGAGGTGCTCGAGTTGGGAGGTTGTTCCTACATCACCAACACGGGGCTGCTGCTCGTGGCGTGGGGACTAAAAAAACTGAGAAAGCTTAACCTGAGGTCATGCTGTCTGGTGAGCAACCAGGGTATTGCCTACCTGGCAGGCCAGCACCAGGAGGCTGCTGACGGCACGAGGGCGTTGGAATACCTCGGTCTCCAGGACTGTCAGAAGCTGTCGGACGAGGCCCTCAGGCATGTCGCCAACGGGCTTCCCAACCTCAAAAGCATCAACCTCTCGTTCTGTGCCAGCATCACCGACTCGGGCCTCAAGTACCTGGCCCGGATGCCCAGCCTGAGGGAGCTTAACCTGAGGTCGTGCGACAACATCTCGGACATCGGGATTGCTTACCTGGCGGAGGGAGGCTCGCGGATCACCACATTAGACGTCTCCTTCTGTGACAAGATCGGGGATCAGGCGCTGGTGCACATATCCCAGGGCCTGTTTACCCTGAGGTCGTTGTCATGCTCGGCTTGCCAAATCAGCGACGATGGCATCCAGCGCATTGCCCGCACCCTGCACGAGCTGGACACCCTCAACATCGGGCAGTGTGTGCGTGTCACGGATAAGGGGCTGCAACTCATAGCTGAGCACCTCACCAATCTGTACTGCATTGACCTCTACGGCTGCAACCGCATCACCACGGTGGGTCTGGAGAGGATCATGCAGCTTCCCCGCCTGTCCGTGCTCAACCTGGGGTTGTGGCATAAACAAAAACGGTGACGCTTGTCTCACTTAGGTCACCCTAACCAATCCGAAACCCAGATTCAGCAGGTGCTCAGCCCCCACCCAACAACACTCAAGGTAAATTTCCCGGGCCGGTGGCCGAGTCAAGGTAACTAACAGGGCTGTCACCGGCCTATGAACGGATCCCCTTGGCTGTGTGCTGTCCACATGTTGCTTCTGCGGTGTCACTTATCTAGGGCTGTGCTATGTAAAGAACTCTTCGTGTAGAACTTGCTCAGGGTGTCAGGAAAAGTATTCCTATATGTATACTGTTAGAGACCCAACCCAGTGTGTCGCTGTGCTGGTGTCCATGAACTGTACATTTCGTCAATGTCAGAATGTTCTACCAGTGCCATGAGTGGTGGTGGTGGTGGTCACCCTCCCGCCAGGGGCGTCGACGACGTGCCCTCCGTGCCATGAGAGGTGCTTGCTCCCGTAGTACTCGCTACGACTTCCTGTTTTAAGGTAGTCTTACTCTATGGTAGTAACTACAACGAATGGCATCAGTCCATTACGCCTCCACTGTTCAGTCCCTCGCAGGTCTTCTTGTCTTAGTTACCCAGCAACACTGGAGAGGGATTATGGTGCCAATCAATGCCAACTTTACAAAGTCTGGTGTTAGTGTTAGTGAACAAGTGTCAGCAGAAATCTTTGAACATTTGTATATAAGGTAGTGCCGTGATAACCAATGTGATATTGTGTCTGAGTGATTCAGGCCCCTAGAGGGGCACTCCGCTGGCCTCGTGTGTGTGTGTGTGTGTGTGTGTGTGTGTGTGTGTATATGTGTGTGTGTGTGTGTGTGTGTGTATGTGTGTGTGTGTATGCCGGGACTTCTCGGCTCTGTACATATAGAGTATATATCAAATTCATTCTGTCTCTATTAGGAGCCAAGTGTAAGGTGTCATCAGATGGTGTAAGAGTAGTGCATTACAGGTGAGGGTGGCAGCAGGTGGGATGATGTTTGTCCTTCATTCTTAACGTTGTGCCAAAGTGACGCTGAGCTGCGGCACGGCACAACACCGGCCGAGGGAAAGGTGCCACGGATCCATAGTTACACCGGTGAGCCTCCGTCAGGTGGCAGGGCACACTATTCAATTACTGCACCATCATATATATACATATAAATATATATATATATATATATATATATATATATATATATATATATTATAAGTGTGTATGCGTTACATTTTTATTTTTTATTTTTGAGTAACTTAAATGTATCTGATTTGCTATCTCCTGGCGAAATTTGATTATCAATATATATATATATATATATATATATATATATATATATATATATACACACATATACTAAACATGTTGTCATCAAGTTAGATGAGCTTGGAGTGGTGTGGGGTGGTGTCGGGTCATGAATGAACGAAGGATATGAACGATTCTCCCTGTCATGATTACCTTCAGGACGACTTTACGTTCATCTTTGTGCCTCGTGGGAGTTCATGTTTCGTCTGCTGGAGTATTCACGAAAACATTACTGTGCCCTGAATGAGGATAATTTTAGGCACACACACACACACACACATACACACATACATGCAGGGGCTGTAGAGCAGTGCTTCTCAAGCGTCTGTTTCCCACTTGGTGACTGTCACGTTGGTGCTGCATCTCTTTGCCTTCACTCAAGTAACATTCATGGAGGTTTGGCATCGAAATGTTCAATAACTAGATCGATATGTATCGTAATATTCCTTTTACTCAGGCCGAATAAAGAACAATTCCATAACTTAAGACTTCATTGTCATTTTTTCCCGCCTATATTGGTGATTCTCTATACTTTACAAATTCTCATAATGATCACGACTGGCAGACAACATTAGTTCATTGTAATCGAAAGGAGTCTCCAAGATGTTCAAGCTTGTCAGATATTTGTTTAGTTCAGTTCATGTCACGCTTCTCACTCTTAAAAAAGATGCATCCTTGACTTTTCCATTCCTGGCTTACCATCTTTGCAGCCTAATTGTCAACCTGTTGTTACACATATAACATGACCTTCTCACGTCTATAAGCCTGAATATTGCCAAGTTAAGTTATTCTTTAACATGATGCTCTTCCCTGGCCCCATGTCATGTTTTAATTTTATTTTGTTCTTTTACGAACACTCATTCCATACGTTCCTAAGCTTTCAAAGGATTGATGTAAATATATACATTAATTACATAGTATTTCTCTTCTAAGAGTGGTATTGTTTGTCTATCAAAAGTACTCTAGTCTATCATTATTTGACATTTGGTGCATTAATTTTATACTCGCCTGGGAAGCACTGGTGTACGGAAACCTCGACTGTCTGCCACGTGGGCCCTGTAACAATGCTTTCCTCAAGCTATGCAGCATTCCAAACACGAGACACGAGACAAGAATTTCACACGAGACGCGAGAGTAGCTTCTGGTCTGTCCTTCCTTCACATCATATTCGTTAATTATAATAACAATAAGGTTACAGTCCCATTAGACCTCAAATGTGATTAAAGTTCATTATTTACATGCAATGCGAACCCGCGTTACGCACTGCCTTGCCTCAGCTTTGTGGACACACCTGCGGGGCGGCAGCAACCACCTGCCTGCCCATGGGAGCCAGCCCCTCCCCCCACTGCGGTGGCGCGGCCATGCAAATAAAATGAAACTATTCGAAAATTTTAAATTCTGAACTGAGCATCATCTTGCGTAAATCATTTGTTGCCGAACTGTGATGAGAAAGAGGAACAGGTTCTCTGCCTTAATGAGTGTGTGGCGGCCACGAGTCAGCTGCGCCCCGCCGCCCGGCCTCTCGGGACGGGGCAAGACCCCACGGCCCCGCCGAATACTAATGGCCGCCAGAGGTCACCACAGTCCTCTGTACTAAACACGAATACGTTTATTTCTCGTGTTACTACTATGTATACATCAGTAAGTGCCCTTAGTTCGATATTTTGTCAGTTTCGACTAAAAATATCACGCCTTCGTTGTTTCCTCAGTGAACCGGTGCTAAAGTTTCCCCGCCGCCTCCGCCTTACTCCCGCACCTCCTGCTGCCTCATGCAGTCTGGCGGCGGTGATCACGTTCCTTGACTGTCCCGCAATCCAAACACAGAATACCTTCGTGTTAAACCTTCACATTCGTCCCCCGGACCCCCTGCCCTTCCGAGGTCACGATGGATCCCTGGCACTTTGACCCCGGCGTGACCCTGGAGGTGAGATGGTGACGTCACACCTCACTCCCTCCGCCTCATGCCTCCGGGTGTTCATGAAACCCTCTTTTGACATGAGCTGCGTCCCTGTGCTTCTCTGACACACCGACACGTGATTAAAGCCTCATCACATTGTGAATCTGGCAGTGTAGCACAACACCTCATCAAAATTCACCTGTACTATAAAGGTATTCCCAAGCTTGTGATGGTGTGGTTCTTGCGAAGGTCATATCAGGGACGGAACCTCCCTTGTGTGTGTGTGTGTGTGTGTGTGTGTGTATGTGTATGTGTGTGTGTGTGTGTGTGTGTGTGTGTGTGTGTGTGTGTGTGTGTGTGTGTGTGTGTGTGTGCCAAGGGAGGTCCGTGTGTTCGCGATCTGCATGTAAAATTATGTATGACTAAAAAGAAGATAATAACTACCTTTTCTAGTGAGGTGAATATGAGATGAAGATTGTTATCATCAGGTGTGTTAGAGAGGTAATGATAACGAAACCGGTGACAGAGGCGTTGCTCACCCCCATCCCCCCAACACTATAATATACTCTGTACGTCCTAAAGAGGGTTTCATGTATCTATAGGGAAGAATGAAATGCTATGCTAATGTGTTGTGACTAACCTACCCACCTACCAACCCAAGGCTCATATTCTTGTGTATTGATTTGTGAAACGAAAACATCCATATTATCAAACATGTACTACTATTATTATTATTATTATTACTGTTGTTGCCACTGATGCTGCTGCTGCTCCTCCTCCTCTGTATATGATGTGTATGTATACGTGTCTAGGACCCCCCCCCCAACCAGCCTGTCCTGACACCACCCCAACCATCACCACCTGCACCATTCCCACCACCACCACCACCATCACCTGCACCATTCCCACCACCCTTCCTCCTCTACGGGTACAAGCTCAAAACTTCACCACCACGCCCCTCGCTCCTATTCCGCCGGTTCACAGTATTAGTCACTGGACGGCTGACACACACACACACACACACACACACTCACTCACTCTCTCTCTCTCTCTCTCTCTCTCTCTCTCTCTCTCTCTCTCTCTCTCTCTCGTGTTGCGAAAGTGGCAAAAAATGACCTATATTTGTTGTTTTTTATGTTTCCCAAAATTATCTTCAGTCAACATCAAAAAAGTCCAAAGTTGTATATATTTTTTGTTTTTTTCGATAATTATAATTAACTTGACATTTAAAATTTTATCATTTACAATATTTTTTTTTTTTAATTCAATTCCCTTCTTATTGGTGGATTGTGTTCCTTTATTAAGTTGAATCAAGAAAAATAGAAGTAAAGATTGATTTTTTTATTACCATTATTATTATTATTATTTTATTTATTTATTTATTTTTAATTTTTGAGGCAGATGAAATTCCTAAGTTTGTCATTGTTCTTGTGATGACTGTGATGATTAACCAATAATAGATTACCCATTTTCTGCCTCTCTCTCTCTCTCTCTCTCTCTCTCTCTCTCTCTCCTCTCTCTCTCTCTCTCTCTCTCTCTCTGGACATCAGTTACCAGTCTCAGCCCAGCCAGTCACCCCCTCACCTGCCGGTCACCCCCCTCAACCTCCCACTAGGTGTAAAATAACCTTAGTTTTATCAACACAACCTCAAGGAAGGCCAGTAACCTCACTCCCTTATTCCCTCCCTCCGTCATTCCTCCTTCGTTCCTTCCTTCTCTCCCTTCCATATTCATTCTTTTGTAATGTATTAATCCGTTTCCCTCCCTCCCACCCTCTCTCTCTCTCTCCTCTTACTATTGAGGTGTTTTCTATACATAAGTCTCTCTCTCTCCTCTCTCTCTCTCTCCTCTCTCTCTCCTCCTCTCTCTCTCCTCTTTCTAGTGCTTCTCTTTCTGTCACCCTCCCTTCCACCTCTCTCTCTCTCTCTCTCTCTCGCTCTCTCTCTCTCTCTCTCTCTCTCTCTCTCTCTCTCTCTCTCTCTCTCTCTCTCTCTCTCTCTCTCTCTCTCTCTCTCTCTTCTGTTGCCCCTCCACACACCCTGTTCCCCTGCACACACCCTGCTCCCTCAAATGGTTCAAGTACTCTGACCGCCTCCTCTTGTGAGCACACTGACGTAAGCTTCAGCCGTTCATTGGCGTCTCTGTTCTTCTCAGGTCCCTCCTTCCCTCCCTCCCTCCTGTTACATGCCACGATTCTTCGTTATCATCATTATTATTATTATTATTATTAGGAGTTGAGTTATGAATGAAGATCTTATATATATATTTTTTTAAATGTTAAGTTATCCTACTGTTTTTTTTTTCCCATTATCTGTCTTTCTCTTTCGTATTCCTCTATGTGAGTGTGAGGGAGGCAGGGTGTTGGGGGAAGGTGATGCTGGGTGGGTGGGTGACTTGCTTCCTTCCCTTTCCTTCACCCACCCACTCCGTATGCCAGTATATATGAATCAAAACCCTTAACCACGTCACCTCCTCCTCTTTCTCTTATGTGTTCTTCCCTTCCTCCTCCTATAAGTTATTTCTAGTGAAGCAGATGTAGTTTTTTTTCCCATTTGGTTTACTCTTCCCTCCCTTCCTCCCTCTCTCCCTCCCTTCCTCGCCTCCAACACCTGCCCCTCTGTCCTGCTCGCTTGTCAGGTGTGAGGCGGCGAGGCTGTTGAGTCACTCTTGTTTCATACGTTAGCATTATTTTGCTGTTTGATTCCGTCCACGGCGATCCAACATCTGTTTGGGCCGTCCGTATCTATCCTCCTCATCCCTTCCTCATCTCCCCCTCCTCATCCCTATTCCTTGCCATAGTGTACTCTGCCGCACCTCCCACCCCCCTTCCCCTCCCTGAGCGTGGCAGCCATGCAACGCCCACCTGGATGTGACGCGCCGTTCAGTCTGCTGTGTGTGTGTGTGTGTGTGTGTGTGTGTGTGTGTGTGTGTGCGCGTGCGCGCGTGTATTAAGCTGGTTCGTCGCAAGAGTTGGTTGTGCACACGTTTATACACCCAGTCACCTGTGTGTTCCTTATCCATTGTTAAGTCTGAGACGAAAAGTACATTGGTTGTCAAAGTTATACTGACTGAATGTTTGTACTGTAACTCTTGTGTTGGCTGTCATTACTGAAGTTTGTATGTATTTATTATATTCAGGAAAGGAATGGTAATGACCGTCATGTTAGTCAGTCATTGTGTTCCTCAGACGCGAAACAAGTGACTGTTTTCAATGTATTATTTAAACACTCCACGTCGTGAGGACGATGTACTTAGGTCCTCACGCGAACCAACTGTCCTGCACCAGCTGCTGCCTCTTTGTAAACATACACGTAGGACTTAGCGGCGCGTCACAGCGGGGCGGGGCGGGGCCTGGCACCCTCATCTCTACATTCCCACCGGGGCATTCATTCCTAGAGTCAGACCACCACTGAACCTCCGTCACCCTCACCTCACCTCCACCCCAGTCACCCAGTCGCCCCGCACCTCAGAGAAGCTCACAGTGTTGTCACGCAGCTGCTCGCCGCCGCAGTGAGGGAGTGTGTATGTGCGCGCGTGCGTGCATGCATGCATGCAGCAACACGGGCAGGACCCGACAACACGCCCTGCACGGCGGGACGTGAGCTGCGTCACGCTCGCTGCTGCTGCTGCTGCAGCAGCAGCATGACGACTCCCTCACGCTGGTGCCGCGGAGCCCGAGTGATTTGTGTTACTTTATATAAGTGTCACGATGCATGTTGCCTCGTGTGTACTATGTATGCATGTGTGTGAGTGTGTATGTTTGTGTGTGTCGTTGCACCTGCGTGGCACATGGTGTGTATATATTTATTTATCTTTTTTTTCCATCCTGGAAGTCACTGGTTGAGTAGCGGCGTGTGTGCTGCAGCGCACCAGCGTCAGGGTAGCAGGACCGTCGCTGCGGCGCCGCGCCCCTCCACACGCTAACGTTGTGACGCTCTCTGTACCTAACGTTCAGTATACGACAGGTCACGATGGCGCCCTGCGGGTGGCCGTCTGTGCACGGCGCTCGTTTCGCGGGAGCGGGTCACACTGTGGCCTGGCACTGGCCTCAGGTCACCTGGTCACTACATTCCTCCGTCACTCACGCCTCACCAAGGTGTGGCCCCGCCAGGCCGCAGGTGACCCGCCCCCGCAGCCCCAGGCGCGGCCAGACCGGCGCCCACTTGTACATAACAGCCACAGTGTGTATACGGACCGACGTGCTCCCCTCATCAAATGTGATACCTTCAAACTTCAAAATATTGTTGAATTTAATAGATTTTATGTAATCGACTTTTGTATTTAAAAATTTGAACAAATGCTCAATAAATATTTTATGAAACATTTCCATATTGTTTATGAGACAACCTTCTGGTGGCAAGTGTGTAGAGAGTTGTTGAAGTGCCTTTATAAAGGTAGTGAAAAATAGTCCCATGAGTAGAAGTAGCAATAGTAATAGTAGTAATAGTAATAGTAGTAGTAGTAGTGTAGTGGTGGTGGTAGTAGTAGTGGTGGTGATAATAGTAATCATTGGCAAGAAAGGAAGGGCCAATGAACTGTTATGAGAACCAGAATATATCTTATCACACAACGGATGAAGCTCTTTAAACATGTTTTACTATTACTATTATTATTATTATCACAAACAGCACCAAGAGACAAGAATGTACTATTATTACTACTACTTATTCACCATCACTGTAGGTAACACGTGGTGGTGGTGGTGGTGGAGGCAACGAGTACAACACCAATTACTGTGAACCTCCAACATTGAGAACAGTTATCTTCACCCAAATGTATAAGAGTGGAGGCTGGTTTCGCGGGCTTTCATTATTTTCTCTCTCTCTCTCTCTCTCTCTCTCTCTCTCTCTCTCTCTCTCTCTCTCTCTCTTATCACACACACGCACACACACACACACGTACAGCCACTATATTTCCCAGGCAATTTGATGCAAGCTTTTCCGCAAGAGAGAGAGAGAGAGAGAGAGAGAGAGAGAGAGAGAGTTTAAACCTCACTCGGCCACCGCTCACTTCGAGGAGAAAAACTGGCAGAACGAACACCCCCTCTTACCCCCTTGCCCCTTGCCCCGCCCCGACCCTGGGCTTGGGAGGGTCGGGGCCGCGTCGTCTCGCCCCACAACACTGCACTGACCCGTGGACGCCCGCTACGGGGTCGAGGAGGTGAAAATGTTGCGGGAGGAGGAGGTGGTGGAGCGGTGAGGAGATCCCGGAATAGAATGCAAGTAAAGATGTGATGATATTTTACTGTTAATTCGTTTTTGTTTTAGTTGCTGTCTCTTGTGTTATTGCTGTACTAATGATACTACTAATTCTACTACTATTACTACTACTGCTACTACTACTACTACTACTACTACTTCTACTACTACTGCAATAATGATATGAATCTACTACTACAAATTAATCAAACACTTATAAAGATAATGATGATAATAATGATAATAATGATAATAATAACAACAACAACAACAACCATTCCTTCCAAAATGTTACAGCATCTCGCTCAAAAAACACAGTAACATACACACAAAAAAAACCAACAACACCGTATTCCACTAATCGTACTTCCACATCCAGAACGTCATGGAATAGAGTGGAGGGAGTCACCAAACAGCACTACAAGACTACAGAAAAGACACATTGACTGAGTGACCAAAATGACTCCTAACTGTACAAAGCAGGTGTAATAACTAATAATACCACCACCACCATCACCATCACCACCACCACCACTACCACCACCACCACCAATACTACCACACAAAAGCAAGTCACAATACCTTGTCGTAGTCCTCCTTTTCCCTTCCTCTGGTATCTCACGGGTAATTTTTTTTCTCTTACCTGTAAAGAAGCAGACAGGTGCGTTAATTAAGGGAGGAGGAGTCTTGAATGGGAACATATTAAGTGCAGGTAATAAAGTGGAAATAGGTAATAATGATGAAATACTTGGTTAGGAAATGCAATGGAATGTGTGAGTGAGTTGAGTGACAGAGAGAGAGAGAGAGAGAGAGAGAGATGACATGAGAAGCTGATGGTGATATTATAATGGTGGTGTAAATGATGATGATGATGATGATAAAGAGACGGAGGAGGTGAAGGAAGATGATAAATAAGAAGGAAGAGGAGAAGGATGGTGTATATTTTGAGAGCGAAAGAAGAAAAAGAAAAAGATTGATTGATTATCATTCTTGACGTTGCAACACCCAAGGTCATGATGGTGTGTGTGGAGAGAGAGAGAGAGAGAGAGAGAGAGAGAGAGAGAGAGAGAGAGAGAGAGAGAGAGAGAGAGAACTGCTAGAGAAAGATAAGAAGGCTTACTCTGCGACAAAAACAGGAGAAAAAGAAAAAGAAAAAAAATCATCAAAGTTTCAATCAAGTGAAGAGTTTGGGTGATAGTGGGGAAGGAGGGAGTGTTGAAGGACAGTCTCTCCACCCTGCTCCACCCTGTTTTGTTCCACCCCGCCCTGCCCTGTCCGCCTTCCTCCTTCCATTCCTCCCAGAAAGAATCCTTCAACATTTTCTATTTTTTACGTAACTCAATTTTTTTTCTTCTTTTTTTTCAATCAGTGGATTTCCTTTTTCTAGAACTTTTCTTCAACGTCTAAAAAAAAGTTATATAACAAAGGTGCAATAATAGATTATAACCACACACACACACAAAAAAAAACAAAAAAAACAACAACTTATTACTACAATGATATTTATTTATTTTATTTCAAACACAAAATTCAATCATATCTTTACTATCTTATCCGTAACTCAAGTCAGTCGAGGGATGCATTTCAGTACTTTTAGCAACAGACAGACGGACAGGCGGTGGTGATGGTGCTTTTTCCTTGCAGACTTAAGGCAAAGCTCGGTGTCCTTAGCATGAGTTATTTCGGTCTCTTTCAAGGTGACGCTGGGGTAGGAGGGAGGGGATGGTGGGTCGTTGCTGGTGTGCGTGTCACGTTCCTTTGCCGCGGTGGTGACAAGGTATTACTGCTTGGCGGGTCGTGGGTTGCTCTCTGGTTTTGTCTTTATCAATCAACATTCATTTACATTTTTATCTTTTTTCTTTATTCTCGCTTGTTCTTTGTTCTTTCGTATAACTCGTCTTCACAGGGATTCTAACAACCTCTAATTAAATACTGACTAATCAACTTACTGATCTTTGGTTTTAAGGCGGAAAATCAACAAATGTAAGAGCGGACATGAAGGTAAGATTATACAAAACAGCTTGAGTGGTGCAGATGTGTGTTGTGTAGCATCCAAAAGGGTACTACTACTACTATGCACCTACTGTACAGACAGACCTCCTACTGTGAATGCATCTCTACGGTACATATTTCCTGCTGTGTGTGCCAGGACCGCGTGGGACGGCTCTAAGGACCTCAACGAATATGTACTGTACACACTTGACATGGATCTTCTGGCACCAGGGATGCAGGTAGTTTATTGTACTCGAAGTGGATGTGGATGATGTGGAAGAGAGAGAGAGAGAGAGTGAGAGAAAGCTACACTGACTATTTGTTACTACTATTCGTCTACCGCTTCCTCCTCAGCATCAATAGAAAACATTCCATCACACACACACACACACACGCACGCACATTAAGGATGCAGGACCTCCTCGTGGGTATGAAGGACTAACGAGTGCCTCGTTAGGTCCTGTGCCCCAGCAGGAGGGAAGCTGTAAGGGCAGAGGAGCCGCCTTACACCCACCTGTGAGCCGCCGCCGCCCGTGTTAGTGGTCCTGATAGACAGTGCTTATCGCCGTGGTCCGATAGTGGTCCTCAACCCTACTCTTTAGCTTCGCTTAGCGAGATTATGAGTATTATCTATTAGTTTTATCATTATTATCCATACTATCACTACTACTACTACTGTTACTTCGTCTACATCTCATCTCCTTTCATCTCCATCTCCTTCCTTCACACTGCAGGTCCTGTAGTGACGTCAGGGCGGCGTCTACTTAAATGTCACAGGACAACTACTTTATCATTCAGCTCAGAGGCGTCCGTGCCGGTGTGTCTTCAGTAATCAGACGCGGCGCACTGGACGCTAGGGCGGGAGGGCAGGAGGTCTTGTTCTGCCTCTATGTGACCCCGCCCGCCTCAGGGTGCAGTGTGGGGGCGCTGGTCCCCTGTGGCACCCCAGCCTCCAAGGATTTTGTCTCCCACCATCTTCCTCCGTCATCTTCATCACCCACTTCCTCTCCCACGCTTTCACTGACGCCCCCTTCCACCCGGCTTTCATCTCTCTCTCTCTCTCTCTCTCTCTCTCTCTCTCTCTCTCTCTCTCTCTCTCTCTCTCTCTCTCTCTCTCTCTCTCTCTCTCTCTCTCTGTGTTATACAAGTGAAATAATCAGCATCGCGTGGGTTCGAATCCCGGCTGTGATAAGTGCTGTTCATCCAGCTGTGTTGCCGCTGACCTTCCGCAGGTGTCGCGTAGTACTGGTGACAGAGGTGAACACAAAGGGTTCAAAGGGCAA
>JAPQNM010000004.1:14361562-14371562 GCA_029783475.1 Metacarcinus magister
ATGGTTAGGTGTGTAGGTGGAATGTGGAGGTGGAGGCTAAGAGGTGTGTGTGGTGGAGGGCGAGTGAAGAAAATGTGGAGGTGGAGAGAGTGGAGAGAATGGAGAGAAAATGTAGTATATGAGGATAGAGGGAAAGATAATGAAGATGTGGATGAAGAAGGAGAGAGATAGAGAGAGAGTGTTGAGCAGGTGGATGGAAACCGAGGGAGAGGAGAGGAAAGGAGTGGATATAAAAGAATGTGGATGACGTAGGAGATAGCATGAATAATACGGAGATAGGAGGCAGGTGTGGAGGAAGTGCGTGTGTTGGGGGGGAGGGGGGGATGTGTGGGTGGAGCGTGGCGGGAAGGGAAGGGAAGGGAGGGAAGGGAAGAAAGGGAAGGAAGGGAGGGGAAGGGAGGAAGGAGGGAGGGCGTGAAGGTGACAGGAACAGCAGCAGAATTTCAGGGAAAGAGAAAGAGGAGGAGGAAGAGGAGGAGGAGGAGGAGGAGGAGGTAGATGAAAATAGATAACAAAAGATGGATGGAATAAAGACAATAAAATGAGGGATAAAGAGGATGATGATGATGATGATAAGGAGGAAAATAATGAAAGAGGAAGAAGAGCAAGAAGAGGAGGAAAAAAAAAAAAAACTTAGTCGTAAACAATACTCTTCCCTGTTATGAAAGAGTGTCTGTCTGTCTGTATGTCTGTCTGTATATCTGTCTGTCTGTCTATCTACCTATCTATCCATCTGTCTGTACGAATCAAAGTGACATTTTCTCTTTTTCCCAGTAATAAAAAATAGAAAGAAGCAAAAAAGGAAAGAAAGGAAAAAACTTTTATCCTCAATTTTTTGGGAAGAGATCAGCTGGCTGGTGGGGAGGGGTGAGGGGGGTGAGAGGGGAAACAAAGGTGGGCGGAGGGGATGCAGGGGATGAGGGGAGGATGAGGGGGTGGGAGTGGAGAGGTGAATAGGATAGGGAGGGTGGCTGGAAGGAAAGGGCTGGAGGAATACAAGGGAATACAAGGGAACACAAACAGCAACAGACCCTAGGGTCCCTGCGAAGGCTGTTTGATATAACTACTCTACATTAACTACTTGAATTAGAGAAAGGATAGTACAGTGGAAGGCTCTTCCCCTCCCACCCATCCCTCCAGCCGAAGCTGGCAAGAAAATAAGTGATACCATGTAGTATAGAAAAACTACATGGAATTTTCGAGGTAAGTGTGATATAGTAAAAGCGGAGGATACTATACTATACTATACTATACTACACTACCACTAATGCTGGTACAGAATCGCATGCTCATAGCAAATGGGAACTGGTGCAGTAGACACAGACCAGTAGGATTCGTACTGCAACTGCTGTTCAGGTAGAGATTTGATTCTCGTTTACTTCGGATCAAGGGATCGCTCCGTACCCTGACAACCAACAGCTGCAGCCCCCCACCAGTCTGAGTCACTCTACACCATGAATCCCTTAATTACATTTAAGATTTGAAAATGTCTATAGTTATTCTGTAACGAACATTGCCACCCGGGGATTACATTCAAGATGTTTGTCGAGACGATTTTTAAAAGTTTCTATTGTGCTCGAGTTGACGACGTTTGGGGGCAGTCCATTCCATATATTTACGACTCGATTGAAGAAAAAGTACTTGGCTTCGTTAGTTATAAATCGTTTGCCAATTATTTTGAAGCCATTGTTGCGGGTGATGCTTGACCGGTCGATAGTAAAGTAATCGTCCGGTTTTAAATTTGTGAATCCTTTAAAAAAATTGAATACTGTTAGAAGGTCTCCTCTTAGTCTGCGTTTAGTAAGAGAAAATAAATTAAGTTCTTTAAGACGTTCATCGTATGGTTTATTGCGCAGTCTTGGAATCATTTTGGTTATTCTAAGTTAAATTCTGTCTAATTTATTAATGTCTTTACGGTAGTAAGGTGACCAGAACTGTACACAGTACTCCAGGTGGGGACGTACAAGTGAGTTATACAGGGTTTGTATGATTTTTTCTGATTTGAATTCGAAAGCTCTTCCAATAAAACTGACTAATTTATTAGCAGTTTTTACTATATCGGCGCATTGAAGTTTAAGTTTAAGGTCAGTTGAGACTATTACACCAAGGTCTTTTTCTTTAACTACGTTTTTGAGTTGAACGTTATCCCTTGTATAATTTATTTGGGGGTTACTATTTCCAACGTGGAGTACGTGACATTTTTCTAAATTAAAGTTCATTTGCCATATTTTGGACCAATCAACTAAAGCATTCAAATCGTTTGCATTAGTTTGCGCTGAGTTTCAGTTTACCTTATTTGCGATTTTTGTGTCGTCGGCGAATTTCGAAATTTTGCAAGTGATACCTTCGTCGATATCATTAATGTAAATTATAAAAAGTATTGGTCCCAATACAGACCCCTGAGGAACGCCGCTGTTTACGTTTACCCACTCTGACGTTTTCCGTTAATTACGACTCGCTGTTTACGTTCCGATAACCAGTCTTCTATCCACTTACTAAGGTTTTCCGTTATACCATGGACTTTTACTTTACTTAAAAGACGTTTGTGAGGCACTTTATCGAACGGTTTCTGGAAGTCTAAGTAGATTATATCAACTGCTTTCGTGTTATCGTACAAACTATATACCTCATTGAAGAAATCGAGTAAATTTCCGAAACCGTGTTGTGAGTCTTTGATAATGTTGTTCTTTTCCAAGTAATATACAATTTTGTCTCTAAGGATCGATTCGATCAACTTGCTTACTACTGACGTTAAACTAATTGGACGATAATTACCGGGGTGAGATTTATTACCTTTTTTAAAGATCGGAGTGACGTTTGCCAATTTCCATTCGCGAGGGACTCTGCCAGTTGATATTGATTTATTGAATATAATGCAAAGTGGCTTAACGAGTTCATTTTTGGCCTCCTTAAGTATTCTAGATGAGATCTGGTCTGGACCGGGTGTTTTGTTAGTTTTCAGGTTATTGGTCGCACTTAGTATATCGTTTTCATGGAATACGCATGTATTTAGGTAGGTATTATTATTATACATTCGGGGAGTGGGAAGGTTCAATGAATTATTTTCATCGGTGAAAACTGACGCAAAATACTCATTTAATACGTTAGCCATAACGAATTCATCTTCGGTGTGTTCTCCGTTGGCTGTCGATAGAGGACCGATAGTTGAGGTGAGTACTTTCTTTTTTCTAATATAATTATAAAATTCTTTAGGATTCGATTTGCACGAGTTTGCTACATGGAGTTCGACATTTTGTTTACTTTGCTTTATCAGTCTTTTAGTGATACGTCGTGTTCAAGCTTGTCGTTACTATCCTTCGTTGTTTTATATTTTTGATACGCACGCTTTTTGGCCAAAAGGCTGTTCCACAATTTAGGTTTGCTGTTTTGAATTTTACGTCTGTTGCGTAGTGGAATACAGGATTCTACCGTTTGTTTTAATTTGTTCGTGAATACTTGCCACGCAGTGTTTATAGTTTAATTTTGTCTTCTGATAATTTTTTTTATCTACGTCATCGATGTACACAGTCTGCACAGGTCGTTACCTAAGTTAAATATCTGCTTGGCAAATCGCCCATAGCACATTCCACATCTAACGAGATTGGAAGGCATATTAAGGCGAGCAGGTGAGGGTGGCGGTCAGGTCAAGAATATGTACAGGTCACGTCAGGTTTAAGTGGGGATTAAAAGGGGGAAGGCGCGGCTGGCAGGGACCGTTGAGAAAGTGAGGTATAGCTAATTACTTTACAATTACTTGTAAACTATAAGTAACGAAAAACCTTGCATAGAACACACTTTATATTGTACAACCGATAAGCTAACGCACTTGGTACATGAATTACGCTTATTTCTTTATAGAAAAGGGGAAAAAATAAATAAACAAATAAATAAATATATAAGTAAATGAATAAATAAAATAAACTGAACTACTTCTAAAATAAAACTTTTTTATACCACTTATCAAACTACAAACTCTATTTGGTTTACAAACAGAAGGTTTTACGGCTTTGAAATTAGAGAAAGGGATAAATATATATGCGACAAAAGAGAGTGGTGCGAAATTAACTTGTAATGTGAAATTAACTTGTAATGTCTATCACTGGTGTCTGTGTGGTGTAATTTGTGTTATTTGTGATATTTGTAAATAAGTAATTGAAGGAAGGTAAATTAATTTGATGAAATATAACGTTTAGAAAAAAATTAGCGTGTTTTGCAGGACAGCAAAGTACAGCAGAGGTCACGGAGAGATCACGGAGGGGTCAGGCCGAGGTGTTGACACTAGGAAGGTCAGACCGTGAGTGAGGAAGGTCAGACCGTAAGTGAGTGAGGAGGAGGAGGAGGAGGAGGAGGAGGAGGAGGAGGAGGAGGAGGAGTGAAGGAGAAAGAGAGGGGACTGAAGGAGCTGCGAAAGAATATATGAATGAAGGGAAGGAGAGAGGGGAACTGAAGGGCAATGCAGGGGATGAAGGGAGGGAAGGGAGGAGGTGATGGGGGGATATGTGCGTTCTACAGCCCTCAAGTTTCCGGAAATGCCGCTGTGTGTGTGTGTGTGTGTGTGTGTGTGTGTGTGTGTGTGTGTGTGTGTGTGTGTGTGTGTGTGTGTGTGTGTGTGTTCATATCCCAGAACTGACTCATAACATCCTTGAACTTACTCATAGTATTCCAGAACTGACTCACACCATTCCATAATTGACTCACAACATCCCAGAACTGACTCATAACATCCCAGAACTGACTCATAACATCCTTGAACTGACTCACATCCCAGAACTGACTTCCAGCACCTAGTCACCTGACCTCACAACAACTCACATCCTAACGATCACCTTTTTTTCTCACTCATCCCCCCAAAAAACCTCGAAACAGTAAGTAATTATTATAACATTGGCATCACCACGACACATTATTATTATTATTATTATCATTATTATTATTGCATCCTTAGAGAAACATACTTTACTCTACTCTACTATAAAGAGCTAAAGGCATTACAACACTTCCTATATAACGTATCAATTACGTTGCAATAATTCTGTTTAGAGAAGAAGAAAAAAGAAAAGAGAAATTGCAACAAGTTCATTAGTGAATCGCAAAAAAGATAATAGAAAATAATAAAAAAACTAATTGACATGTTTGGGCGACTTAGAGAGAGAGAGAGAGAGAGAGAGAGAGAGAGAGAGAGAGAGAGAGAGAGAGAGAGAGAGAGAGAGAGAGAGAGAGAGAGAGAGAGAGAGAGAGAGAGAGAGAGAGAGAGAGAGAGAGAGAGATAGGAGTAATTCAGTTTAGCTCCGGAAGTGACCTCATCATTATCCTCTTTTTTTCATCATTTTAATTATTGATTTGTATTAAAAGTATTGAATATTATTTTCATCACCACAATGACGTGCAGTGAAAAGGGAGACGTGACTGAAGGAATAACGTGGTGACGATGATGATGATAATGATGATGATAATGATGATGATGATGATGATGATAATGATAATAATGTTGATGATGATCTATGAACAGCGTTAGTAATTAACACTTAAAATCTTAACCGACATTCCTCTCTTTCAATTATTTTATCTATCTATCTATCAATATATCTTCATGTTTTCCTGTTCCGTCCTTCCCTCACTGCCTGTCTATAATAAGCCTTGCCTGTCATCTCTCCCTCCAATACCCGTCCATTCTTTCTCCTTTTCACCTTTTCTTCCCTTTTCTTTCATCAGTAAATGTCACCTACACGCCGCCACCTATTCACGTAGTTTTTTTTTTTTTTATATACCTGTGTAGAAGTTAGAACGTAATCTACCTGATGGCAACGCTGGGTTTTACAGGTGTGCTGCCTATACAGGTAAACACTTGTGTGCCTATATATCACCTGGGCATTCACCTTTCCATGCCTCATAAGCCTAACGAAATACGCTAAAACTTAGAAAAAAAAATATATATATATATGAATAAATAAAAATTGATAAATAAAAATAAATAAAAATAAATAAACTCTCGTTAGTAAAAGAATATTTCACGAATCAAAGAATTTCTGTGAGTTCTTGCTAGTTGGAAAAAAATGTATATATATAGAATTAGAAATGAATAATACATACACCCATAAAGGTCACAAACAGGTAACTGGCATCCATACACACACACACACACACACACACACACACACACACACACACACACACACACACACACACACATCTTTGCACCGTGTCACCCAAAGTTCCATACAATATACACGTATCTATGGACAAAAAGGTGAGGCATGTAAGTGAGTGATGAGATAGGAAAGGTGAGAGGAAGGTTGAATTAACTACGGAGAGAGAGAGAGAGAGAGAGAGAGAGAGAGAGAGAGAGAGAGAGAGAGAGAGAGAGAGAGAGAGAGAGAGAGAGAGAGAGAGAGAGAGAGAGAGAGAGAGAGAGAGAGAGAGAGATAATGACAGTGTACCTGTGAAAGAAGACTTAATAATAAATGAATCAAACTGACAGGAAAAAACCCATTTCGAGAGTTGAAATGAACGAATACAATGAATGAGGTTACGTGATTGAGTAGTAGTAGTAGTAGTAGTAGTAGTAGTAGTAGTAGTAGTAGTAGTATAGTAGTAGTAATAATAATAGTAGTTATAGTAGTAGTAATAGTAATAGTAGTAGTAGTAATAGTAGTAGTAATAGTAGTAGTAGTAGTGGTAGTAGTAGTAGTAGTAGTAGTAGTAGTAGTAGTAGTAGTAGTAGTAATAGTAATAGTAGTAGCAGTAGTAAAAGAAGAACAGTTATAAATAATAATAGCAATTCAAGCTCACGAGGAGGAGGAAGAAGAGGAGTTGGAGGAGGAGGAAGAGGAAGAGGAGGAGGAGGAGGAGGAGGAGGAGGAGGAGGAGGAGGAGGAGGAGGAGTGCTACTGTAGCGTCACCTGAACAGAATCACATTTTCTCTCGAGGTTGTAAAACTGCAGAATCTCATTAGAAAGTTTGCTGTTTGTAGGAGAGAGAGAGAGAGAGAGAGAGAGAGAGATGAGAGAGGAGAGAGAGAGAGAGAGAGAGAGAGAGAGAGAGAGAGAGAGAGAGAGAGAGAGGTGGGAAAATTGGTTTGTTCGTCGCTTTATTCTCTCTCTCTCTCTCTCTCTCTCTCTCTCTCTCTCTCTCTCTCTCTCTCTCTCTCTCTCTCTCTCTCTAAATGAAATGTTGCTCCGGAAATCCGTGCACGGTTCGTTCTTTTAGGAAATAGTAGAATGGAAGGCAATCACCGTGAATATTAAAATCAATATTTCTAAATTATTATCATTATTTTTTATTACCACCAATACTACTACTACTACTACTACTACTACTACTACTACTACTACTACTACTACTACTTCTACTACTATTACTACTACTACTACTACTATTGATGTCACTATTACTACAAAAGATCCTAAGAAACTCTCTCTCTCTCTCTCTCTCTCTCTCTCTCTCTCTCTCTCTCTCTCTCTCTCTCTCTCTCTCTCTCTCTCTCTCTCTCTCTCTCTCTCTCTCCATGTTATAAGTCACCTTCATATCCTGCCCGCCAGTCACCCTCATATCCGTCTCTGGTGACTGATTTGCTTGACTCAATTTGGTGACTGGTCAGTCAAAACTATACTGGTCAGTCACATGTCAGACACCAATCAGCTTGTCAGACATGTATATCTGTCTCAACACACCGTGCTCAGCCCAATCCCGTCCCACCCTGTCACACCTTACCATACATACCCTGTCACACCCTGCCGTCCCCTGTCACACCATGTCCCGCCCTGCCCCGCCCTGTCCTTTCCTGCCTCTCTAACCTCCGTCCTCCTTCACCCCACCCTGCCTGCCTGACTGTCTTCCTTGCATCCTCTACCCTCCGCTCTGCTCCGCTCTTCTCTGCTCCGTCCTGTCTACTCTGCCTGCCAGCCAACATCTCAACGCTCCTCCACTCTCTCTCTCTCTCTCTCTCTCTCTCTCTCTCTCTCTCTCTCTCTCTCTCTCTCTCTCTCTCTCTCTCGACACAATTTCTCAGACAGGGATGATAGATATCTTTGAATAGAAGGAAGGAAGGAAGATAGGAGGAAAGGAATGATAAAAGAGGAGGAGAAGGGAAGGAAAGAAGGAAGGGAATGGTTTGAAGGAGGGTAGAAGGAAAGGGAGATATTGGGTGGGAGAGTGGAGGGAAGGAAGTGTTGGAAGTATGGAGAGAGGGAAGGAAGGAGGAGAGAGATAAGTTAGGTAAGAAAATGACAGGCAGGGAGGGAGGGAAGGAGGGAAGAAGGCAAGGAGGGAAGGAGGAAAGGAAAGAGACAGGAAAGGAGAGGAAGGAAAAATGTAAAGTGAATTGAAGGATGTGAGAGTGAAAGAAAGATGAAAGAGAGGAAGGAAGACTAGGAAGGAAAAAAAGATGCAGGTTATAGAAATAGAAAACAAGGAAGCAAGGAAGCAAGGAAGGAAAGAATAAAGAAAGGAAGGAAGGAGAGATGGATGTAGGAAATTTTTTTTTTTTTCAAGACGGAAATCTCATTCAGAAATCTCTCTCTCTCTCTCTCTCTCTCTCTCTCTCTCTCTCTCTCTCTCTCTCTCTCTCTCTCTCTCTCTCTCTCTCTTTCTCTCTGTTACTAATATTCCTTTCCCTCCCTTTTATTTTGCCTTCAAAGGTCCTTCTCTCAATTTCTCCCTTCCTCCCTCCTTTCCTCCTCTTACGTACTACCTTCCTCCTCGGTCCCTTTCCCTCCCTCCCTCCCTCCCTCCTTCCTTCCTTCCTTCCCTCTCTCATTTATCTCAGTGTGCACACATCGCGGGGGAAGGCGTTCACACGTACGTACGTACACACATACTTATACGCACACAGACACATTCATGTGGCGCGCACAGAGTTGCACACATGTACGCGCGCACACAAGGCCGTCCATGAACACACACACACACACACACACACACACACACACACACACACACACACACACACACACACACACACACACAAACACACACACACCAGGAAGAATGTCTTTGATTATACTATTTCAAAATAGTATCTCGCGAGATATTTTTAAAGTGAGGAGAAAAATTAAATGGCGTGCAGGAGTGCATTTTAAAAGTCCAGCGGTGCCCAGCGCGGCCCGCGGCAGGCTCCGCCATAGCACTGTTTTGGCCCGTCGGCCCGGCCAGGCCCGTCCCAGCCCGCCCTGGCCCCCTGCACCAAACAATACGGAACACGCGGCCAACCTTCCCAAAATACTTAGTTCACTGCCAACTCACGATATATATAATTCTTATCTCCACCTTTCCTCCACCATATATATATATATATATATATATATATATATATATATATATATATATATATATATATATATATATAATAATAATAATAATAATAACAATAATAATATTGAATAGTAATAATAATAATAATAATAATAATAATAATAATAATAATAATAATACGGCGGGCGACAAAATAATGTGAGAAAAATAAAATAAAACATGACTCAAATAAGAAAGTTATTGTAAAGGAAACTTAAAAATGAATAAAGTGAATATTGAAAGAATTGTGCAAAATTCTACGAAGTAAAAGTAATAAATAAAGAAGAGAGGAAGAGAGAAGAAACAAACGCAGGGAAGGGATGTGTTTATTTCTTGAGGCAACTCCCCCCCTCCTGCCCCCTCCCCTCCTTCACCTCCCTCACTTCCTTCAGTAATGGTTGGCTTGTAATTAAATATGCAAATGAAAGTGACGTCACGGATTCATCGATCATGGACACACACACACACACGTCCATACACACACACACACACACACACACACACGTCCATACACACACACACACACACACACACACACACACACACACACACACACACACACACACACACACACACACATACGTGCAAACACACACACAAACACACGTCCATGCACACACACACACACACACACACACACACGCGCACGTCCATACACACCCACACACACACGTCCATACACACACACACACACACACACACACACACGTCC
>JAPQNM010000004.1:14389062-14399062 GCA_029783475.1 Metacarcinus magister
GGCGACCACCACCATCACCATCACCACCACCATCACCATTATCCTCATCACTATCTCCACCACCATCGTCACCACTATCACCACCAAACCACCATTATCATCACTTCCACTCACCATCACCACCACCACCATTAATAACAACACTATCATCATCACATCGTAGGAACAACCATCCACTCCACCACTACTATTACCACGACCTATGATTACCACTTCATCACCACCATCACCACCACAACCACTGTTTACTCCACCACAACACAACGTCACATCACCACCCTCACTCACCACATAACGAGCACAACACCAAACCTTCAACACACTTCCCTCACGCCTGTCACCACCACTCAAGCACACAGAACACACAGGGAACAACACCACACTGTTCACTCACTCCTTTAACGAATCATCACCATTTTATAAGACATCCACCACCATCACCACCACCAACACTGTCACTTTGAAACAACTCACTTTATTCCTACTACTACTGCTACTACTGCTACTACTACTACTACTACTACTACTACTACTACTACTACTACTACTACTGTCCTAGCCCTCCCGCCCTAAAAAGTGAGGAGACGCAACCCATTTCAAGACCCAAAACCCGCTTTGCATTATATTAAGGAATTCTCTTTCCGTCTGTCTTATGGAGCGCAAAGTAAGCGTAGTGGCAGGCATTTCTTTTCCCCTTTCTCTCTCTCTCTAGTAAGTAGGATAAAGAACACTACTACTGGAAAAACACACACAGACACACACAGACACACACACACACACACACACTACGAACGAAATTATGTTTTGTATACTACCGAGGCGCTGATCTCTCTCCTAGACCGAGGCATTCCATTTAGTGCAAGGGCAGCTTAGGGGGACTTCGCAAGGCCGCCCCGCCCCACCCCACCCAGCCCCGCCGCCCGCACATCCTGCCTGCCTCGTGTGTATTCCTAGGAAGGTTTAGGAAGGCCAGGCTCGACGCCCCCTCACCCCCCTTCCCCTCCTCAAGGCTACTATTATACACCTTGAACGCTTTAAGTAAGTTCCCAAAGCCGGGGATTGGTAAAGAGCGAGGCACAGACCCACCAGATGAGGAGAGAGAGAGAGAGAGAGAGAGAGAGAGAGAGAGAGAGAGAGAGAGAGAGAGAGAGATAGTAGATAAGAAAGAGGAATTAGAATAAGAAGAAATAGGAATAACAATACAAATAAGAAGAATAAGAAAAAAGAAAGAATAATAATGATCAGAAATAAAAAAGCATCAGAGGAAAATAATAATAATGCAGAAAAACAAGACAAAAGGGATTAGAATAAGAAGGAATAAGAATGATAAAAATAAGAATAAAAAAAGAAGAATGATAATAAGAAAAAAATGAATACGAGGGAAAATAAGGTAGAATATATATTTTTTCTCATTGGGGGATTTCGCCTGAGTCATGCCTGGTGGCGGTGAGGGGGGGGGGCGGGATTTCATTAAGTTGGGGGAGGAAGGAGGGGGTAGGGTGGGGGAGGGGCTTTGTTTCAGTGGGGGATTACTTATGTTCGTTCCAATAACATCACCCCCACACCACACCACACCACAGCCTTCCACCTAACACCACAACACCACACCACAACACACTAGTCACCATCAAAATATAGTGCACACCATCATCACCCTTCACCATACTCAATTTTTTTTGTCCCCATTAATCATTTCTATTTCACCCAAAATGTTATGTTTATCACCATCACCCTTCTCTCTCTCTCTCTCTCTCTCTCTCTCTCTCTCTCTCTCTCTCTCTCTCTCTCTCTCTCTCTCTCTGTCACTCGCAACACCCCTGTCACCCCTGCCCCCTAACAACATGGTGTCATGCAACATGGTCACCACACTCCACCACCACACCACAATAACATCACAATTACATCACCACAAACTATACCTCGGCGACCCATTTCCTCCCACCAATCAATGAATTAGTGCATCCATTACGTCATTAAGCAAGGCGACTCTGCATTACTTACGCACACATTCACACGCACGTACATATACACATGCATACATACACATGCACTTACACACACACACACACACACACACACACACAAACCAACAGGAGTGGTAAAAAACAACACCAAAACACCACAACAAAACATCGAAAAACCACATAACCACCGCTGAATTACCACACCTTTTAACCCCGCGACACACACACACAATCAAGGGCAGGAAATTAGTCTCCACCGTCATCATCGTCATCACAAGCAGCTTCGTCCTCGTCCTCCAGACAAACTTTCACGAGATAGTTGAATAAAGTGATTATCTCTCTCTCTCTCTCTCTCTCTCTCTCTCTCTCTCTCTCTCTCTCTCTCTCTCTCTCTCTCTCTCTCTCTCTCTCTCTCTCAAGCAGAAAAACAGCCATCCATCCTTCTGTCTATTCATCCACACACCTAGTCAGCCAGTCACCCAACTAGCCAACCAAACAGTCAGTCAGATAGACAGGCAAACAGACAGGCAGGGGAAGGGCGGGACAGGGTTGAAGACAGGCTGTATCAGGAGAGACTTGCAATACCTTCTAACCAGTACGTCTACAGCCTGGTAATGAGGAGAGCAATATTTCAACCATGGAGGAGGAGGAGGAGGAGGTAGGAAGTGGTAGTGGTGAGAGGTGAAGATAGGAAGGTGATGCTGCAATGATAGAGAATGAGAAAAGAAAAGGAATTGGAAGGAAGGAAGGAAGGGATGTGGGGAGGGGAGGGGGAAGGGGAGGAGAAAGTGTGAGGTGTGAGGAAACAGAGAGTAATGGTGTGTGTGGGAGAGGAAGGTGATGGTGTGTTTGTGAGGGAGTGGAGTGAAAGCTGGGGATGGTGTGTGTGTGTGTGTGTGTGTGTGTGTGTGTGTGTGTGTGTGTGTGTGTGTGTGTGTGTGTGTGTGTGTGTGATGTCGTCTCTGCAACAATCGTAAACTAGTGATGGTATGTAATGAAGAGAATGATGATGATGGTCGTGGTGATGATAGTGGTGATGATGGGATCAGTACTCCATTTTCTTTCCCATGTGATGCAAACAGTTAACAGTAAGATAATTTACTAGCATCCATCTCTCTCTCTCTCTCTCTCTCTCTCTCTCTCTCTCTCTCTCTCTCTCTCTCTCTCTCTCTCTCTCTCTCTCTCTAGGGAGTTCATCTCATCCCCGTGGGAGCAGAGGTTGTCAGGAAGCCTCATAAGACATCCCTCCTTCTCTCCATCTCTCCATCCCCCCTTCCTTTCCTCTCCCCCTTTCCTCCCACCTTCCTTCTCTCCATCCCTCTCCCTCTCTTTCCTCCCCTTTCCTAACCCCCTTTTCCCTATCCTCCTCTTTCCCTCCATCTTTTCCTCCCTCCCTCCCCCCCCTCCCTCTTCCCCCATTTAGCTACCAGGATGAAACCTTAAACCTCAAATTACGTAAAAAAATCTTCCTCCGAGATATAGAGTTTCAGAGTATCATTATTATTTTTTATTATTTTCATTAGCATTATTATTATTATTACTATCATCATTATTATTATTAACGTCAGTTGGCTAAGGTTAGTGGTAATAATATTAATAGTAGTAGAAGTAGTAGTAGTAGTAGTAGTAGTAGTAGTAGTAGTAGTAGTAGTAGTAGTAGTAGTAGTAGTAGTAGTAGTAGTAGTAGTAGTAGTAGTAACAATTAAGATTCATAATAAGAAATGCAACATATATCTCCCTTTATCCCAGCATCCCTTCCCTCCCCTTCTTACCTCCCACACTCCCTCCCTTCCCTCCCTCACCCACTTACAACTAAGGCTTTCAATCGACCCACCTACCACCACCACCACCACGATCACCACCCAAGTATTCTCTCTCTCTCTCTCTCTCTCTCTCTCTCTCTCTCTCTCTCTCTCTCTCTCTCTCTCTCTCTCTCTCTCTCTCTCTCTCTCTCTCTCTCTAATACATCCACACCCACACCAACTACCCACTACCATCCACTTATTCCCATCCACACCTACTAGACCACACCCACGCCCACCCACGGCACTGAGGTGTGGGCGTTGAAGTGGGCGCATTATCAAGTTGGTGAGGGTGGAGAGTCAAGTTACCTCACACCTGGCGGGAGGGAGGGAGGGAGGGAGGGAGGGAGGGAGGGAGGGAGGGAGGGAGGGAGGGAAGTGGAAGGAGGGAAGAAGGAGGTAGGGAAGAAAAGAGATGAAAAACATACATGATGGAAATAGGGATGATTGATGGTGTGTGTGTGTGTGTGTGTGTGTGTGTGTGTGTGTGTGTGTGTGTGTGTGTGTGTGTGTGTGTGTGTGTGTGTGTGTGTGTGTGTGTGTTTACCTGGAGGCTTTTGTTTTCTAAAGACAAAAAAAACTAGGGCACAATACAGGCAAAGATTAAGAAGGTTGGAGTAGGAGGAAGCGGAGGAAGAAGAGGAAGAGAAAGAAGAAGAGGAGGAGGAGGAGGAGGAACACATAGGAACACATAGGAAGAGCAAACAGCAACAGGCCTGCTGGCCCTTACGAGGCTGTTTGTGAGTACACTATCTAGTCTAGAGTGAAGGATACAGGATAGTAAGGGTGAAGGCTTCTCTCCCCAGCCATGGCTGGCAGGGAAAGGAAGGCCAACTAAGACCAGACTATCACTACTGTCACTACCACTACTGCTACCACTACTTCCTGGCAAGCGATGTCAGGCCACTAGCGACGTCTTTTGAATCGTCATTTCGTAAGTTAGGTACATCAGGATGAACTTACTCAAAGTTTGCTACGTTAACGGATAGTATTTTAGTTGTGGATTGGCTTCTAAATATTTGTCAAGTCTATTTTTGAACGTAGTAATTGTTTTACTGTCGACGACATTGGCGGGCAGGGAGTTCCAAACGTTAACGATCCGATTGAAAAAGAAGTGCTTGGCTTTGTTTGATGTGAATCGTTTACCAGTAATCTTAAAAGAATGATGTCTTCTTGTTATATTTGATCGATCAAAATTAATGTAATCTTCTGCATTGATATTATCGAATCCTTTGATTATCTTGAACATTTCAATTAAATCCCCTCGCATCCTTCGTTTTTCTAGGCTGAGGAGGAGGAGGAGGAGGAGGAGGAGGAGGAGGAGCAAAATCGACATTAACAAGAATATAAATAGTAACAAAAGCAAGAAGAGAATCATCACCACCACAACCACCATCATTAATAACAACAACAATGATAACAATGATAAAAACAACAACAACAACAACAACAACTAATAATAATAACAATAGCATAAACAAAAATAACATCTCCTTGATCAGTCTTCCAACAACAACAACAACAAACAACAAGGCGGGGTACGACAATTAGTTTTGATTAGTACGTGTTTAGTTAATGATGCTGCTGCTGCTGATGATGATGATATTAATTAGCTATAGTGTCTATTCAGGTGTTGCATCGAGTCAATGGAAGGACTAGATAATAAAGAGAAAGAGAGAGAGAGAGAGAGAGAGAGAGAGAGAGAGAGAGAGAGAGAGAGAGAGAGAGAGAGAGAGAGAAAGAAAAAAAAAACTATGATAAGAGAAAACCCATCATTCCACTACACACACACACACACACACACACACACACACACACACACACACACACACACACATAGCAGTCTCGCCCACGCCGCCCACACACGCCTATGGACCTCCCTTACCGTGCCTAAAGCTGTATTGTGTATGTGAGAGAGAGAGAGAGAGAGAGAGAGAGAGAGAGAGAGAGAGAGAGAGAGAGAGAGAGAGAGGAAAAAAAGAGAGAGAGAGATATGCCCCTTCTTCCTATCCTTCTATTAAAACCAACTTAAACACAACAGTATAGATATAGATATATAAAGAAAATGAATAAATAGAAAGATAGATAAATGATCAAATTAAATCTGCAGTCACATTTTATTATTATTTTTTCGTTAGAGGATAATTATATACCATAAGGGAAGAGGAACTGCTGCGCACTGGTCCAATTTTATGTTTCGATTTGAATGGTAATAAATATGACGTAGTATTAATGAGAGGCTGGCGTGTGGTGTTGCGTAACTGACACACACACACACACACACACACACACACACACACACACACACACACACACTGATGGGCACTCTGAGGGGGCACTGACCGGCGTGGGAGAGAGCATACGTAAGGGCCATCAAGGGAAGATTCACATATATATATTTTTTTCAATGCATCTATGTTTACTAAAAAAATAGGAAAATAACTATTACATAAAGAAGAGAAAAATATAGAATAAAAGAGATAGAAAGTAAGAGAAAAAAAATAGTTTAATGTGACAATAATTTTAAGCATAATTTCGAGTTTGGAAAAACGCATAAATAGTAGTAGTAATAATAATAGTAGGTAGTAGTAGTTAGTAGTAGTAGTAGTAGTAGTTAGTAGTAGTAGTAGTAGTAGTAGTAGTAGTAGTAGTAGTAGTAGTAGTAATAATAATAGTAGTAATAGTTGGTCACGTGTGTGTCGCTAGCCAGGGTGTCGGGGCAGCTCGGTCACGCAGAGCAGTGGCCTTGACCTTGCCTACACCCTGGCCTTATTGGGGGGCCGAGTGAGGGCCACGACGCAGCAGGGTGGCGGGGCGGGGCTGGGCGGAGTGAGGTTGGCTGAGGTGGGAAGTGCAGGGTGGAACGGGGCGGAACGGGGCGGAACGGGGTGGGGCGGGGAAGGGTGGGGCGGAGGTTAGACAATAGTGCGGGGCCTTCCTTCCTTCCTTCCTTCACCCACCAACCTTCGCGACATTCTCAAGGTTACACAAGAATTTCGAAGATTGACGAGACGTTCGATTTTGACCACCCCTACCAACCCCTTACCACCCCTTACCATCCCCCTCCAGCCACTACAAGGGAGGGAAGGGAGGGAAGGGAGGGAGGCAGTACGTGGGACAATAATCATGAGGAGGACGGAGAGGCTCGCACATGCCAGCCGTCCATCGCTTATCTGCCTCGTCTTCAAGGTGTCAACGAAAGGGTCTCGCCTTAACAAAAAGCTTTTAGACGAACACACTCGTCTCCCATCTCACCACACCTTCCAACGGTTTCTCTTCCTCTCCTCCTCTTCCTCCTCCTTCTTCTCTTCCTCCTCCTCCTCCTTCACTGCCTCCAGCCTCCTTCCTGCTCCCTAGTAATCGGAAGCTTCATCCTCCTCCTCTCCTCCTCTCCTCCTTCTCCTCCTCCTCTCGAATCCTCTCTCCCATAACAAACTTGAATTTTCCCTCCACTCCAAATGTTCCCCCTTTCCTCTCTTCTCTTCCTCTCCTCCCTTTCTCCCAAACACACCATCCTTTCCTCTATGTCTTCCTTCCCTCCTTCCTCCACAACACACACACACACACACACACACACACACACACACCTTGTCTTCACTTTACCTGGTCTCCGCCTCAGTCTCCTCCTGGCACTCTGCTCACCAGTACGACACTCACCTGCGGAGGAAAAGAGAGGAAGGTTTTTATTTCATGGATAACAAAACAAAACAAAAAAATAGTAACGTTGAGAATTAATGAAATATGAAATACTGAAGGGATTCTCTCTCTCTCTCTCTCTCTCTCTCTCTCTCTCTCTCTCTCTCTCTCTCTCTCTCTCTCTCTCTCTCTCTCTCTCTCCTTAACGTCATCTACGTAGGAGGGGAGAGAAATTGAATGAGTGAGCAAGAGAGGGAGGGAGGGAGGGAGGGAGGGAGAGGAAGTCACAGGGAGAGTGGGAGGAAGGGAGAGAATATGACGTCAAACAGAAAGTAATAAAAATATTCACAATTATAACAGCAAATTGAATAATAAATATGAAAGTAAATAAAACATAAAGGCAAAACAAACAGCCAATAGAAGAAACAAACAAACACAGCAAACACGAATGAAGTAAAATAAACATAAGAAGGTAAAGAATGATTATTATTTTTTTTCTCTTCAAGCATGATAAAGAGAAATACAAACACAGATAATAGCTAAGAATGTAAAGGAAATGACAATGTGTGGGAAGAAAAGAAAGAAAGAAAGTAAAACAGAAAACACGTGAAGAACGAAAATAGAACAATAATAGACAGAGGAATAATAAATAATGATCATAAAACCATAAACATAGAGACGAAGCAATACAAACACACACGTAGGTAGCATAAGAATAAAAGAAAAAACGACCACACACACACACACACACACACACACACACGGAGAAATAATTAGAAACTGAAGAGCAAGAAATGTTGAGGCGAAGCACATGATGGAGGGAGGAAGGAACAGCTGAACGGGGAAGGAACACGAGAGAGAGAGAGAGAGAGAGAGAGAGAGAGAGAGAGAGAGAGGAGAGAGAGAGAGAGAGAGAGAGAGAGAGAGAGGGAGAGAGAGAGAGAGAGAGAGAGAGTACATAATGCGTGCCAAATATATACCAGTAACTAAAATATAACAAGCACCCACACACACACCCACACCCACACACACACACACACACACACGCACACACCCACACACACACACACACAAGCACCTACACACACACACACACACACACACACACACACACACACACACACACACACACACACACACACCACCTCTATCACTTTTGTTAACGTAGACATCTCAAGGAAATATAAGAATAGGATAACCTTGTACTACCTTCTCTTCATCTTCTTCCTCCTCCTCCTCCTCCTTTTTATCTCCTCTTCTTCCCTTCCTTCCTTTATTCATCAACATCATCTCCTTCATCTTGATCTTGTTCTTGTTTTTCTGTCTGTTCATTCTGTTAGTTTATCTGTTTGTTTCTCATTCTTTCTCTTTTTCTTTTATTTTATTTATCTTTCTTTTTCTTTATCTTCATTTCGTTTATGTTTTGTTCGCTCTTTTGGGACGAGTTGAGTTTTTTTTCTTGAACTTGAAGAATGACATAAGTGTGTGTGTGTGTGTGTGTGTGTGTGTGTGTGTGTGTGTGTGTGTGTGTGTGTGTGTGTGTGTGTGTGTGTGTGTGTGTGTGTGTGTGTGTGTGTGTGTACAGGTGAAAACAAAACTGAGTGACTTCCCAAGAATTGACAAACGCCTGGAGGAGACACAGATGGCCTTCCCTCTCTCCCTCCTTCCCTTCCTCCCTTCTCTCCCTTCCCTCCTCCCTTCTTCCCTCCAATCTAGAACTCATTTTCCTCCACCTGTTGAAGAAGTTTGCCTCTCTCTCTCTCTACCTCCCTCCCTCCATGGCTGGCTGGGTGGAGGCTCTCAGGTGGCTTGGAGGGAAAGGGAAGGTTGGCTACAGCAGATGTTTCATGAATGCTGCCACAGCTGCCGCCGTCACATTCACCACACCTGCTGTAACACAAGACCTGGCTGGCTGGGTGACTGGCTGGGTGGGTGGGTGACTGGGTGGGTTACTGGCTGGGTGGGTGGGTGACTGGCTGGGTGGGTGGGTGACTGGCTGAGTGGGTGGGTGACTGGGTCGGTGACTGGCTGCATGAGTGGCTGTTTTGATGCCTGCTGGTGTCAAATATAGTCATTACAGTTCATTGCAGTCTATCTCCTGTGAGCAAGTCGCTTATTTTCCTGACTGCGGACATCAGTTGGCAGGTTCAATTAGCTATCGTTCATGCCAGTCAGTCAGCCAGTCAGTCCAGGCGAGTGTCAGTCAGTCAGGCGGACTTCCACTTCATGCCCCGGACACAACCTCCGTCAGGCGGCCGCGTGTCCGCTTGAAGCTTGACTTGCCTGTCGCTCTTGCCTGCCAGTCCGTCTGCCAGCTGTCCAGACGACCCTCTCCCTCTCTCCACCCTCCCTCCCGCCCACAAGAACCACAGCCCGAGAAAAAGACGCACACGCACCGCCAACCCAAACAAACCAGCGAGGTACTAATTAAATGAGCGAAAAATACTGACAAAAATTAAATGATTTCAAAATGTAGACCAGTTCACTTTAAGTACAATCACTTATGCATCACTTTATCAAGGCAGCCGGACGGGAAGATTGAGAAGCAGCCAGACACACAGACACACAGACAAACAGACACACAGACACACAGGCACA
>JAPQNM010000004.1:14406562-14409062 GCA_029783475.1 Metacarcinus magister
AAAGGCAGGACGGAGCGAGAGAGAGAGAGAGAGAGAGAGAGAGAGAGAGAGAGAGAGAGAGAGAGAGAGAGAGAGAGAGAGAGAGAGAGAGAGAGAGAGAGAGAGAGAGAGAGACGGAGGAAAGGGCAAAGGGCAAGACAGGAGCAGGAAGGAGGAAAAGGAAAGGGAAGGGGAGGAACGAAAGGAGGAAAAGGGAGGGAAAGAAAATACTGAAGAGGAGGAGGAGGAAGATAACATGGAGTAGGAGGAGAAGAAGAAGAGTGAATGAAAAGAAAGGGAAATAAATGGGAAATAAAGGGAACAAATGAAAATAGACAGCGAGAAAAGAAGGAAAGGAAGGGAAAAGGGAGAGGAATGGAAGGAAAGGCAGTTAAATAAAGAGGAAAAGGGAAGAAAAGGGAGTTAAAATAAGAGGAAGAACAAGGAAAAGGGAAGGAGAAAGGGGAAAGGAAGGGGCAATGAAGAGATAAAAAGAGGGAAAGGGAGGGGAATGGAAGAGGAAAAGTGAGGGAAAGAAAAAGGGGAAAGAGGAAAGAGGAAAGGGGAGGCAGTACCGTCTTAAGAGTCTCCACAAAAACAACCGCAACCGATACTTGACCCCGACAAAAAATCTTCACGTGCAAACCCTTTCCTTCCCTTCTTCCTCCTCTTCCTCCTCCTCCTCCTCCTCCTCTCTCTCCTCCTCCTGCTGTCCCTGTTCCTGTCCATCTTCCCCCTCCACCCGTTTTCCCCTTCTCATCGTCGTCTTCGTCCTGTTTGTCCTCTTCTTCTTCCTCTTTCTCTTCCTCCTCCTCCTCCTCCTCCTCCTCCTCCTCCTGCTTCTACTATTACTAAACATTTTATTCCTTCTTCAGTTTCTTCTTCTTCCTTCTCTCTTTCTTTCCACCATCTCCTTCGCTCCTATATCATCTCCTTCTCCTTCTCCTTCTTCTTCTTCTTCTTCTTTTTCTTCTCCCCCTCCTCCTCCTCCTTCTCCTCCTCCTCCTCCTCCTCCTCCTCCTTCCTTCTCCTCTTCCTGATATATGCTGTGCCATGCTGCTCCTTTTGCTGCTGTGACACTTCTCTCCTTTTTTTTATTTTCTTCCCTCCTCCTCCTCCTCCTCCTCCTCCTTTCGTACCAGTGTAAAACTATCCACTCATCCTCGCATAGCTGAGGGAAAAAAAGTTACGTGCTGTATCACGAGGACACTTGAGGATGGGTGTGTGTTTTTGTGGCGGTGGTGGTGGTGGTGGTGGTGGTGGTGGTGGTGGTGGTGACTGTATAGTGATGATGACTTTTTAGTGTTGGTGATGACTGTTTGGTGGTGGTGGTGATGACTGTCGTGGTGGTGGTGGTGGTGGTGGTAGTGATGACTGTTGTTGTTGTGGTGGTGGTGGTGGTGGTGGTAGTGATGACTGTTGTTGTGGTGGTGGTGGTGGTGGTGGTGGTGGTGGTCTGCCTCGCTGGCGTCAAGCGGGACACAACACACCTGTACGACTGACATCCGCCCCAACGGTTGCCATGTGTGTGTGTGTGTGTGTGTGTGTGTGTGTGTGTGTGTGTGTGTGTGTGTGTGTGTGTGTGTGTGTGTGTGTGTGTGTGTTTCTAGTAGTGGGATACATACAACTCATACACACACTCAAAAATCCCCATGAGAGAGAGAGAGAGAGAGAGAGAGAGAGAGAGAGAGAGAGAGAGAGAGAGAGAGAGAGAGAGAGAGAGAGAGAGAGAGAGAGAGAGTCTTGCTTAATTCTTTTTTATCAACCACCACACATGGGACAGAGGAAACTGACACACACACACACACACACACACACACACACACACACACACACACACACACACACACACACACACTCCCCCTCCCACCCCCTACACATACAACCATTCCCCCTAATCCACATAACCGTCTTTCCTCCCCACTCACCACACTCATTCCCCTCACACACCCCCACACAAACCCTCCTTACCCCACCCCCCCCACCTCACAACACACTGAATCCCCTCACCCACCCTCCTTTACCCCCCACCTTACAACACACTCACCCCCCTTTTAGCCCCCCCCCCACAACACACTCAGTCCTAGCTAACAACAAAGACTAAGAGAAGAGTGCTTGAAGGAAGGATGCAGTCAAGAATCTGGTAAGGACCCCAGTCTGAGCCTTGAAGGACCCCAGTTAGACTTCTCCGCCTTCCAAGAGGACTCACTCGGATGCACGAGAAGGTAACAAGCACCCTACTTGTACATCTGTCCCGCTGCCTCTCCAACCAAGAGGAGGAGGAGGAGGAAGAGCAGAAGGAGGAGGAGGAGGAGGTGGTGGAGGAAGGGGTGGAAAAGTGTACTATAAAGAGAGAGGAGGTTGTCGTGGCGAAGGAGGGATAAGGGGAGGGGGAGGAGGAGGAGGAGGAGGAAGAGGAGGAGGAGGAGGAGGAGGAGGAGGAAGGGCGTTTGTGATGAAGAGGAGCAACACAAGAGACGAGAGAAATGTATCAAAATAATGACAGCACACACACACACAC
>JAPQNM010000004.1:14414062-14416562 GCA_029783475.1 Metacarcinus magister
TTTTCTTCTTTTCGTTTTCCAGTTTCATGTTGAACTTTTTATACGTGAATTGATTTTCAGTTTGGTGTTTGACATTAATTAAAGAGTTTATTGATATTTTTTGTTCTTTCGTGGAAGGACTTTATTCATTCCTGTATAGATCCAGTTTTAATACGTCTATGTGTGTGTGGAATAATAATAATAATAATAATAATAATAACAACAATGATAACAACAACAACAATAACACCAACACCAATAGTTATGTTCCTTTCCTGCATACAAATAATTATAATCTGCGTCAGTGAGAGAACAAGACCCTGAGGAACCCCAGCAGCCAACCACCAGCCAGTCCTCCCGCGCTTATCCCACACACCTGCCGAGCCTGCCCTTCACAGCACCGTGGGTCACTTTCGCACAGCCTCGCCTCTAAGGGTGAACACAACAAAGGTCCCATTGAACAGTGATGGGAAACATAACTTTTCTTCCCCGCTGCCTCACCCTCAGCAAGACGCCTTCAAAGTACACTATACAGGCGAGTTACTCCATAAGGTAAGTTGTGCTGGAAGGTTTGTGATGATCTTAAAGGAGGTGTTTTCTTCTTCTTAGTAGTAGCAATAGAAGTAATGGTAGTAGTAGTAGTAGAAGTCATAATAGTAGTAGTAGTTATAGCTTCCCTACTCTACCTTACTATACTATACCTTCCTACATTTTCCAGACCCCTTCCATAACACACACACACACACATAGGGAGAGGGGAGAGTCCTTGGGTGTGGCTAGCTGGCCGGTCGCCTGGTCGGGGGCACAGAGGTGATTTTGACGGCTAACTGACGCCTGACAAAGGGCAAGGAAAGCTTTTGTGGGTTGAGTCGGTTAAGGACGGGGGTGTGTGCAGCTAAGGGCAATGGGTTGGGTATCCAGTTAAGGGTCAGTCAGGTATAAGTTTCCCCTTGACGCTGGGAGGGAAACACACTTGCCTTGCCTCCCCTTTGCTTCCCTTTCGGTATCCTTGCAAGACTAAGAGTGAGTTGTACTGTCATCAATACATCGTGGTGGGCAATAGCTCCCTTGGGGTACGCCAGTCTGCTCCCTTGTGTGAGCCTTAGTACTACTAGTCTTTATGTGAGACAAGTGCAGGAGGGACGAGTGTCAGGTCTGGCTTAACGAAACACATGAGTGGTGATGGTAGTGTGTAACGAGCCATATAATGGGTTTTCATTATTAGCATTGAATGACTGGCTGGTTGGTGGTCTGGTAGTACAGTGTGTGTGTGAGGGAGGGTGGAGGAGTCTGGATGCACGGAGCTGGGTATAGAAGTTGATGTGTAGATGTGTAGAAAAGTAGAAGTGTAGATAGGAACTGGGTGTATAAGTAGATGTGTAGAAGTGTAGAAAACTAGAAAAAACGTAGAAAAGTAGACAAGATAGAAAGAAAAAGAAAGAAAAAAAATAGATAAATAACAAACAATAGAGAAAAAAGAAAGAATACCAAAGAACAAAATTTAAGAAAGGAGAAAGAAAGAATCAAACATTATATTAGTAGGGACACGAGATTAAATGATAAGAGAGAGAGAGAGAGAGAGAGAGAGAGAGAGAGAGAGAGAGAGAGAGAGAGAGAGAGAGAGAGAGAGAGAGAGAGAGAGAGAGAGAGAGAGAGAGAGAGAGGATAACCTGGAATGGAAATACTGGGAGTGGCGTCTGTTTTCAAGATAAGACAATTCACTTCTTTAACTTTCTCAACACAAACTTTGGTAGAAAAGTTCCCAGGTAATATTTTTTTTCTTCGGAGAATTTTTCGAGAACAAAAGAAACTCCGCAAAGGAAGAGAAGGAGGAGGAGTTCGTAGAGGGGAGTATGGAGTAGGTTCTTGAGGAGGCGTCTTCTTCTTCGGCGTATTGAAGTACATGATAAGACCCCTTACAGTACCATGAGTCGTTCCTACGCTCGTCCTGTCAAGCACTGTAAGAGTAGTGACTGAGTACTAAGTAAGAACAATGAGAAGGAAATGGACAACGTCAATTAAACAAAGAAGGGATCTGATAGTCCATCTTCCCTCTTCTCTTGCGTTGTCGTACTGCGGCCGGGTAGCCCGCACGGCCCGAGCCCCGGCCGCAGCGCGGCGGCGGCCGCCGCCGCCCTCCGAGCCCTCGGGTCCCGGGGCGCCGCAGTGCCCCCCCGGCCCTGCCCGCCCTTCCGCGGCTGGGGCCTGCGTCCTCCACCCCCGTGGCGACCCCCGTGCTACCGCCCCGGGAGCCCCAGGGACCCGGCACACCACCAGACACCCACAACCTCACTGCCGCGCCAATCTGAGGAAGGAAAAGAAGGAAAAAAAGAGGTAAGAAAAACGGTAAATAAATAAATAAAAAACCAAAGGAGAGAGAAAGAAAAAAAAAAAGCAAAGAACATCCTAGACAATCATCATCATCATCAACAGCAGCAGCAACACTAAAAGCAATTCGCAACGTTAATGACTGAATTATATAAAGAAGGACGCACGCACGCACCCACGCACACGCACCCAC
>JAPQNM010000004.1:14421562-14429062 GCA_029783475.1 Metacarcinus magister
GAGAGCAAAAAAAAAAAAAGTTAGAAAGGGAGGGATGCAGGGTGGAGGGAAGAATGTGAAGAGAGAAAGAGAATACAAAATAAAAACTCCGCCAAAGAAAGAAAGAAAGAAAGAGAGAAAATGCGGAATAAATGAAGAGAAAGAGGGAAGAGAAGGGAAGGGAAGGATAATGATGGTGTGGGGACAGAGAAAGATGAATAACAGGAGACAGACAGACAGACAGACGGTAATGCAGGGGATCAGAGGGTAATGCTGAGAGAATGAACCAACAAGTAAAGAGAGAGAGAGAAAAGAGAGAGAGAGAGAGAGAGAGAGAGAGAGAGAGAGAGAGAGAGAGAGAGAGAGAGAGAGAGAGAGAGAGAGAGAGAGAGAGAGAAGCATTATATGTGAATGGAAATGAATGAAAATCGAATGAAAGAAAAGATGAAGGATGATTAATTGAATAAGGACGAGGACGATGCGGAGGAGGAGGAGGAAGAGGAGGAGGAGGAGGAGGAGGAGGAGGAGGAGGAGGGATAATAATAAAAAAAAACTTAGTAAGAAGGGAAAAACAACTTTAATAGGAATACATAAGTCATGCCATAAATAAACACTGCATAAAAAACGGGTTCCACGTGTTTATTCGTTTATCCATTTGGTTACATGTTTGTGTTTGTGTTTGTGTTTGTGTTTGTGTTTGTGTTTGTTTGTTTATTATTGGTCATGGTTATAAGTTGCTTTTTTTTTCTTTCGGCTTCTTTGTATTATGTAAGTGTGTGTGTGTGTGTGTGTGTGTGTGTGTGTGTGTGTGTGTGTGTGTGTGTGTGTGTGTGTGTGTGTGTGTGTGTGTGCATTGTTTACGAGGCACACACGTGATTGCACGCCCCCTCCCGGGATTAGTGGAAGTGCGCACATGTATACAGACAGGCGGACAGACATACAAACAGAGGGTCAAACAGTCAAACAGACAGACAGACCGACATTGGCAGATAGTCAGACATACAGACAGACAGACAGAGATACACACACACACACACACACACACACACACACACACACACACACACACACACACAGTCTTAATCTACAATTATATATATATATATAATTGTTCATAAACTCGCTTTGAAAAAAAAATCGTTCATAATAATTGTATAATATAAATAAATCAATGAATATAATACTTTAAAAAAAACAAAACATATTATCAACAAAGAAAAAACGTAGGAAGAGAGGTAAAGAAAAAACTAAAATCTTGATACGCGGCGTTAGTCTTAAAAAAAACAACATATTATCAACAAAGAAAAAACGTAGGAAGAGAGGTAGAGAAAAACAAAATCTTGATACGCGGCGTTAGTCTTGACTCTTAGTATATCAACATTTTTGCATGATCAACTATTATTCATCACCACAACATTTATATTCCTCGCCCTCACCCATTCATCCAATAATATCTACATAGCTTAAGTGTTCCGCCGCGGCCACTACCTTCGCCTAATTGCACAGGTATCACGCGCTTCCCATCCCTCTTCTGCAGGTAATGGTAAGCTAAGATGCCCACAAACTCATCTCCATCTCTCTGCACGAACACCAAAATACCCGGCTGATCCTTATCCATATCTAATTATTATCTATCTATCCATCTATCTACCTGTATATCTACCCTCACTATCTATCTCTCCCTTGTCAGGTACACGATCGTGACTTTGACATATCGCCCTGGCCTCGCCCCGCCAGGACCCAGGATACAGAACACCTACTCTGGACCCTCACATTGAACCGGGCGAACAACACCAAACACACACACCCGTATTTTTTTCAACTTTTCTCAGCTCCACAGCCAGGGATACGGATGCTAGTGTTGGTGATGGTGATGATGGTGATGATGGTGGTGGTGGTGGTGAGGGCATTCAGGTACCTTCGTCACACACACACCTAAGGGCCTGCATGTGCGTCGGACAGGTCGTGGCGTGATTCAAAAGAGAACTTGTTTCGCTCGGTGTAAAGGAGAGAGAAACCGCCCCGTAGCCCAGACCCGAGGTGACCTTGGAGGGTATGGAGGGACGGAGGGAGGGAGGGTGGGTGGGATGGAGGAGGTAGGGTGGAAGGGAAGGTGGGTTGTGTGGGAAGCGAGAGAGTGGTAGAGGGAAGGGAGGGAAGGAAGGAGGGGAGGGCAGAAGGGCCTGGGATGAAGGGTGGTTGGGAGGGAACAGTGAGGCATAGGGAGGCAGGGAGGCTAGAATGAGAGGGAAGGAAAGAAGTAGGGAAGGAGGGAAGGAGGAGAAGGAGGAAAGGAGGAGGAGGAAGAGATGTAGAGGTCTGGTATTAGAAGGGAAAGGAAATGAGCGGAGGAAGACAGTGAAATGTGGGAATGAAACGAAGAAAAATGACAAAACGCCAGAGAGAGATAGGGAAAAAAAAGTGACATGATGGGAAGAAAAAAAAAAAGTATGAAAGAACAAAATATCAAATGATACAAAGGAATGCGAGAAAAGAATAATTATGGAGGAATAAGATGAGATGTGAGACGGAATCAGATATGGAGAGAGAGAGAGAGAGAGAGAGAGAGAGAGAGAGAGAGAGAGAGAGAGAGAGAGAGAGAGACGGTGACTGCCAAGGTATAGAAGCCGACAGTCCTGGGGTTGAAGGGGAGGTAGGTATAGGTAGGTAGGTAGGTAGGTAGGTAGGTAGGTAGGAAGGTTAGAAGGGAGAGAAGTAAGGGGAGGGAGGGAGGGATGGAGGGAGGGAGGAAGGGAGGCAAGGAGGGGAGAGGGGTGAGTGGGAACGCGGGTGGCGGAGGTACTACAAACGGGCAAGTCTTGAGCTTCACTTCTTCCTCAATCCTCACTCTCTTTTGGCTTCACGTGATGGCACTCACAGTCTCCACCTTGCACCCCTTCCCTGCCTCTCACTCGACCTTCACTAATAGCACATCCCCCTTCAGTGAGTGTGTTCAATGTGAGGCGACACTATTACATTCCCCTCACTCCCTCACCACCACCAGTATGCCTCATTCTCTCTCTCTCTCTCTCTCTCTCTCTCTCTCTCTCTCTCTCTCTCTCTCCACACACACACACACACACACCCACACACACACACACATGACTACTGATATCCTGATAATACATTCGAGTAATCCAGAAGTTTAACCATTCATCAAATTTTTCTTATTGCATAATTATATAAAATGCATAAGAGAATGATTAATGGGTATATATTGTCCCATCCCCCTCTTGATGTATGTTTTCTGGTATACTAAGAATAATATTTGTTAAAAGAAAGTAAATTCTGTTGGTACTATAGATGCGTGGGTGCTTACTATCTTGAACTAATAATACATTTCTACGGATGAATTTTCACACAAATATCGTCAACGAGAGAAGGTTCGCATTCATTCCGATTAGCAAGTCTTTAAATTTCACTTAGCGTTGTGCCTATGATACGTGAGAGAGAGAGAGAGAGAGAGAGAGAGAGAGAGAGAGAGAGAGAGAGAGAGAGAGAGAGAGAGAGAGAGAGAGAGAGAGAGAGAGAGAGAGAAAGAGAGAGAGAGAGAGAGAGAGAGAGAGAGAGAGAGAGAGAGAGAGAGAGAGAGAGAGAGAGAGAGAGAGAGATAACGAAGAGAAAGAAAGAAAAACATGAATATATATCGCCATGAGCTGCAGGGACGTGAAGAAATGTTGAAGGCGCGGCTCAACACGGCCAAGTAATTCATCACGGATGAGGCGGCGTTGTGTGTGGTGGCGGGGGTGGGGGTGGGGGGGGGGTAGCACCTCCCTTGCCTGGCCAAGTCACGTGGTGCATTTGTTTACAAACATCTTATCAGCTGATCCGGCACAGATCTCCTCCCGGCGGCGCTGACGCTCGACACCCGCGCCTCAAGCTGACGCCGCCGCCCAGACCTCATGGAGCTGTCTCATCCCCGCCCCGCCCCGCCCCGCCGTTCATACACACTGACGCTTTACATTAAACGCACATGGCTAAGATCCCCTGTGTGTGTGTGTGTGTGTGTGTGTGTGTGTGTGTGTGTGTGTGTGTGTGTGCATGGACATTCCCCCTGAGGTGCAGCGGTAAGTCTGTCCAAAACACATTGCCGGCCGGCGGGACGAGGAATAAAGAAAGAGAGACAGAGAGAAAGGAAAAAAAAAATCATATATCAGGTGGGTCATGCAGAGTTGCCAACGCGGGGTTTTCCTTGGCTATATGGGTGGGCTGCTTCCCCCATCCCCTCCCTCCCCCTTTCCACCAGGGTCAGGTGCCGCCCTCCCGCGCCCTTCTCTCACCCCCTGACCCCCTGCTCCTTCCCCTCCTCCTCATTCTCCCACCTGCTCTCACCCCACTCCCTTGCCTCTACGCTGCTTCCCTCCCACCTGTCCTTCCCTCTCTCTCCCTCTCCCACGTCCGTCCTCCCCGCCCCCTGTCCCGTCACCAGCCGCCGCCACCACCATGCATCATGTTTTACACAATGACAGCATCACAGCAGAGTATTTCCATCGAATTTGCGCCATAAAAACAAACAAAAACAGGAACCAAAGCACTAGCGATCATTAATTCATAACTAGAGAAGAGCTTTGAGGATAGTTAAATAAGTAGCAGGAGAGAGAGAGAGAGAGAGAGCGAGAGCGTCATCTATTGAGCGACAAGAGAGGCAGCGAGGCATCGATCGGCCTGCCACCTGTCGTCCGCTATGGAGGAGGCGAGGCGGCGGCGCAATTACGGTGCACTCTGGTGGCTGTCGAGGCAACTTCTTGGACCGCATCCTATATACTCTCTTCCAGCCCGCGATAAACACACTTTCCAGTGATCTATTTCAGTACACCTGGTCCTTCTATAGTTTGTGATGTGTGTGAAGTCATGTCATCCTCGTAACAAGTTTGTAATGCATTGAGGGTTAAAAATAAAGTGAACGTAGGAAAGGAGAAGTGTACCATCAAATTATTACCGCCGGAGCTTCGTTTTAGAGCACGGACGGACACCGAGGCAGAGAATGACAAACTCATCTATTTCTTACTCGCTCTCTACTCTTATTTTGTCTTTATTTATCTCTCATTGGATTGTTAAATATTCATCCTCAGATTCCAGTTTGGCAGCACAAACATAGACCTAAAAACAAATGCTACAGTGCGAGTGAGTGTGTGTAGTGTAGTAGTAGTAGTAGTAGTAATAATTATAGTAGTAGCAGTAGTAGTAGTAGTAGTAGTAGTAGTAGTAGTAGTAGTAGTAGTAGTAGTAGTAGTAGTAGTAGTAATATGCATCAAACTACAATATTTTAACTTTCCCACAAAATAATGTCATTTTATCTTCCTTTTCAATAACGTTCTTGATTTGTAACTCAGCAGAGACAACTCACACTCTTGAATGCATTCTTTTACACAAATACGTTTACTCTTCTGAATTATTTCATCCACAATATATATTTACACCTTTATATCACGAGTCACATTCATTTTCAACGTCACCGAGGAACGCAGTGACGCAAACATCACCACCAGTAATAAGAATAATAAAATCTACGGGAATTGAAAGCCTGCATTGATAACGTCACCTAAACGCAGGCACATAACATGAATTACTGAAATAATGCTATACGACAAAGACTAACTCCTTATTCTAATTTATATATCCTTAGTTTTATATCTATTTACATATACTTTATTTATTTATCTATTTGCAGGGAGAGGAATAAGAAAATAGAGAAAAAAAGAGAATTATTAACTATTTATATATCTATTTGCAAAAAGAGCAATATAAAGATAGAGGAAAAGAGAATGATTAACTATTTTATCAGTAGAAAATAATATTACGGTCATCACATCAACTCTTGGACATTATATATATATATATATATATATATATATATATATATATATATATATATATATATATATATATATATATATAATTATTTTCCATCTATAAATACACGTTTCTCTTAATGTCGTACACTTCTCCCAGTTCTTCAGTGGTAACCATAAACACACTTTTTTTTCCCTCCCTGACCTACATAATTTACAACCCTCAATATTTTTTTTCCCCTCATAGGTTTACCTTTAACCCAAAACACTTTTTTTCTTCCCTCTGCCAGAATACCATTATTTATGACCCGAAACACACACACACACACACACACACACACACACACACACACACACACACACACACACACACACACACACTCTCTCTCTCTCTCTCTCTGGTTTAGTGGTTAATTACTCGGATAATAGATCTACTGCCTCGTATTATTTTCGTCATCATAAAATTCCTTTGTACTCCTTTGTAATGCTATCTTTGTTCATGGCGGACAAGTGTAACAATTATAACTTTCTATTTATCTATATTATTTATTTTAACTTGCGAGGAAATAAGTCAAGGAGGCTTTTTCACGCTCAATTTCCTGCACGGCGTGAGTGAGGCGTGCAATTCCCTCCCTTCCCTTCCCTTTCCTTCCTCTTACTCCTCCTCCTCCTCCTCTTCATGTGGGGGTGAAGGGCAACGACGTGACCTGCGGAAGAGGGACAGGGATGGAGGAGGAGGAAGCGGAGGAGGAGCGGAGGAGGAGGAGGAGGAGGAGGAGGAGGAGGAGGAGGAGGAGGAGGAGGAGGAGGGAAGACAAATGAGTCGTGTCAATAGCAAGAGATAAAAAAGTCTTTGAGATGATGAAAAGTCGGTTTCGCTCTCTGCACATGGAATGGCAATGCTTAGCGTGTGATTAATAGTCTGAATGATGACGCTGCCTTCTATTCTATCACACTAACTTGATTGGTTAACTCTCTCTCTCTCTCTCTCTCTCTCTCTCTCTCTCTCTCTCTCTCTCTCTCTCTCTCTCTCTCTCTCTCTCTCTCTCTCTCTCTCTCTCTCTCTCTCTTTTACCATCTAACCACACGTTTTACGAGACAAGGTATACAACAAGGGCTGATTAATTTTCTATCCTTTTACCTGCTCTTCTCTTTCTCGTCCTCCCTCTTTCCTTACTTAATTCTCATTCCATCCCTTCTCTCCCTCCGTCCTTGCCTTCCTCGCTCCCTCACTCTCCTCCTTCCCTCCTCAACTCGTCAACAACTAAAAGGCTGAATCTTAATGAGCTTCTTCTTGACCAAATCAGTCCACGCGGCCCAAGGAGGAGGATAAAATAGTGGAAGGTGAAATAAAACTGATTAAGGGCGGAGATAAGGCAGAAAAAGGATAGAGGAGACGAAGGAGGAGGAGGAGGAGGAGGAGACGAGGAGGAGGAGGAGGAGGAGGAGGAGGAGGAGGAGGAGGAGGAGGAGGAGGAGGAGGAGGAGGAAGAGGAGGAGGAGGAGGAGGGCGTGTGGGTCTTACAACAGTCGTAAACTGCAACACCTAATTTATCAGCAGGTGTCACTCAGAGATGGTCACCTGCCCCTTATAAGGCAAAGGAACTCAACACACACCCACACACACACCTTTAAGACCCCAAAATGATCCCCAAAAAGAGAGTCCCACACCCCATCTAAAAAAAAGAAGAATACAACAACAACAACAACAACAACAACAACAGCAGGA
>JAPQNM010000004.1:14431562-14439062 GCA_029783475.1 Metacarcinus magister
GGAACCTCCAGGAATATTCTCTTAGTAATTGTATCTCGTTTTGATCTTAGTTTACTTGGCTATACGAAGGTGAGATTAGTATACAGGGAGGAAGGGTTACAATGAGTTAAATCCTTGGGTATTTTTAAGTCTTGCTGCTCTTCTGTGGCTCTGTGGGTCTGTGTCTGTGTCTGTTTCACCTTCAGGCTCTCAGCGGGAAGCCTGCATCTAGCGTCTGCATAACTTACCTTCACCTCGACTAAACGCTCACTCCCTCACTGCATTAAGTGGTGGTGGTGGTGCATGTTGTTCCTTGTTACAATTTGCATATTCTCTTTTATTACAGAACCGGTCAGAACGATATAAAAACACCAACCCCCCTAAAAAAATATATATATTCATCGTTCGCTTTCTAGAATCTTATCGTAGGAATAAGTGTGATAAACAGAGCGAGAAAATATGTGTTAGGATTCATAAACATCGGTGAAGTCTGTTGGTGGATTGGCAAAACTTTCCTCGTATATATTCTATTTATATCTTTTTTGTAGGTAAGAATGAAGCCTGGAGTTGTTTCTGCAGACGTTGTAGAGAACGATGGGCGGAGGAAGGTAGAAAACGAGGAAGGGGAAGCTGGAGGGGAAAGATAATAGGGAGGGACGAAAGATGATGAAGAGAAGAAAGTGGGAGGTGGAAGAAGGAGGAAGGGAAGAATGCCGATAAAAGTAAGGGAGGAAAGGTGAAAGAGTACTGGAAAGATGAGGTGGAGAGCAGTGAGAGGATGGAGAAGTGGAGGAGGAGGCTAAAGGTGAGTGAGGTGGAGAGAGGTGGAAGGATGAGGAAATAGTAGGGTAGAGAGGAGACAGAGGGTGGAGGGTGGAGGAAGGGGGGGAGGGAGGGTAGGTGGAGGGTGGAGAGGAGTGTTTCATAATTAGCAACAGGGAACGAGGCTTAGCTTGGCCCATCCCTCTATTATTTACGGCAAGGAGTGCTTCGGTCTGAGGAGTGGAGAGAGGGGGGGGGAGAATAGGGAAGGAATGGGGAGGTAAGGTGTAGTAAGGAGGGACGAGAATCGAAATGGAATGGGGAGAGAGAAGAGAAGGAGGAGAAGGAGGAGGAGGAGGAAGAGGAGGTAAAGGAAATGAGTAACAATGGTGATAAATAAAAATGTAATCATCTTGGACTTTACAAGATAACATATGAGTGATAAAAGGATGATAAGGCTGACGTGTTGTTTAGAGATGCCACGATAAGGTCTCACTGCAGGTCGTAACCGTGCCTGCCTGCCTGCCTGCTTGCCTTGCTTCCCTTATCAGCAAAACTATGCACTCGGGCTGATCTCACAAGAACATAAACACTAATCGAAGAGTACACGTTAAATCTACACTAATTCAACCCTTGTCGACATCCTCCTGCACCTTCATTACGACCACAAAAGTCCTCGAAGTAATGTCGTTATCTGAGCGAGGAAGGGAGAGTTAATCAACATTGGCGTAGTAGTACTCACCTTGATGAAGCTGGCAGAGAGCAGCTGGTCAGGTCGAGGAGTCTCCCCTGGAAAAAGAGAGAGAGAGAACGCTGAGTCAGTTTTCAGCCACAGCTTGAAGGGGACACTATTCAAATTGTGTACGTGAAAATTTGTTCATGCTGTATAATAGTCGTACCTGACCATGCGATGTGAGAAGAGAAAAGTGGAGGAAAAATGGTCTTCGATGAAGAAAAGAAGTCCAAATTAGCTTTCAGTTTCAATGAAGGACAATTTCCATATCAATTAGGTCATGTTCCATTAAGGGTGCTTTGCATTTTAAGACTTCCGTTATGAGAGGTGAAATTATCCTCATCTGGAAGCACGATTTGAAAATTATGAGGTGGAAAGAAAGGAAATGAGGAAAATTAGAGAAGAAAACGAGTTGAGACAGGAGAGGGATGGAAGAGAGGAGGGAGGAGAGGGAGAGAGTAAGGCCTGGGTACGTGAAGCTAGTCAGGGCGGGGAGCAGCCGTCACTAGCACCTTGGCTGTTTGTGTTCTGAGGCAGCGGCTGAGCCTCTGAGGCAGCCGACGGGCGGCGTCAACCTGTCCATCCCGCCAACGCCGCTGACTCGGGTGTTTACGCGGAGCTGAGCGGCAGCCGGGGCGAGGCACAGAGGCAACGATTAGCCGCCTCTCTCGGCGCGGGCAAGGGAAGCAAAAAATGTTGTTTTACACATGTCTGGCTCGTCAGAAAGGCTTGTTTGGACTCATACACACACCGCAGGAGGGCCATGAACCCTTCACGAGAATGGGAAATACATAATTCTAAAAGAACGCAAACTTTTTAGTCAGTGCGAGTCTTCCTTTCGTACTCAGTTTCAACTTTATCACCTAACGTTTGCGAGTAAGTACAAGTATGTGTGGCAACAACATTGATTTTTGTCTCCAGGCTGTCTGTATAAAAAATTCCTTGCATTCATTATTATTTATCGAAATATAATCTTGAGAGAGAGAGAGAGAGAGAGAGAGAGAGAGAGAGAGAGAGAGAGAGAGAGAGAGAGAGAGAGAGAGAGAGAGAGAGAGAGAGAGAGAGAGTGTGTGTGTGTGTGTGTGTGTGTATGTGTGTGTGTGTGTGTGTGTGTGTGTGTGTGTGTGTGTGTGTGTGTGTGTGTGTGTGTGTGTGTGTGTGTGTGTGCACAAATCACTCGAATGTTTCAGGAATGAGATGAGTGACGCCGTGGCATCACAACCATGGCCGCTACACTATAAATGACGAAACTGTGACACAAAAAGTACAATGCCGCTCAATGCAGACCAGGGCATGTAGTACGGTACGGTAAGATACGTTTTTTCGTAATTCGTACCACAGATTTTTACCGTACCGTAATTTCGTACAGTACCTGGAAAATCCTTTCGTACCGTACTAGTACGATAAATTACCGTACCGTAATTTCGTACTGTTTCCGTACCTTTTTTTTCACGTTGCAATTTATAGGCTCACTACTGCTTCTGTAGCCCAATAGCAGACTGCAGCGGCAGCCTCGCAGGCCGCAGCCCTCACTGTCCTCAGTGTTCTGACCTGAACTGATGAGGATGGAGGCTGCCTGTCACGTAGAGCTCTGTTCACAACTGAGCAGTGAACACTGAGGGTGAAGGGAGGGGTTAAAATGTGTTGTCACGTGTCAGGGGTGACTGGGTCAAGGGTAGGGGGTATCAGAGCAGAGGTCAAGGCTGTCGTGGTTGAAGGTGTACTTACCACCTTATTGGAAGGAAAGATAGGGCTTATGTGCGATAGGCAGAGGTGGGGAGGTGGGGGTCCCGATGGGACTTGGCTGGAATTAACACCTCAGTGAGGTGAGTCAGTCACCTGACTCACCTCATTAACCTCTGCTAATCCTTTATGCCCACACACCTGCTTGACTTGGGCGGTAGCCTGTGTGGGCGGCTGGGCGCTTGGGCTGGCTAGCCTCTGTATTCACTCAACTGGATACGGAAATGGTACGATTAATTACGAAAAAAATATCGTACTTTCGTACCGTACCGAAGGAAAATATCGTACCGTAATATCGAACCGTACTTACATCCCCGAAAAAACCGTACCGTACCGTAATATCGTACCGAACCGTACCATACTACATGCCCTGATGCAGACTCAGGGATTATTACAGACATTGTTAAACTCAGTCACACACTTATGGTAATTTAGAACCCAATACAATCTCACAAAACTGACTTTTACAATGTTACGTTCACCCAGAAGAGGCATCAGGAGGAGCGAGTGAGCTGGCCGCCGCCAATCACTTCATGTCATCACTTCATCGACTAGAGCAAGGCGGCGGAAGATTGACAAGGCTTAAATCTCCCTCTTCCTCCTCCTCCTCCTAAGGTGTTTAAGTCATGGATAGGACGTAGAGAGGAAAGTAACAGATCAGCATTATAATGGCACTACAATTCATCAACTTAAATACAATAAGGGAATAGATCAACATTTTTAGGAAGGAAAACTATTAGTTATTCTTTCCCTTTCAGCTATTAGAGTCAAGAGGTCTGAAGGACGTAAAATAAACGTAATCAATCATATCATAAGGTTCATAATACGGACCTTTATACCCTCCATTTATTTACCTATTCATTCGTTTATTTACTCATTTTTCGTGCTCTGTGACCTCATCCAGCCCTTGCCTCACACACTGCACGTTCCCGCCCCCAAGAACGTAATACATCCTTGTTTGCCTGTGTTTACCGCTGTGCTTTTCTTGACACGGTTAAGTTAATGTGAGGAATCGCAGTGCTGATGACGGAGGATGAAGGAGACTCACACGCAGTCTAAGGAAGGGAGGAAAGGAGGGAGGGGAGGCGTCTAAGGGAGTAAAGGTTTGTTTTTTGTGCTGAGATTCGAACCCTTGACACCACCAGTACACACACGCCCATCACTGTAGACACTAGTGCGCCCCATCTATCATGCCCTTCACTTACTATCATCATCGTATTCATTATCTATTTACAGCCACTATGATTTTCAACTTCACTATCATCACCATTACCATCACCACCTATTGCATTCACCATTCACGATTATTTTCTCTTCCCTAGTAACCTTCACTAAACAAGACTTGCAGCCATAGCTCAGTGCTACTACTCCTTCACCTTCCACTTATTCACATACACCCATACAGTCATTCCTTCCTTCTCCACTCCTACCCCACCAACTCCCTCTCTCCATACCATTACAACACCACCATCACCACTCCCACAGTACTCTTCCTTTTCCTACCCATCACCACCATCACCACCACCACCATCACCACCACTCCCCGGGCCTCGGATGCAAACGTCACCACCATGTTAGTTCCCTATTACTCAACCACTCCACCCCATCACCCCCGTCAACCATGTTTACGATCAACCACGTGTGTGTGTGTGTGTGTGTGTGTGTGTGTGTGTGTGTGTGTGTGTGTGTGTGTGTGTGTGTGTGTGTGTGTGTGTGAACTGTTCTTGTTCTCACGTATGTATGGTAAAGATTGTGTATTGTGTATGTAAGTGGATGATACAGTAGTAGTGGTGGGTGGTGGTGGTGGTGGTGGTGGTGGTGGTGGTGGTGGTGGTGGTGGTGGTGGTGGTGGTGATTGTATCTGTAACACATTCTTGCCTAAGTAGATAATTTAATCTTAATCCTAAAAATTAACATATGAAAACAACATTGAAATACGCATACAAACACACACACACACACACACACACACTCTCTCTCTCTCTCTCTCTCTCTCTCTCTCTCTCTCTCTCTCTCTCTCTCTCTCTCTCTCTCTCTCTCTCTCTCCGCAACACGGGAACAGTCCTTGAGGTCCTGTGGTGTTTATTCTCGTGGCGTCTGGACAGTCTCCTCCGTGTATGGTGAATGGTGGTGCCTGGCGCACACACCACACTCACAACACCATACACCATACCATACACTACACCATACCATGATAACAGTCTCCTCCGTGTATGGTGAGTGGTGGAGGTGCCTAGCGTGGTATATGGAGCACCACACACACCACCATCACAACACCATACACCATACCGTATATTTCACCACACCATGATACTTGAACTACTATAATCACACCGCCATACATACACCACACCACACCATACTGTAGGAATCACTATTAACACACCACCATACATCACCATAGGCACTACACCATACCTTACCACACTGTATATGCATCACTATAACTACACCACACCGTAATACACCTTGCACCCTTATTTTGTTTCGTACGACACCATACATTCCACTCTTTCACCTCATTCAACATCACATCAGCTGCACCATATTCATATCATACTGTAACTTGTGATACCACGTTATACCACACGATACCACACCATACTGCGTTACGCCACACACACACACACACACACACACACACACACACACACACACACACTACTATACACACGCCACGCCACACTCAGGAGTAACACATAAATCCACTACCAACACACTCAACGCCTCTTTCTCCTATACACACACACACACACACACACACACACACACACACACACACACACACACACACACACACACACACACTACAATTCATAACCAGATCATTCCTATAGTATGAAGGAAAAAAATAATATCATGTATACTTAGAAGTGACCTTAAGTAAGTGAGGAAAAAACATACTTATAAAATGTAACGTAGTGATGGTGATAGTGGTGATGATGGTGATAGAGGAAAGCGACAGTACAGTAGCGGTGATGGTGATGGTGATGGAGGATGAGGAGATGAGAATGAGGATGAGGATGAGGAAAGGGGAGGAGAGGAGGCAGGCGGCATGAGACCTTTCACAGACTGCAGCTTTATGAGGAAGTTGTCATGTAGTAGTAGTGAGGGTAGCCCGCTGCCTCTCCCCTCACTAACCCCTACCCGTCTCCCCCTTCCCCTTGGCGTACCCCTTCCCTCGCCCTCCCTCATCCCTAACAAAAATATCCGGGGCATTTAAGTTGGAGTTCTGGCTGTCCTAACTGCATGACGAGGCTGATACCCACTCACAGCGATGCCCAGACGACTCAATCTGGACGACCGCGCCTCAACACGATTCAAGTAGAGGAGGTGGTGACGAAACGGGTGAAATGGTTGATTATACGGGTGGAATGGGTGATTGCATGGGTGTAAATAGGTTAAATGGTTAATTATATGGGTGGAATGGGTGATTGTATGGGTGGAAATTGGTAAAATGGTTGATTATATGGGTGGAATGGGTGATTGTATGGGTATAAATAGGTGAAATGGCTGATTATATGGATGGAAATGAGTGAAATGAAATTAAATAAAAAAAAGAAAAATGAATCAAAATAAGAATACTATGAAGAGCAACGTGGATGAAGTAGACAACTAATTGATATAATCCATTGTTTCCTTCACATTTGGTCTTAAAATTGACTGACTCTTGACGCAGAACTGTGATGCTTCCGTCTCTCTCTCTCTCTCTCTCTCTCTCTCTCTCTCTCTCTCTCTCTCTCTCTCTCTCTCTCTCTCTCTCTCTCTCTCTCCTCCATGCGTATAACAGCCACTCGACACACACACACAGACACACACACATCACCACCTTTCTACGCTTCCCTTCACTCCTTCCACACCTCACCCCACAAACCGCCCACACGCCCACACCTCCAACCTATACACCTGCCTACACGCCCTCCCACGCCCACACATCGGATACAGGACTCGCTTGGAGGACAATAATGAGGCGTGTTGAGGACTCGACACGATAAGTGAGACCAATAAAGTGAGGTGGGGACATTCTCTCTCTCTCTCTCTCTCTCTCTCTCTCTCTCTCTCTCTCTCTCTCTCTCTCTCTCTCTCTCTCTCTCTCTCTCTCTCTCTCTCTCTCTCTCTCTCTCATTCCCTTATTCAATGTCACCGATATGTTTGCCTTTCACTGTTTCATAAGTTTTTTTCTATCTAACACCCTTTCACCCTTCCTATTCCCATTCCACTCACCCTCTTCACCCATCACCCTTTCTCCTCACCCTTACAGTTAGTAGCGCAGTCTATTGGTG
>JAPQNM010000004.1:14444062-14451562 GCA_029783475.1 Metacarcinus magister
TATTATAATACACACACACACACACACACAAAAGAGAAACATAGTATATATAAAAAAAAATTGTTTATATCCAAATTTCCTCCCATTGAATAAGGAACGCATGTACAAAGTCTTTCTATGCACCATTAAAAAAAAGAACAATTACAATGCGGACGAAAGGCAAAGAACAAACCTTCCTGAAAGCCTAAAAAGGAAAAACACACACATACGTAACACTACAAACAATTATTTCAGGTGTAAATGCAAAAACGAAACAAAAGAGCATCACCAAGTAAGACATTGTAACAAGAAGCAACATGCACCACTATACATAACTCATACTAACGCACGCATACCTTACTGTATAAATGCATTGCCAACCAACACAACACAACACAACACAACACAACACAGCACAACACAGCACAGCAAAACACAACACAGCACAACATAACACACACACAGCCTCTCCTCACCCACACTGTAAGCCACTAGTAATGGTGTTAATACTCGCTGGTATAATAGCAATAAAACAAGAACTTTATCATCCATATTTTTCATTTATCTACTATTTACTTCTTTTTTTTTGTGTGTATACAGGTTAGTGGAAGGCAGTGTTACCATCCCATTTATACCGAGCAAGATATGTTTGCACACTCAACTTTTCCTGGTTTCTTGAGCTTGACGTATGAGGGAGTACAACGACGAGGAGGGAACAGGTGGGTAGGTGAGGCAAAGGAAGGAAAAAAGATAAGAAGGTGAAGGGATGGTGATGGAAGGGCATACATAGGAGAAGGAGAGAGAGGACAAGGAGAGAAGAGACAAGGTGGGGGTTGGAGAAAGACAAAGAGGAAAGCTAAGGAAGAGAAGATGAAGAAGAAGAAGAAGAAGAAGAGAAGAAGAAGAAGAAGAAGAAGAAGAAGAAGAAGAAGAAGAAGAAGAAGAAGAAGAAGAAGAAGAAGAAGAAGAAGAAGAAGAAGAGAAGGAGAAGAAGAAGAAACAGAGTAGTGATGGCAAGGGAGAGGAAGAAGACAAAAAAAGAAGACAACTATAAGATAAAAAAAGGGACAGGAATGTAGAAGGGCATGGAAGGGCACAAAGGGTACGTATACTGAAGGGAAGGAGTGAAGGGGGAACAGATGGGAAAGAGGAATGAGCCTCGAGGGGAGACAGGTGTGTTTAATTTAGGACCGGAAGGGTGGACAGGTGAGTAATATGTTTGCATTCAACATCACAGGTGAGAAAAATATGAAGATTAAAAAAATTATGAAACAACGCGGGAATAGACGATAATCAGAAGGTGTTTTATGTTTGGAAATAATGTTTGTGAAGAAGTGAAGAGGCGAAGGAAATATTACAGTTGTGGGGAAAAGATAATAAAGAAAGAATGTATTAATAATAGAGAAAGGAGTGAAAAATAAAACAGACACACACACACACACAACACACACACACACACACACACACACACACACACACACACACGAAACTTTGCTCTTTACCTCTTGAAGCATTAAAATCTTTCGACGTGTGTGTGTGTGTGTGTGTGTGTGTGTGTGTGTGTGTGTGTGTGTGTGTGTGTGTGTGTGTGTGTGTGTGTTCTCGTGTTTGCTTATTGTCAAGACGCCTGCCAACTTGTCAAGTGAGAAAAAAATATATATAATAATAAATTTAAAGTGAATAAATTGATGATAATTCCTTAGACTAAAAAGAAAAAGAAAACTTCATTGTCATCCTCTTCTTACTGACTTTACAAATAGGACAAACCAACAACAACAACCACCACCACCACCACTACCAACAACAACAACAACAACAACAACAATAACGACAACAACAATTAAAACTCCTCTCTCAATTGATGTATAAGTGACTGACTGAATGAGTGAATGAATAAATAAATGAATGAATGAGTTAGTGGATAAATGAATGAATTAATAAATGAATAAATAAATGAATAACTGGATCCTTGACTGACGGGAATAAATTTGACACTTACAATAGTAAAAATAAAAGAAATATACAATTGTCTCCATCATCAAAAAAGAGAGAAAAAAAGAAACACAAAAAAAATTTCATAAATATATATTAAAAAAATCACGATAGAAAAGAAATGGTAAATAATACTGACTTCTCATAAAAAAAAGAAATAGAAGAACTTAAACGCTTGACAGAGAGAAACTGACAAAGGAAAATAAAAAGAAAAGAAAAAGAATAATATATATCTATGTATATACACAATACAACACGAGAAAGACAAAGTAAAAGAAGAAGATAAAAAAAAAAGAAATAATAGAAATACAACCTGACAAATAAAAAAAAAATAAATCTTACCCCACAAATCACGAATAATGAAAACAAAAAAATACACTCAACAATAAAACCCAGAGACCAAACACAGCAACACACAAAAACACCAACACCAATATATATACAACATGGTAATAACTCGCGTGTTGAGGATGTTTGCGTCACATCAAGTTGACGTTGTGCTGCATGTAATGTTTTCCTTCTGTATGGATTTACATGTTAAGTTACGGCGCATCTCTTTTGTTTTATTCCTTCTCCTGCGTCTGTCTGTCTATTTGTATTCCTGTCCTAGTGAGAAAGACAGAGAGAGAGAGAGAGAGAGAGAGAGAGAGAGAGAGAGAGAGAGAGAGAGAGAGAGAGAGAGAGAGAGAGAGAGAGAGATAATATATATAATCCTACCTTCCTTGGTCTCACGTCTAGCAAACATCAGGTGTGGTCTGTCTCTCTCTCTCTCTCTCTCTCTCTCTCTCTCTCTCTCTCTCTCTCTCTCTCTCTCTCTCTCTCTCTCTCTCTCTCTCTCTCTTTGTATGTGTGCTTGGGGTTGGTTACTGACAAGGCTGATTATCATGATCCTCTTATTTATGACAATTGACTTGGCTTATACTCCTCCATGATTATTATTATTATTATTATTATTAAACCTCTCTTTTTTCCTTTTTCTCCTCTCTTTTTTTCTCTTCCATTCGTCATTAATTTTGAACAATAACTTCACATCCTTTTCTCTCCTTCCATTTCCATCGTCATTTTCTTCTATTTATCTCTAAGTCATTGAATTGCTCTTTTCCTTCCTATCCTTCAACCTTCTTCTCCTTAATTTGTCCTCCTCTTCTCCTTCACATTTTTTTCCCCCTATCCCCTCCTCCTCCTCCTCCTCCAGCACACCTGTCCTTCTCTTCTCCTTAACATTTTCTTTTTCTCTTAAATTTTTTTCACTATCCCCCTCCTCCACACACCTGTCCTCCACTCCTCCACTAGTCAATCACGCCCACCTATCCACCAATTCACCTTCCTCAGTTCCGTCACAGTAACAAGTTTTCTGATGTTCTTCCCGATAACATTCTAACGCCAGACTTCCAACACTGAATACTGTTTGATCAAGGCAAGGAGAGGGGAATGGGAAGGGGATGGGTAAGAGGAAGGGTAAGGGTAAGGGGTGAGTAACGGAAGGGGAGGGGAGTACAGGGAGTTTGATTGGGTAGGTGGAGGAGGGAGAAGAGAGGGGAAGGAAGGAAGGAGAGAGGGAAGGCTGTGGAGTGATGTTTTTGACTTGCAAGGTAGTAGTGGTGGTAGTGGTGGTGGTGGTGGTGGTGGTGGTGGTGGTTTGTGGTGATGGTGATGGTGATGGTGGTGGTGGTGTGGTTGTAGTTGTGGTGGTGGTGGTGGTGGTGGTGACCTGTACCGGCCTGACACCACATTAGTAGCTGTCACCATCCTCCTCTTCCTCCTCCTCCTCCTCCTCTCCTCCTCCTCCTCCTCCTCCTCCTCCTCCTCCTCCTTCTCCTCCTCCTCCTACTTCTCCTCTTCCTCATTCTTCCCCCCTCCCCCACCCCCCGACATTGCTCTGCTGATTAGGAGGAGACACGTAAACATATCATGAATGTGTGTGCGTAACCTTGGTGTGTGTGTGTGTGTGTGTGTGTGTGTGTGTGTGTGTGTGTGTGTGTGTGTGTGTGTGTGTGTGTGTGTGTGTGTATGTGTGTGTTTACGTACTATAATGTCGCTTCTATATTATGTTTGCGTTTCCAAAGCATTATAGATTTATATCTCTTTCTCAAACTACTTTTTGCATTAGAGAATCAAGCTTGACGCAAAACTTGGGATTCCTGAGGCCACACACACACACACACACACACACACACACACACACACACACACACACACACACACACACACACACACAAACACACACATACACGACGGGCTGACAGTCACAAAAAAGTACACCATCAGTCTTCTTATGTCTGTGTTTACTTTATAATATAACAGACAAGACAACGGCTCCTCCTCCTACTCCTCCTCTTCCTCTCCCTCCTACTCCTCATCTTCCTCTTCCTCCTCTTCTTCCTCCTCTACATGAAGACCTTCCCTTCGACATCCCCCTTCAGCAGCACCTACACACACACACACACACACACACACACACACACACACACACACACACACACACACACACACACACACACACACACGTCTGCCAGTGATACCATCTTATAAGCCTCAGTAGTAAATGTACGTTTATCCTAAATCCTCGCGGGTGATTTTTCAAGATTAATCTCTTCCCCTTGAGTGGGTGTCTCCGAGGGCGGGGATAATGGAGGACATCGGAGGTTGTCTGTGGCAAGGCGTATTTTATTATGAAGAGGGGAAGGGAGGGGAAGGCTACTGCTACTACTACTACTACTACTACTACTACTACTACTATTACTACTACCACTACTACTACTACAATTAATAATAACAATAACAATAATAAAACTATTACTACTTCTATTACAATTACTATTACTACTACTACGTCTGCTACTGCTACTATCATAACTGGCACCTCCTAAGCGTGTATGTGATGTACGCTATATTCAAATAATAATAATGATAATAATAATAATAATAATAATAATAATAATAATAATAATAATAATAATAATAAAAATAATAATAAGATGTAGAAGAACGATAGCAAGAACAAGACAAAGAAGACGAGAAAAAAAAAGAAGAAAAAGAAGAAAAAAGAAAAGAAAAAGAAAGCAAGAGGCACGTCAACTGAATGTGAACACAACTTTGACTGAATGTAAAATTACATCGAGAAAGAGAGATCCAAATCCTAATTATTTTTGTCTTACTAAATAATAATGAATACTCCAAGACAATAACTAATAAGTAAAGAATAAAAGAGAAAAAAAGAAAAAGAAAAAGAAATCCACAGGTATGCACGAATCACTGGATATAAAAATAAATATATAAAAAAGTAAAAGAAGTGAGACATCAAATAAAGTCTCATCATTTTACGTCGCACTTTTGTGACGTGATGCACTGATGGCGCGTTGCCTCGGCGTTCAAATCCGTATCTTTAACCTTTTAATCTTGTTCTGGATAGGAATACCTTGCACCATAAAACAGGGTCAATTCTTACATGCGGGTCACCATAGTTTACCTTCCCCAGGTGTATGCAGGTGTATGCAGGTGTATGCAGGTGCCCAACCATCTACCAATCAGCAAGGGAGGGTAAGGGAGTCAGTGTGGTGTGGACGCTGCCTGCCCGCCCTGACCTCTTGACTAATGACTCGTGTGTAATAATAATAATAATAATAATAATAATAACAATAATAATAATAATGATAATAATAATAATAATAATAATAATAATAATAACAAACGGCTTATCAACAAGGCAATCATAGACTGAAAATATATATAAGGAAGGAATCAATATTGTGTGTGTGTGTGTGTGTGTGTGTGTGTGTGTGTGTGTGTGTGTGTGTGTGTGTGTGTGTGTGCATTAACCACTACAAGGACAAGGAAAAGGTTGAAAGCTGAAGAGACAAAACTATCAGGTTGAGGTGAACAAAAATTATCATTACAACACGATAAAGTCCCTAGCCATCTTATTTTGAACGGGAAACACACACACACACACACACACACACACACACACACACACACACACACACACACACACACACACACACACACACCTGAACGTCAAACACTGTAATCTTATTCAATCAATTGCCTTTAACCTCACTCACTGATACTCGAAGTTAAATCCAAACCTTGCGCTGAAGATTCCACTGCATATCCTATCATCTTATTTTTCCGAGTCACTTGAGCAACAACGCGCCACAGCACAGCAGGAAACATTCACAAGACTCCCCCACAGTTAGTTGCAACGGAGCGCCTGTGTGTTCTTATCATTCAATTATTTATTATTTCTGAATCGAAGGAAGAGAGAGGAGGAGGAGGAGGTAGGTAGGTAGATCGTGTTAGTTTTTCAATGCCTCACAAACTTCATATTCTCACTTATCAATTAGACACAACCTTTCCGATACCTGTTTCTTCTCCTTTAACGGCACCCAATTATCTCTTGTAGTACAGTAGACATTCTCTGTTTGTTCATCGGTAAGAATAATTATTTGAACTCCGTATGTTATCTTTCCCTTGAATCACCTCGCCTTCTGAATGCTGAGGTCGATCCCTACACCTCTCACTTCTCAACAGGATATATATATAAGCAAATAGATTAGTCCCATCAACTCTCTTCCCTCTATTTGTCAGTAATATCTTTACAGTCCACCTTTAACGCTGCTTGTTTTGCTTTCTTTCTTCTACCACTACTACGTTGCCGATAACTACTCCTCTCAACTGGCTAACGGTGCTCCTCCTCCTCCTCCTCCTCCTTCACTGCATGGAACTTGTTATTCATATTTATACTTGTGCTGTGTTCATAGTTCTGTTGCAAGAGTTAATCGATATCGTAATTCCTTCATCCTCTTTATTGGGAAGCCTCGTAACCTGCCTTCCTGTATTTCTTGTCTTCCTCTGACTTACTGTCTCATACGATGGTGGTGTCAGTCGCTTAGATAAAAGACTAAACGGATTTGGAATTTTAGAATGTTTTTTTCCCCTCTTATCTATATGTATGAAGCAACAGTTAAACGTATTTTCTTTTAATTCCCTTGATTTGATTGTGTGTGTGTGTGTGTGTGTGTGTGTGTGTGTGTGTGTGTGTGTGTGTGTGTGTGTGTGTGTGTGTGTGTGTGTGTGTGTGTGTGTGTTAGAGTGAGTGACAGAAAACGAATCCTATACTAATACAGTATTAATATATTTTGGAGACCACTACAAAAAACATTGGTAAGTTGATATTTTAACGAAATCTTTTGTACCGCAAAAAAAAAAACGCTAAAATTAGGCAAACACCTATTGCAATATATTTTACTTTCACTCCTGGTCACATATAAAGAGAGGGAACAGGTTACCCTCTATTGTGTAAGAACAGAGGAGTGAGTTCTGCTAACACTTGAGGAAGCAGTGCCCATCACTGATCCTTACATCACATTACACATCCTCGTACATCACTGATCACAAACACGAACTCAACCAACCTTTTCTGTTCTTTGGGCAAAATTCAATGCAATCACTGGTTCGTTAAAGACTGGAACCATTTCTTCGCATCCCAAGCCTGGTGTTTAGCCTACAAATGGCACCGCTTCATCC
>JAPQNM010000004.1:14454062-14461562 GCA_029783475.1 Metacarcinus magister
TATTTTTTTTTTTAACTAAATGAATAGATAGAGAGAAGAAACATCCAAGACTAGTAATTACTTTGACTTTTTTTTTCTTCAATATCGCTTCCATCTAACTTTTAATTCCGATGCAACGTGTGTCTTCGTAAGGTAGACTAAACTGACCCAATAACTACTACTACTACTACCACCACCAGCACCACCACCACCACCACCACCACCACCACCATCGCCACCACACCACCACCACCATCACCACCTCATCGATAGTCTAGCCAGGTACACTAACCTCAACGTAAAATAAATAATAAAAACACACATTAAAACACTCACACAGGATCCGTTACTTGATCATTCTCAAAACGTTATATATATATTTTTATTTTTAAAAATTTTGATTATACTTTCTTATTCTCGTTCTTGATATTCTTATTCGTATTTGTATTATTATCACTATCACCTTTTTTTTCCTTTGTATATAACTTATGGCTGAATGGCTAGCTAGCTGGATGGCGTCTGGATGATACGAAGCAAGACTAGATTGAGTTCATGCAGGTGGGAGTAATGGAAGGTAAGTGAAGCGTGACGCATCCCACACACACACACACACACACACACACACACACACACACACACACACACACACACACACACACCCACACACACACACACACACACACACACAAACACACAGGTGAGTGGCGGCGGGCACGGGGCGGGGCAGGGCGGGGCGGGGCCCACCTGAGGCTGCTAGGTGACAGGGGCAGCGGAGGCGAGCAGGAAGTGAGACGACAATTGTAACAAGTGTTCGTGTGCCGTTATTTGTCCGCGTCTTAACAGAATAAAAAAAAAACAAATACAGAAGGAGAGACAAGAAAAAATAAATTGAAAACCGCAAGCAAGTTTCATTAAATGTTTACGAGAGAAAGAAAAGAGAGATAGAAAGAGAGAGAATGGTTAGTGGATCATAATGGATTCTAAAGAGGGCGAGGCAAGAGGGATGGATGGAGAAAGAAGGGATGCAGGGTGTAGATGGTGGTGGTGGTGGTGGTGGTGGTGGTGGTGGTGGTGGTGGTGGTGGTGTGGTGGTGGTGGTGGTGGTGGTGGTGGTGGTGGTGGTGTTGATTGTGGTGTGGGTGGTGTTGGTGGTGGTGATGGTGGTGGTGATGGTAATGAGAGACTTTCAGCTTTCAAATCAACACACACGAAGCACCTTTTCATAAAGCCACACCTCTAAACACGAATATCAATACAAAAACTCAAAGAAATAATGACAAACAATGACAATGAAACCTTCTAAAAGAACACGTCATTAAAAAAGGAAAAGAAAATCAATAACTAATTTTAGGAAGCGCAAAATGAGTATAAGATTTCATTGTTCTTTTATTTTTGAAGGGCTGGGAGCGACCTCACCCAGCGGTCATGAGATGCTGAGCCGGATATTGGAGGAACGTGGCTGATTTAAGAGTGGGGAAAGCCAGTGTTGGGATAGACTTGAGTGCTGTTGTGTGGCAGGTAATGGCAGTGCTCGGTGACGCTAGGATATTGGTGCTCGGTGAAATTTCCTGCAGTGAAGCTCTAATATGCAGGTGAATTAAGGTTTAGAAAGTATATTAATGAGATGGTAGCGTGTTAGTGTTGGGTGATTATCATGATCATTAAGCGATACTGGGATACTGGTCTTGTTTCAAAAAGTAATAATATATAAATGTGAGTGTAGTAAGAAAGAAAGTCAAGTGATTATTGTATTTCGCTGGATGGAAAGAGGAGAGTATAAGTATATCACTATTATGTTTTGTAAGTGCACTGACGTGTTAATGTGATAGTATTGCCAAGTACCGTTACTGTACTAGTGTAAAAACAAGTATATTAATGTTCTCTCAAGCTTCTGTATTGGTTGAGACACTTAAAGGTTGGTTCTGTAGTGTAAATAGGATATCTTATGTGTTTCCATTAAGGAGGGTGAGGCCACCAAGGGAGTGAGTGTTCTAAGTGTGTCAGATGAGCTGAGGTGTTTGCAGGCGGAGTTCACAAGGGAGGGAGTGCTGTGGCGAGTGGACAATCAGCTTACTTATTTTGCACTTGTACGACCATAATGAATGTCAGCTTCTCAGAGAACCAGCTTGCCAGATGTGACGGATTTTGTTTATTGATGAGCTAATGAACAATTGTGATCAGAGATAATAGTAACAACAACACCAACAACTACAACAACAACAACAACGACAATGATAAAGATAATGACGACCACAACGACGACGAGACAAGAGCGAATCCACACTTTCCAGCTGGCGAGAGGAGTTGGAGGGAAGTGGAGGAATATTCTGTGGAAGATTTAAGTTGAGACACACACTCTTAAACTACGACTATTCACTGTTCGGATTAACTTGGCGGAGAGGACACGCCCTCCTTCTCCCTTCCTTGTGTTACATGATTGGTCAGCGTCACGGATCACCTAGGCTTTAACAGATGGTGTCAGGTGGTACAGTTCCTACACTTCTTCTTCTTCGTTTTCTTCTTCTTCATCTTTTGTCTAACATTGCAGAATTTGTGGTTTTCACTCAACAATATGTGACTATACATATACAAATTACTATTAATATAATCATCTTTTGACCATAAGAGCAGCCGTTGAAAGCAGAACACAGAGAACACACGCAAAGTACACGCACGCAAAGCACACGCACGCAAGGCACACTCCCTAATTGTTAAGAGACTTTGGCCCCAAACAAACATTTGACAAAAGTGGTGACGTGAGGCGATTTAATCATGTATCATTAACTGCCGCCGGTGATGAAGGTTCAACGGTGCTGCTGCCCTTGTGTGTGTGTGTGTGTGTGTGTGTGTGTGTGTGTGTGTGTGTGTGTGTGTGTGTGTGTGTGTGTGTGTGTGTGTGTGTGTGTGTGGTGTGTGTGTGTGTGTGTGTGTGTGTGTAGTGTGGGTGTGTGTGTGTGTGTGTGTGTGTGTGTGTGTGGTGTGTGTGTGTGTGTGTTTGTGTGTGTCAGGAATGTGATCTTATTCTTTATTTTTTCCAACACAAATCTTCCCCAAATAGCTATTCATTTGGGTTCATTGTCCTTGTCAGAAGAGACCGAGTAGGAAGCGATGGAGGTAAGCTAGTATTATCATTATTACTATTATTATATTATTATTATTATTATATTATTATTATTATTGTTATTATTATTATTATTATCATTACCATAATTATTATTACTATTGTTATGGTTATTATTATCATTACTATCACTATTATCATTATTATTATTATTACTATAATCATTATTATTATTGCCATTTTAACTAATATTACTTCTACAACTATTACTATCACTGTCATCATAATTTTTAATACTGCCTTCACCTCCTCCGCAGAACAGTTTCCTCACCGTGATATTTTCCCTTCGCCAGACAGGTTCCATTTATCAGTATGAGTGTCTGGGATCAGGTTCCTGGCGGTGGGGAGCGGCGTGCCCTCCTTAGGATGCTTCGCTCTGCTGCACTGCGACCCCGGCAGCGACAGCATTTGGGCGTCAGTGCGTTAAGTGGTGAAGTGAGGCAGGCAGCGGCCACCCCAGGCGAGTACAGTGTGGTCAAGATTCTCGGTGAGTAAGAAAGCTTTCCGTTAAGAATGTGAAGACGAATGTGAAGACGACTAAAGGCAGTGAGTGTCTATTTGCAGCTCTTATTCTCTGCCGTGTGTGTCTGGCTGACTTGACGCGTCTCATATAAGGAAAAGCAATCTCTTATTATCAATGAAGAAATCCATGAGTTCTTGTATCATTAATTTAATGGTTTTGTGTTTGGATATTGGAAGAAAAAAATAAATGATTTCAGCAGAGGCCACTTGTCGGCCAGGAAGGAAAACAGACTTGATGCACAGTTTAGTTTTCTTTCAGGCGTCCGTTTGCATCCACCCATCCACATGCATTCCCTCTTTGTGTCTTTATTTCTAAGTTTCATGGGGAGGGGGACCGATCCTCACCATACTACTCTGCGTGAGGATCAGTCTCGCAACACAAACTGTGATTTCAGCGGCAAGACTTGACAGAAGGTCTGGCTTAAACCTGCCATATGACAATAGATCCATCCCTTCCCTACACCTGATCACACCACATGCAATGGAACCTTCCGTCGAAGCCGTCGAACCTGCGTCTTCAATCACGCATTTACACCTGTTCTTCAGTCTAGTCTTATCTCATACAAGAATACCTCCTTGCTCTAATGATATTCTCTTGCATCTAACGCTTTCTTCAAACTGTCCATCACCGCATTCGTAGTCACACTCAACCTTACATCTGTCACATCACACCTATTCATCTTCGTCACAAATGTACACCAACATGTAGCAATAACAATAACAACAATATTAACAATAATAATAGTAATAACAATATTAATTATATTAATAGTAATAATAACAATACTAATGATAACAAGGCAGCAGGACACACACGCGAGACAATCCAACACTTGCTTCACTTGCTCCTCAAACACATCCATTTGCTCACAATTATCTGCCTCACTAACTCATGTATGCGTGCGTGCTTGCGTGTGTGCGTGTGTGTGTGTGTATGTGTGTGTGTGTGTGTGTGTGTGTGTGTGTGTGTGTGTGTGTGTTCTTCTTTTTCCTTCGTCTATGTACACGTCTCTTCATGTGTACGAATTAGGTGTGCGTTTAGAGCTGCATGACCCACGCCAACCCTCTCCTCCCTTCCCCTACCCCGCTCCTATCCTCCCCTCCCCTCGCTACCCCTCCCCACCACTGACCACCCCTCCCCCCCGCGTGTCTCTGCCTTGCTAGTGCTGATACGGGCCACTAACGGAGCCTCGAAACAGCCTCATTGACATGATTCACTGCTTCATTATGTCTCGCAAAACATTCCACTATCTTATTCACCTCCTTGCCCTCTGCCTCCCCATCACCCCTCCCCCAACCACCCCTATTACCCACTCACTCCTTGCCATTACCCTTCCTACGTCCCAGCAACCCCTCCTCCTCCTCCTCCTCCTCCTCCTCCTCCCAACCATTTTCCACCCTCGCATGCCAAGTACACGGTGGTATCAAAATAATTCCCTGGTATCCTTTACCACCTCCTCCTCCTCCTCCTTTTTCTCCTCCTCTCCTCCTTCTACAACACCTCCAATTTCTACTCCTCATGCACATCCTCCTCCTCCTCCTCCTCCTCCTCTTATAACTTTTTGACCTCTTCTTTGTCTTTCTACCTCCTTCCCTTCCACCACCCCTTCCTTCTCCTCCTCCTTTTCTTCCTCCTCTCCTCCTTCTACAACACCTCTAATTTCTACTCCTCATGCACATCCTCCTCCTCCTTCTCCTCCTCTTATAACTTTTTGACCTCTTCTTTGTCCTTCTACCTCCTCCTCCTCCACCCCCTCTCCTCCTCCACCTCCTCTTTCTCCCCTCATTAGTGCAGCTTCCCCAGGGGCGGCCAGGGAGTCTCCGCGCCACGCTCCTAACACCATCGCCGTCCCTGAGTTCGCAGTCATTCCACGCGTCTCTTAAATGACTCGCATCTCTATCTAATGACTTCTGAAAGGCCCAGCTTTGTACCCAGACCCTTCCCCTTCCTCCTCCTCCTCCTCCTCTTCTTTCTTCTACAATTTCCTCTCTCTCTTTTTCTTTCTTTCTCTCACACTTTATGTCTTGTCGTCTCCAACCTTCCAGCGTCATTTTCCATTTTTCTGTCTTCTATCATCATACTTCCATTCTTTATTTCTCTCTCTTTCTTTCTTTCTTTCTTACTCTCCTTCATTATCTATCTATTTCCATTAATCCTCCTTTTTCTTGTCTTCCTTTAACTTCTGGTCTTCCTCCTCCACGTCCACCTCCACTTCCACTTCCACCTCCACCACCTCCTCCTCCTCCTCCTCCTCCTCCTCACAGACAGATACGAGGCGGGTCTTAATACCGGTTCATATCGGGTTCCACACCGTAAATGGCAGCTTGGATTCTGTGTTCTTTTTATCTATGTTAGTTTTTTTTTTTTCTTATTTCCAACGTTCCTTTTTTTGTGTGTTCAGTTCTCGGACGCAGGTGGACAGATGTGGGTCCTGAAGGCACGAAGGAAAAGTGTACAAGGTGCATTTAGCTGTCAAATTGTCAGTGTGAAGGGCTGTCTATCTCTACCTGTCTGTCTGTACTTCTGTGTGTGTGTGTGTGTGTGTGTGTGTGTGTGTGTGTGTGTGTGTGTGTGTGTGTGTGTGTGTGTGTGTGTGTGTTAGTCACTGCCCAAAGAACTAAAAAAATAAAATATGAAAGAAGACAAATAATTAACTTATGTATATATGTTTCACCTCAATGTAAGTATTTAGGTTTGTATGTGTGTATGTATAGTTACTCCTTCTTCCTACATATGTGTGTGTATGTATGCATGTATGTATGTATGTAAGTATGTATAGCTAGTACTACTTCCTACATGTGTGTGTGTGTGTGTGTGTGTGTGTGTGTGTGTGTGTGTGTGTGTGTGTGTGTGTGTGTGTGTGTGTGTGTGTGTGTATGTGTGTATGTATACGTATATCCTAGACAGCTTCCAAGCCCCATCCCGTTCGTCTGTCATGCTTCACTGCACTCTTTGTAAACAGATTGTAAGTCAGGGCTACTTTTATTTTTTCCTCCTCTCTCCCTTTTCCTCCTCCTCCTCCTCCTTCTACTCCAGTAACCTACGGCTTCTCTGATTTCCTCCTCCTCCTTCTCTTCCTTTTCTCCTTCACGTCATCTCTGCAAATTACCCAGGGAGTTAAATTTCCCTTTTGTGTGTGTGTGTGTGTGTGAGAGAGAGAGAGAGAGAGAGAGAGAGAGAGAGAGAGAGAGAGAGAGAGAGAGAGAGAGAGAGAGAGAGAGAGAGAGAGAGAGAGAGAGAGAGAGAGAGAGAGAGAGAGAGAGAGAGAGAGAGAGATAATACATATATACATACATACAGCCAGATAGATCGAGAGGCAGACAGACAGGCATAAGGAAAGATGTAGACAGAGGTAGACGGAGAACTAAAAAAAATAAATAAAAAAACAAAGAAAAACACAAAAAAAAATCCAAATGAAGAAAAATAAAACGCAATAAAAAAGAAACAAGAAGTAATAAATAAATATAAAAAAAATAAAACAAATAAAGAGAAGAAAACACGAGACGAACCCAATGCAATCCTCGAAAAAAAAAGAAAAAGAAAAAGAAAGCGACAGACACACAGAGAAAAATGCAGCTAGACAGACGCCTCAGTAGACAGATTGGTGAGGTAATTAGCGGAACAGGTAAGCGGTAAGTCCAGGTAGACGGGCGTAGAGGAGACAGTCACGAGGGGCGGTGACCCCTGACTCCCAAGGGTGACCTCAACACAACTCTGTCTGACCTCACTGGCAAAGCGTGACTGAGAGGATGGTCATACTCACTCTCTCTCTCTCTCTCTCTCTCTCTCTCTCTCTCTCTCTCTCTCTCTCTCTCTCTCTCTCTCTCTCTCTCTCTGTCTCTCTGCAGTATTTTTATGACCCTGTTTGAAATCTGGT
>JAPQNM010000004.1:14464062-14484062 GCA_029783475.1 Metacarcinus magister
GTTGCTTTGCGTGTGGATGATGTGTTAAGGGTGTATTAGGGGTGTATAAGGGGTAGGGGAGTGGTAGGGGGCAGCGGCAGGGGTAATATAGTGTTAGAGGCTGTGGCAGAGGGAGTAGAACAAGGTGATGAGAGTGAGACAGATCAGTACCAGGAATTCAGTGCAGGTGATGATTGTATGAGAGACTGTAGTAGTAATAGTAGTAGTAGTAGTAGTAAGGTCCTGGTAGGGATGGTAGGGATGAAAGGATTTTTCGTCCCTTCTTCACCTTCTGAATAGCTGCGAGGCGCCCCACCACCACCACCACCACCACCACCACCGCTAGACTGACAAACAATCGCTCCTCCTCGCCACAGACTCCAGATTTCCATATAAACACAAATCCAATTAACTTCTTGTGGACGTCTCAGATAGATTCCTCAGCCGCCACCGCAGCCCCGCATCTCACCTGTCAGCACGCCGCCTCACCGATGTAGAGGACACACGCACGCGAAATAAAAGATAGTGTTGGGGTGCACTTCAATGAAGGATTCTCTCTCTCTCTCTCTCTCTCTCTCTCTCTCTCTCTCTCTCTCTCTCTCTCTCTCTCTCATCGTCGCGCCGTGGCTGTGTGCACATCATCATGGTGTCCATCGTCTGACGTGGGGCGGCCACACTGTCCTCTCCTCTCCTCGCCCGGCTCGTCCCGGCGCACTGGACGACAGACACTATCTTAATCCTTGTGACAAGTTAAGGGAGTGAGGAAGGGTGTGTTGATACCCTGCAGCCCCGCCGCCGCCTCTGCGGGTCGTCCTCTAGAGTGCAGGAGCGTGAGGGCGTTTGTTTATAAACACAGTTTTTTGGTGTTGTGAGTCCACAAGGAGGAAGGAACCCTCGGGGGACTTGTAAGGGAAGGAACAGTGTGTTTGGTGATGAAACACGTTCCTGGTGAAGCAGCATCATGACTTTATGATAGCAGTATGAACTTCAATGTTTCCACTAACTTAACTGTATTTAGAATATATGATGGGACAGCCAACTGACATTTGAAAACTTACAAGTCTTTTGTCTACGAGGAAAACGTGGTTAGCTTTATGAAACACACATATAAATGACAAAACAATAATGACAGAAACCCAAGAAGATAACCAGTATCGTGGCAGCCGTGGGTGTGGTCTGGTTTGGTCCAGACGGGAAGGAACTCAACTTGATGGAACGATAAGACGGAATGGTCGGAGCAGGATCACGCGAGGCGAGGAAAGGAAGGGATTCACCGCTGGAACCTATAGGGCGTGACAGTCTTGTGGATCATTATGCTAAGAACATTTCAAGAATACCCTTATTTGAAAAACGCATCGCTAAATGGATACTGGAAACGTCTTCACTCAGGATCACTACGAATACATTAATTTTCCTCACTCCATCTCTTAGCTTTCCGATGCTCTGAATCTGAAACACTAATACACTGGAGGAATTGGGTTAATATAACGGTTTTAAGAGTGCATTTATAACTATTATTTTACAGAAAAAAAGAATATACATAATCACATCAATACAAAATCACATAAGCAAAATCGCGTCTCTTCATCTACATCCTGACATCTCAATCTACCCAATAGTTTCTTCTAGTGAGGTGCCCGCGACCGGAGTACCCAGCCATTCACACACACACACACACACACACACACACACACACACACACACACACACACACACACACACACACACACACACACACACTTATTTTTCAATCATATTCCACACTATTTTCCTCACATACTCACACACACCTTTCGAAAATTGTATAGGCACTTACAAAAATTGAGCGAAAACTTGAATCAGCAATCTCCACCACCACCACCACCACCAGTGACAGAACAAGACACCTTCCAGCAGCAGTGACGTCCGCAGACACTCACACTTTTGGACTAAGCCTCATGGTCGCCCCTCGGAGTAAGCCGTCACGAGCTGCTGCTGGATCGTTACTCTGAGTTGAGCGTCCGTGCATGTTTTGTTCGCTGGAATGTTTGAGTTACAGCGCTAATAACGGCGGGAATAAGGTGTCCCAATACCATCATGCTGCTGCCAACTCCAGGAAATGCTCGTGTTATTCATGTCTTAATATTGTTTTTATTTTTCAATACAGTTCAGTGTTGGGTAAGCGACTGGACGGCATTATTTTCTTTTTTTTTGGTGTATTGAGGCTACTAAAGTGAAGAATGGGTTTGGTATGAGGTGCTTGGCGCGCGTCCAGGCTTCCGTGACGTGATGTTCTTGTTGCAAAATGTATACAAATGGTTCATCATCGCCTTCACGCCATCAGTCATTGTCCAGCGGCCGTGTGTGTGTACCATTGACACCTTCACCCTGCACGTGCCTCTACATATTCACAGCCTTATCATCACCTGCTACACGTCTGTCTTCACCTCACCTAACGTCATTTTTTTGTGGTAACTAATGTAGCTACACTTGTTTTTGTGTCTTATGAAATCTACGGCCTTCACGACACAATTAGGGAGAACATATATCATAAGTATAAATAACTCAGCAATGGAAGGTAATGGATGCTTCTAAGTCACATATTCTTCCCCTTCTATCATTACTTTCATATAATTGTGGGTTGTTTGCATTGCGTGTACTTTGAGTGCGTGGCGGACAGGTAATAAGGTAAGTCTCTACAGGTGTGAGCTACCTTCAAACATAGATGACATTCCCGTGAATAGACATCAATCCTGGGAGTAAGTAGGCAGTGAATTTAGACATAATCATTGGAGGGACAAAATGACAACTAACATTCTTGTATTGCGGGAGCCTCAACACCATATCCAAAGCCGTCACGCCCTTACACCCGCGGCATCAAACTTTCAGACGAGAGATTGCAGTGGTTGACGTTCTCTCAGTTCTCAATCACACATACAGACGCCATTGGGGGTCCTGCACACCAAGACAACAACAAACAATCCTAGTAACCGGACAAGACACATGTATACAGTACTTCCTCCCTCCCTTACAGCTCTTTCCTGTGTATGTGTGTATGTAAACAGGCAGCACACATACAAACAAACACAAACACACACCAATGACTTCCCTCCCCTGACACACAACTCGGATACAAGTCACACTTTAGTATACATGTAGTAAACACTTCACCTTTGTAAATATTATATCCTCCTTTACATAAACATTGGCCCACGATACGTTAGACATTCATTGACGGAAAAAAGAAAAAAAAAAAGATTATTTACATCGCTTTGCTTTGACCTTTTTCTTCCTTTCTTCCTTTACTCCTTCTTCCTTCAACCCTTCACTTATCCTTCTTTCCTTCCTTTCTACTCTTCGCATAATCTTTCCCTCCTTCTCTATCCCACCTTTACCTGTGCCTCATCTATCATTCTCTCCTTCCCTCCTACCTTTCCCGCCATCTCTCCATCACTCAACGCACCCCCTCCCTCCCAGAGCTTATCATGCACATACTTCTGAGCCTCCAAGAGCTTGACACCTTATCTAAACCAACAAACTCAGGTTAAATAAGATATCATGACTTCCCTTCTCTCTCTTTTCTCTCTCTCTCTCTCTCTCTCTCTCTCTCTCTCACTCTCTCCTCTCTCTCTCTCTCTCTCTCTCTCTCTCTCTCTCTCTCTCTGGCACCCTGGAGTCGCAAATAAAGGCACTGGTGATAAGCAACACCTCAGCGGGACCTTGATGATGCATGGACTGATAACAAGCTCTTCTTCTTCTTCTTCCTCCTCCTCCTCCTCCTCCTCCTCCTCCTCCTCTTACTCTTCCTCCTCCTCCTTGCTGCCTTTGTGCACAACTGGACGCAGAAAAAAAGGTCATATTTTCAAAACACTATGATTTATGAAAATGTTAAATCTGACCTTGCTTCGTCTTGGTTTTATTATTATCATTTTATTACTACTACTACTACTACTACTACTACTACTACTACTACTACTACTACTACTACTACTACTACTACTATTATTACTACTACTACTACTACGACTACTACTACTACTACAATTGCTTCCCTGTATTTACGCTTTGGTAGTATTTCTTCCCCTAACAAGGCATGACTGTAGATGGCCTTGGGGTCATAATTGTGAACGAAGAATCTCAAAGTCATTAAATATCAACCACACAACGTTGCACTTCACCATTTGTCACACACACACACACACACACACACACACAAAAAAAAAGAACATTCCATCGCTACATACACTATGGACATCTTCTCTTCTATCTTCTATCTTCTCTCTCTCTCTCTCTCTCTCTCTCTCTCTCTCTCTCTCTCTCTCTCTCTCTCTCTCTCTCTCTCTCTCTCTCTCTCTCTCTCTCTCTCTCTTTAAGTGACGAACGAAAGAAAAATTGTCAAAGACTACAGAACTTTAAGAAGAGGGGAAAAAATAATACAGGGAGAGAAAGGAAAACAAAAAAAATACAGGGTATATTATAAAGAAGTAAAAAAAAAAAAAAAAAAACAAGAGAACAGACCACAAAGAAAAAAAGACTTTAAAGTGAAAATACTACTACTACTACTACTACTACTGGACACACTTTAGAGAGAGGTATATAAAACGGTAGAGAGATATTTATATTAATATTGATATTTATATTAATTATTTGATGAATTATTTATTATATTCAAAACCAATGTTACAGTGACATACTTATGTCTGAAGGGAAAACTTTATATTAACAGACGATGAGTTCAATCATACACACAAATTAGGTTATCAATATACTATTCTAGGGGAAAATTTTTTTTTTCTTTTTTTTTTATCTTTTTATTAATTTATTAATATTAATATTAATCTTCACTAGTCATGTAGAGGAGGGATCAAGCATCTCACGGATTGTCGGAACCAGGGGTGAGAGGGGGCGGGGCTAGGCGGGGGACGGGGGGTAGGGGGAGTGGGGCGGACGATAGGAGTTTAGGCGGGACGGTTGTTAGAAAGATGGGCAGGCTGGCGGGTGTTAACGTTGGCGGGTCGACGGGTTTTAGGGTGGGCGGCGCGACGGGCAGTGAGGGCGGCCTGCAGAAAGGTGTTGAGGGCTGCCGTGGCCTCTGTCACCTGGCGGCGGGGACCCTTGAGTGCCACGGTGCAGGAATCACGGTCCGTGGAGGGCGGCACTGTCACGGCCACGTCGGGATACTTCTTCAGGAGTGTCCTGAGGGTGGCGCCAGCGGGGCCCACCACGTCACGCCGCTGCCGTGGCGTGACTGCCAGTTGGGCCTCGATCACCTCCCCCTCGTGCAGCAGGGCCTTGAGGCGCGCCACGGTGCCGGCAACCTGTTGGGGAGGGCCGCGCACCCTCACGGTGTCCGTCACTGCGTCTAGCGGCGGTGGCACCGTCACACTCACTCCCGCGAATTCGTGATGCACCTGCTTGAGCGTGGCGCCGCGCGGCCCCACGATGCAGCGCCGCTGGTGAGGCGCCACGGCCAGCGTGGTGTCCAGCACCTCCTGCTTCCACGAGGCTCGAACACTGTTCTTAGCGGCCTTCGAGGCGCGCCGAGTGTTCCTGCGTGGAGCAGGTGTGGCCTTCTTGGGTGCAGCAGGCGCGGCCTGCACCTCCTCGCTCACAGGTGGCAAAGCCTTCTGCTTCTGTGGCCGCTTCTTCTTGCTGCAGGCCACGGCCCAGCCCTCCGTGGGGGCGTCAGGGTCCTGGCCGTGCACGTGCATCACGCCAAACATCAGACCCACGTCCGCCTTGGTCCTGCATGGCTTCCTTTTCTCTTGTCTCTTGTTTTGTTCCTTTGCCACAGCGTCCTTGACGTGAGGCTCCTGTGGGAGTGTCAGGGACAACACTGCCTCCTCCTCCACACTCTCCTCGATGGTGTCCTCTTGAATCGCTCGACGGTGTGTCAGGTTGGTTGGGCGCTTCGAGTGTATCCGTAGTTTGGACCACATAACCGACTCATCCTCCTCCTGGGCGGGGATGATGCCTTCTTCCTCGTCACAGCTAACGTATTCTTCGTCCGTGTTGCTGTGTTGTTGTTCCTCCGCCTCGTCAGTAAAATACTCTTCCTCGGTCAAACTTTGGTTTTCTTCCTCGTCACAACTAACGTATTCTTCGTCCGTGTTACTGAGTTGTTGTTCCTCCGTCTCGTCAGTAACATCAGCTTTCTGTTCCTCATCAACATCGCATTCTTCTCCTCCTGACAGTGACTTGCGATGCCACATGACAACCTTTCCTTCTTTTACTTGGAGGATAAAGGTCTGAGTCGCAGGACCCTCGGTCAACAGTTGCCTAAGGAAGTCCTGCAATCTTACGAAGATGACGTATTTACCTCTGCGGTGCCACGTGACACTCACCTTCACCCTGGCCTCAAAGGAGCTCCATTGGGCCTTCAGAAGACTTTTCATGTCCAATGTTGCAAGACGCGAAGTAGAGCGTCGCTTGCCTTCACCGGCCTTCACCTTTTCGAAGGTGAATAACCCCACCTGTTGGTACCGCGGCTCATCGGGAAACCAGAAGGTGGATCCTGGCTTCTCGACGGAGAGCTTCACCTTCCTGGGATATTCCCGCGCCACCTCGGTCTCCAACATGCAGAAACCTGTTGTCACAATCTTACTTGTTCGTCCAAGGTTCATTTTCAATATGCATTTTATCACAAGTTGATAAACCGAGATGGTGAAAATATTAAAGTAGTTTTTAACTCCAACCTAGCAATAAATACCTCAAATTTTGAATAAAAATAAAATTTTTTCCTCAACTCCAACCTCACCATATCCTCACGTGTTGTTATTGGCTGGCTGGCCTCACACAGCCTTAGGCAGCCAGCCAATAGCAACACGTGAGGATATGGTGAGGTTGGAGTTGAGGGAAGAATTATATTTTGATTAAAAATTTGAGGTTTGTGTGTGTGTGTGTGTGTATATATATATATATATATATATATATATATATATATATATATATATATATATATATATATATAATATATAAATATATAAATATATATATATATATATATATATATATATATATATATATATATATACCATATATATATATAATATATATATATATATATATATATATATATATATATATATTATATATATATATATATATATATATATATATATATATATATATTATATATATATATATATATATATATATATATATATATATATATATATATTATAATTCTTATTATTATTATCAGCTATCTAGTTGCTTACTCATTCATTTAATATTTTCCATCTATGTATTATATTTTTTCAATTGTTTATTTATTTATTGACTGATTTACTTATTTTCTTTAACTATTCTCTATCTATTTATTAATTTAATGTTCTTGCAAAACGTGCCCTGCGAGACACAAGTGCCACTGTATCTTACAATGAACTCATTGTAATAACAACGATTGTCACCCCTTGGGATATAATAAATTTATCAAATCAAATCAAATCAAATCAAATCAAATCAAATTTCTCTCTCTCTCTCTCTCTCTCTCTCTCTCTCTCTCTCTCTCTCTCTCTCTCTCTCTCTCTCTCTCTCTCTCTCTCTCTCTCTCTCTCTCTCTCTCATAACAATTTTCGTCACTCTACTATTTCTTCCCTTACTAAAAAAAACAACCCACCTTAAACACCTTACCTCAACTAGAGTGCTTTCACCTCACTTACCCTCCTGCCTAACAAACTAACATACCAGGTGACAGAACGGTGACAACACTCCTCCGTTACCTGTCCACCTTACCTTACCTTACCTATACCTTACGTGGCCCAAGTGCAACGCGGCCGACAATTACGCTGAGCTCACCTGAGAAAGGCGGCCCCGAGGTTTATGTGACGCAGAAAATAAACATGAAAGCGGAGTCCTCGTGTGTGTGTGTGTGTGTGTGTGTGTGTGTGTGTGTGTGTGTGTGTGTGTGTGTGTGTGTGTGTGTGTGTGTGTGTGTGTGTGTGTGTGTGTGCCCAGACTGATATGGGTCCCCCGCTTACCCACCCTGGTCCACTATTTATGGCCCGTAAACTTCTTGGGAGGAGCTCCGTCATTACAGGCCTCATGAAGGGTAAAACACACACACACACACACACACACACACACACACACACACACACACACACACACACACACACACACACTAACACACACATGCTTATAATAACCTGACATATAAAAAAAAATCTTTGAAAAACGTATTAGTGAAGTTAGACAGGAACTTCTTGGCCGCGGGATTGCAAGAGAAAGTAAGGAATGCGTAGAGAGGAAGGATCGGGCTAACGCGGGTACGTACATGCGTAGAGAGCTGTCAGGGTACGAGCACGGCGAGGCACAGAATGGGCGTGACGTGCCCAGCGTGGAAAGTGCCGGAAAGGGTATGTTTGTTTGTGTTTGTGTGTGTGTGTGTCTGTGTGTGTGTGGTTGACAGAGACTTGTAAATACATACTGCATATACATATATACATACCATACATACATACATTCATACATACATACATTCATACATACATACGGGCAACGAGAAAAATGGCACGAGTTAAGAGGGACACGAGCTATGAAAGACACACACACACACACACACACACACACACACACACACACACACACACACACACACACACACACACACAGGGCGACAGGAAATAGCCAATACAAGCCGTGCACTCAATATCATGGCAACACACACACACACACACACACACACACACACACACACACACACACACACACACACAGTACCCACCACCACTAAACATGTAAGTATTGTACACTACTATCACTTCCTTTCCTTCTCTCTCTCTCTCTCTCTCTCTCTCTCTCTCTCTCTCTCTCTCTCTCTCTCTCTCTCTCTCTCTCTCTCTCTCTCTCTCTCTCTCTCTCTCTCTCTAACCAGCAACTCTTTGATCTTATCTTCACTCTGATTCTCTTTATTTATTTTCTCTTCGTGCATCCTTAACTCACCTTCCTGTCTCCCCCCCTACTACCCACCCGACACACACACACTCTCTCTCTCTCTCTCTCTCTCTCTCTCTCTCTCTCTCTCTCTCTCTCTCTCTCTCTCTCTCTCTCTCTCTCTCTCTCTCTCTCTCTCTCTTCAAAAGCAGGCCATTTCACGCTAATTTGACACTTAATGGTTGCTAGGGACCCTTGGCTTCACGTAAGGGTAATCAAGATGAATATTAGATTTGTCACTGTTATTACCTGTGCCAGTGACGCCAAGGTGGAACAAAAAGTGTGTGTGTGTGTGTGTGTGTGTGTGTGTGTGTGTGTGTGTGTGTGTGTGTGTGTGTGTGTGTGTGTGTGTGTGTGTGTGTGTTGCTAGTCATTTCTCGTTTTGATTTGCCCGCCCACATACACCTCTTATTCTCTCTCTCTCTCTCTCTCTCTCTCTCTCTCTCTCTCTCTCTCTCTCTCTCTCTCTCTCTCTCTCTCTCTCTCTCTCTCTCTCTCTCTCTCTCCTGCTAAATAAAAAAATAATAAACCCTTGAAATAGAAGAATCGTATTATTAAATGAGGAAGAGGCACAGGAGGACAAATTGGAATAGGAGGAGGAGGAGGAGGAGGAGGAGGAGGAGGAGGAGGAGGAGGAGGAGGAGGAGGAGGAGGAGGAGGAGGAGGAGAGTACAGCATATAAAAGGGGTGAAGGGTCAGGATTCCCCACAGTGCCTCATCAACCCCCTCCCTCCACCTCCCCCAATTACTCCCTACTTACTTTTCCTCCCCTCCTCTCTTCTCTCCCCTCCCCTCCCCATCCCCATCACTCTCACACACCATCGTCCTCACCCAGACAGGTACCTAAACACACCTTCGAATTAATGCACTTGGAACTTTGGAAGGTAACGTGTCTGGGGGGAAGTAACGTGAAGGATGTTATTGCAAAGTGTTAGAAGCAAGTAGGAAGTGTTGAAGGGTCTTGTGAGTTAGGAAAAGTGACGTAAATCTTAGAAAAATAATGTGTAGTATTAAAATCTGCCTTTAATGGAAGTGCTACGACATGTTTAAGATATTAGTTGTCGTAGAAGAATGAATGGCTATATATTAATGTATTGAGTTTATAATGTTAGTGGTAGTGGTAGTAGTAGTAGTAGTAGTAATAGTAGTAGTATTAAGTGTGGTATCAATTAATGTATTAAATGCGAGATTTATGATAGTGGTAAGGTTGTATTTGATATAATGTAGGATCGTTAAATGCAGTGTAAGTATAGTAAAGAGAGTAATGAAGAAGACTCCCTACCCCAAAAAATATAGAAAGTATTAAGACTGAAATAAAAGAAGATGAAAAAAACGAACACAAATTATAACCAATAATTAGAAATAAGAATACAACAAAACATTAAGATTAAGACAATAAACATATCATTAGAACCATATAAAGAAAATTACTTTAATAAATATAATTAAAGAACCATTAACAACCTATTAGAAACCATAAAAAAAACACCACAGAGCCATCAGTAAATACACGAGAATGAGGAGGAAAAGGAAGAAGAGGAGGAGGAGGAGGAGGAGGAGGAGGAGGAGGAGGAGGAGGAGGAGGAGGAGGAGGAGGAGGAGGAGGAGGAGGAGGAAGAGGAATCGTGCATCCCCCCTCTCCCAAACAAGTGTCATGGCTGCGTGAATGTTGCTTCGTGTTTCATTCGTTGCTTCATTCGCATGCTGCTCGACTCTGTTTTATTTGCTTCGATGTTGTATCATAATGGTTGTCCTCCCCCTTCCCCCTCTCCCTTCCCCTTCTCCTCCTCCTCCTCCTCCTCCTCCTCCTCCTCCTCTTCCATCTTCGTCTACTGTCACAGATGCCATTGTCGCTGCATTGCTTCCCTTGCCAGCCATCTTAGTACATAATAAAAAATAATACTTTCTTATACATGTACACGCGTTGGTTAAGAGGAACTGTACACATGATTTGAGGAGTACGTGCATTGAATGTCTACTATTACTTCTACTACTACTACTGCTACTATTATTGCTGTTACTACTACTGCTATTACTGCTACTACTACTACTACTACTACTACTACTACTACTACTACTACTACTATTACTACTACTACTACTACTACTATTCAGCCACGCAGTTATACATCCTAGAATCATCTTAGGGTTTACTAATTCTTTCTTGCTTCCTAATTGAAACGCAGGTGTGGGTGGCTAGCCCGAAACACACCTGTACGCCCCCTCCCCCTCCCCCCCCCTTCTCTTCCTTCCTTCCTCCTCCTCTTCAGCGGCTCAGTGGGTTGTCTAATGATAGTAATTACTTTTCTCCTTCTATGGGTGTGAGTCTTTTGTTGATGTTCCCTTCATGAATATTGCTGCCCCGCCCCGCCTCCGACCCGTCCCTGCCTCAGTCCCTACCCCTGCCCCTGCCCCTGCCCCTGCCCCTCCGCCTCTGCCCCCGCCCCTTAGGTTGACGTCACGATTCCAACTTTTTTTTTATTTATATAAATTCATCTTTCTATCGATGGATTATTGGTGGAAAGGAAATTCGTTTTGCTTTGACTAGATTTTATCGTGTATTTAATTCGTGTGTGTGTGTGTGTGTGTGTGTGTGTGTGTGTGTGTGTGTGTGTGTGTGTGTGTGTGTGTGTGTGTGTGTGTGGGTGGGTGTGTGTGTGTGTGTGTGTGATTTGTGTTATCATAATTATTTTTGTTTTTTCCGTTTGTTTTCTTTAACAGATAAATAAGTACTGTGGTTGCAGGTTTCTCTTTTACTTCCTCGTCTATATATTGTATCTTGTGAGTTTTATTGTGATTATTTTTTCAATGTTTCATATTTATTTATCTATCTATTATTAACGTGTGGCGGGGGATAATTTTTCATACCTCTTGTATATTTTCTTTATTTCTTGCCATCGATCTTCCTATATTCCTTTCTTTCTTTCTTCCTTTCTATCTATCTAGTTATCTATCTTTCTTTGTTTCTATCTATCTATTCATGTTTCTTTCTTTCTTTCTCTCGGTCTTTATCTTCTCGTGCAATGTACAGTCACGATATGTTGAAGTTCTGCGTCAAATGTTGGAGTTTCGTTTATATTTCCACCTAAGATTCATTTCTTATTGCTCGTATAATTCTTAGTGTTGGATATTTCTTCCCCTCCCTCCTCCCTCTGCCTCCTCCTCCTCCTACTCCTCCTCCTCCTCCTCCTCCTCCTCCTCCTCCTCCTCCTCCTCCTCCTCCTCCTCCTCCTCCTCCCCCTCCTCCTCCTCCTCTTCCTCCTCCTCCAACAAACCCTTCTTAACCTAAGTTTTGACCTCAACTCCTCCGCGCCTTCACTACCATCATCACCGCCTCAGTTTTAATTTTTTTCCCTCCTTCCTTCCTTCCTTCCTCTCAGCCATCTCACGGGTCTCACTTCACTCATCCACTGAACACAGGCCTCCTCCTCCTTCTCCTCCTACAAGGCCAATCACGCTTCTGACTTTATGACACACTGCTGACTGCTGCTGACGTTCGGCTGATTACCGCTCTTCCCGCCAGGTGCCCGCGGCGCTACCTGACGGAGGCTGGGGATAAATAAAGCAGCTGATTGCACTGTTAGACGCGACTCAACGTGCAATTAAGGACAACTATCCAAGAGCAACGATTCACTTCGCTCACAACGGGTTTTTCAGGCAGTCTCCCCTCCGCTGCCTCGCCTTCATGAGTGTTGAGTCTTCTGTAGTGGCTGAAGAAGGTCGAGGAGGAGGAGGTGGAGGAGGGATGACTAGAAGGGAGATAAGGGAAGTGGGAAGATGAGTTTTCGGTAAAGGGAGAAGGGAAAAATCTAGAGACAGGGTAAGGAGGGGAAATGTCTACTATGGAAGGAAAAGGGAGAGGGAAGAGAGGGAAGTGGGATGGAGGAAAGGAAAGTCAAAGGGAAGAAGGAGTGGAAGGTAGGATGGGTAGATTAAGGTAAAAGTATAAAGGGTTAAAGCAAAAGGGTGAAAAAGCATAAAAAAAATATATATTAAAGGGAGAGAAAGTCATCTACAGTAAGGAAGAACAAACAGCAGTAGACCCAAACATGAAATACATTATAAACTTACAATACAATACAATACAATGACACGCCCATGGATACTTTTACATAAGACTTCATTATAATTTCACACCCACAATGCAGCAACGAGATTATAACTGATTGCCTGAAATTACTGAAGTTCTGCCTCGCTTGAGTGCGTGTTTTTACGACTGAAAACCCGAGAAAATGTGAAAATAATTGTGTTGACTTTTGTGTGTGTGTGAAATGTTAAAGTGTTACACAGTTTGATGATGGAAGACTTGAATAAATGGATAAATGCAGAAATGAAGGAGGAGGAGGAGGAGGAGGAGGAGGAGGAGGAGGAGGAGGAGGAGGGAGACAGGGATGCAGAGGGGATGTAGGGGAAGAGAGAGAGAAGAGAGAGAGAGAGAGAGAGAGAGAGAGAGAGAGAGAGAGAGAGAGAGAGAGAGAGAGAGAGAGAGAGAGAGAGAGAGAGAGAGATCGGAGTAGGATGCAGAGGGGATGATGTAGGTATAGATAGAACTGGTCAGGTAGGGTCGTGGTCGTGGTCGTGGTCGTGGGGAGGTAGGTGCAGGTAGAGAGTAGGTTGGTTACAAAGGTGAAACAGGTATGCAACACGGAAGGAGGGAGAGGGAAGGAAGGAGCGGTTAGCGTTGCGGGGTCGTGCGGGGCGGGGCGGGGCGAGGCAGAGAGAGGGGGTCAGAGGGGAGAAACAAGTAAGTACGCAGTGAGAGGAACGGTCCAGAGGGAGGCTGTGGGCGTGTGGGCGTGGGGTCAAGAGGCGTGACGCTGTGAGGTCATGTGCAACGGGATGAGGTCATAGGATGGTGGATGAGGACGTTGTAAGTGGAGGCGGGTGGAGGATGGGACGAGGCAGGTGGAGGAGGGGACAGAGGTGGAGTGAGTCAGAATAATGGATCAAGGTGGTGGTGGTGGTGGTGGACACAGGTGACAGGAGGTGGACAGGATTGACGGTATATTGATGGAGGAAGAAGTGAAAAAATACTTACTATAGGAGGAGTAGGAGGAGGAGGAGGAGGAGGAGGAGGAGGAGGAGGAGGAGGAGGAGGAGGGGAGGAGGAGGAGGAGGAGGAGAAGAGGAGGAGGATATTGTGTGGAGAACAAGGAAAAACTTAAGGAGGAAGAGGAGGAGGAAAACATGCAGAGAAAGCAGGTTGTAATGATCAGTAATAAAAACGTAAGTAAATGTAAAGAGAAAGAATAGCAAAGAGCCGAAGGAAGAACACAAAGAAGAAGAAGCAATAAAAAAAACAAATGGAGATAACACAATACACGATGATAAACACAGATAGTAAAGGAACACTAACAACCAATGAGTCACGGGAACGAATACGAAAATAAATCATAATTATGCCGTTAAGCACAACATTATTTTATTTATGTCTCTCTACTCTTTCTCCTACTTCATTCCCTCTTTATCTTTCCCTTCTCTTACTTCCTTTACTATCCTCACCACCACCACCACCACCACCACCACCACCACCACGTGTACAATCAAAGATAGTTAGCCACGCACGAGACACAAGGACGAAAGAGGAGGAGGAGGAGGAAGACAGGAAGGATTAATGTCAAGCAAATTGCATCGCCTTCTGTCCATCTATCAGCGGCGGAGGCGGCGGCGGCGGGGAGGCAAGACGGAACTAGTAGGTGCAGGGGCGGGTCGAGGGCGGGTCTCACGTGCTGGAAGGGAACGCCACTCGCTCTAAAAGGTCAGGTGACGGAGGGGCCGCGTAAGTAATCCTTAGCGGTAATTGCGATCATCCTATTAGCTAAGCGAGGGTAATAAGCCATTCTCACTGCGACGGCCTCACCCTCCGTCGCCCGGGCCTCGTAAACCACCGAGAGAAATGAGCTCTAACACGCGGCCGCTGGGGCTCGCGAGGAGTTGATTATAGAAATTAAACTTTATCTCCGTGCGCTGAGAGAGGCCAATGTGGGGTCTGCGCAAGGGTGATAGATGGTCTGTTCTGCCGTAACACCTCCGTCCCTCTTGTCCAGGCAACCTCATGGCCAAGTATTCTTAATGATACTGATTAATAATACCAAAACATACGGTGCAGCTCCCAAGAATGGATCAGAGGAGGAGCAGAAGCAGAAGCAGCAGGAGCAGGAGGAAGAGCAGGAGGAAGAGAGTGAGAACTAAAAATGTGACTTAATAAAATTTTCTAAAAACAAACATTTGGCTTCAAGGTGACGCCAGGTTAGTTTAAGAGTGTATCGGCAACACCAATAACATCAGAGTGACGCTTCCTGTGATACGTGACGCAGAAGTTAGAGTGTAAGTGACGCAGTAGTGGTAGTAGTAATAAACAGTGTGACGGTCAGTAGGTGCGTGGGTGACGTTACGGGTGGGAAGGAAAAACACAAAAAAAGTGACAGTTTGGTAATGTAGGTGAATAAAAAAAAACTGCAGTAAAGGTATGATAAAAAAAGTTTGAAAAAAAAAAATTATGATTGAAAAAGTGATGTAAACGCAAATTGTAGTACGGTGCATCGTTACCTTTATTTTTTACATACTGAATGATGCAAGGGAAGAGAACAAGTTAATCTGGTAGGACGAGTTTCTGGCAGCAAGTGAGTGAATGAATGAATGAATGAACGGATGGAGGGAGAGAGGGAGGGAGAGAGGGAGGGAGTAAGTGATAGTAGGTGATTGTAGAGTGGTGGTGAGTGGTGGTGGCGGCGACGTCTGGTGGGGATTGCAAACGAAAACTAAGATAATACACACACCCAAAGAGAAGACTTTCAATAGCTTTACCTTAGTTACTTTCAACACACCCACACACACACACACACACACACACACACACACACACACACACACACACACACACACACACACACATACATCATCTTCACCATCCTCACTGTATTCTCTGTATGTCTGTTTGTCCCTCGTGGCAGATTTATGTAACATTCTGGTTTATAATTATCCGGCCAGTAGCTGCTTCCTGTCTCGTATGTTTTCGTAAATACTTCACAAAACCTGACACTCAACCTCCCTAAACACAAACAAGACATTCGTTAGCCACCACCACAACACCCTGATGCTTCTCCCTCTTCAATACAGCCACCAAACTACCACGTAATGTTACACTGCATGCGTTGAGTATGCGTAACATTATCATTACATAGGAAATTGTACTGATAATGGATTTATGAGTTTACGATATCGTTTAGTGCACATAAATTTCACCTTTTAAAGAGCACTAGTAGGCAGGCTACTACCCTGGTCTAGGAATCAAGGTCAATGCAATGTATACTAGAGTTTATTACGCTAAAAAAAATAGAAAAGAAAATCCAGATAGGTTGATGTCCTTGGTTATGATGAAAGGTAATTGTTATCTTGTTTAACATAACATGGACGTAATTGTTATGTTATGTTACAAGGGGAATATAAACGCCTTCACGCAGCTGTTCCCGTGCACTAAAAAGAAATCTACGAACGTAAGCATGACAGGAATAGACTAACATCAAAACTTTAGGAAGCTTATTTAATATAATAATGAACTGGTAAGTAACTAGTTTGGTATATAAAAGTGTGTGTGTGTGTGTGTGTGTGTGTGTGTGTGTGTGTGTGTGTGTGTGTGTGTGTGTGTGTGTGTGTGTGTGTGTGTGTCCTCGGTTATCTTAGGTTTCCTTCACAAATTGCCACACTGATAAAAAAAAAAAAAAATCAAAGAAAAAAGCAGTATTTTCCTACGTATCTTACAGCTATCATTATCATTCAGATGCAGTTTACATAATGTTACGTTTATCTTATGTTTTATTGTTAAATTTCCTTTGCGGATCTGAAAACCCAAACAAATGCACAGCGGTTGAAAATATAGGATAGTCAAGATTTTCGCGTGTGCAATCTGTGTGTGTGTGTGTGTGTGTGTGTGTGTGTGTGTGTGTGTGTGTGTGTGTGTGTGTGTGTGTGTGTGTGTGTGTGTGTGTGTATGTGTGTGTATGTTCGCGAGCTACATTCTTTTTGCCGCAATGAATTTCACATATTTTCACAATTATCGTGTATTTAATAACTAGATTCTCCTTCCTTCAACCCAAAATATACTGAAGTTAATAGCACAGGACGAAGCAGGATTCTCCCAAGCGTAACAGTTTCATTCGAGGCTCAAGTCATATGTTTGAAAGTATCGTATATTTCACCATTAAACTCTCCTTACTTAAAACTAAAATGCGCTCAACTTCATAACATAGGATCGAGTAAGAGAATCCAGAGACAAAAGTTGTGTGTTGATCTTAATATTTTGCTGTGTCTTGCGGAGTATATTTTGGGTGAAAAGAGGAAGGTTGTGGAGGGCATACCAAGGGCTTTGCGAGGCTGAGACGGGCATCAACTAGGCATAGACAGAACATTGTATTCAATTTCTAAGCTTCCAAAAAGGTCTGGTAAACGAAATTATCTTAATTTTTACTCTACCACACATGAACCATCAATGATTTTCGTAAAATTTTCCTGAGGTTAAGAGACCCTAGTTTTGCGTGGATGAAAATGTTGAACAATCGTCCGCCCAGCTGAGTCTCCACAAACACTGGTTTCCATCAGATTTAAAACTATTCCCTAAAAATGTAACGTAAAATCTTTCTAAAACTGACGAAGATATTAACGCTGATGTAAGATTTAGTAATACGTAATTTGAAACTTTCTTCACTTGAGAGCCAGACAGACAGCCAGCCAAGTCCACATTTGTACGTACACCACCACCACGCCACTTTTTCCTGCACCACCACCACCACCACCACCACCACCACCAAGACCCCAGCCACCCCATCTCTCCCTACCATCCCTACCACACCCACCCATCGCCTGGCCGTCTCGCAGCAACGCCCCTTCCTCTGGTTGCGGTGTATATTCATTACGTCCGAACGGTGATTAAATCGGTGGTCAAGGAGAAAAATGTGTCCCTGGTTCAGATTTTCCCCGCGCGGCGCCATTAATTAAATCAGTGATGTTATTGAGGCGGTCCGTCACCCCATCTGGCGGCGCTCAGGGCAACTAAAGCGGAGGATTTCCATACGTCAGTGTAAAAGTTTGTGTATTTATATAAAAAAAACAACTATAGGTAAAACAAAAGAAATAAGAATCACATCAAAACACACAAGATAATACAGAAAAATAGTCAGCCATAAGCGGGATTCAAACTTGTATAAAAAGACCCCCTGATGATAACCTAAGACACTCCATCACCACCACCACCACCATCATCTACCATCTTGTACAGCATCCACGTATCTTTCCACCTTCCTCTCCCTCGCAGCCTCTCTCTCACAGCCTCACGTCAATGGAGTAAAATCAGAATTTCTCGGTGGGTGAACGCCTGACGATGCTCTCATTACTCCACCCTCACCAAGACGCTCACTCTCATATAACAAACTGAGCATCACGTTCAACTTTAACTTTATTAGGACCACGTGGTTTTCCAGACGAAGTTTAAATCTTGGCACGAAGTATAATTTTTCATTAATTCTTCCCAACCCACGAAGGAGAGGCAAAGAGAAGCGCGTTGAGGATGGAACAGAGAATTGAATATCAAAATCCACGAGGAAGGAACCGAGGAAGGTTGAGGTAGGGGAAAAAAAAGTATATATAACAGGAAATCAGAATCCAGACCAGAAGGAAATGGAGAGGGTGTGGTAGAGAGGAAAATAGAAAAGTTGGAGACCGTAAGACGAGAGGAAAAAGAAGGAAAGCCCTGATGAGGAAAATGTAACTTAAAATTAAAATTCGTATTGTGAGGAAAAGCAGAGGAAGTTGAGGGAAAGAAGACTGAGGGAAAAAAATACCCAGGTGAAAAGTTTAGAGGAAAAGAATAGAATAAATGGTTTTGGCGGAAGAGAATAGAGAAGAGTCAAATTAAGTAGACAAGAGAGAGAGAGAGAGAGAGAGAGAGAGAGAGAGAGAGAGAGAGAGAGAGAGAGAGAGAGAGAGAGAGAGAGAGAGAGAGAGAGAGAGAGAGAGAGAACAGAGGAACCATAAAGAAAATTCAAAAGAAGAATAAGAAAGGCTGAATGGACAATACCCAATTAACAAGTTATTCTCTCGTTAACTTAGCTTTCTCCTTGTCTTGCATTCTCTCTCATTCTCTCTCTCTCTCTCTCTCTCTCTCTCTCTCTCTCTCTCTCTCTCTCTCTCTCTCTCTCTCTCTCTCTCTCTCTCTCTCTCTCTGTGTCTCTCTCTCTCTCTCACTGGTATTTTAAGAGGAATCCTTCTTCTTTTACTGTGTTTCATATCTTTCTCTTCCACTCCTTCCTATCTTTAAGACTCACAGGAGGAGGAGGAGGAGGAGGAGGAGGAGGAGGAGGAGGAGGAGGAGGAAGAGGAGGAGGAGGAAATAATAAAACCCCTCTTTTCTATTGGTACTTTTACAAATATTTCTCACACTTCGTTGTCTTTCAAACCTTCCTTCATTCCACTGTTTTCTTTCTTCCATTTTTTTCTTTCCTTCTATTTTTTTTCTTCAATGTGACATGCCTTTGCGACTCTCCCTTTCCCTTCTACCATGTCATCTTCCCTTTTTTTTTTTCTCTCCTTTCTTTCTTTCTTTCTTTATCTTCCCCGCTGTGTCTTCCTCTTTTTTCCTTCTACCTAACCTTCCTTCTGTTATCACATCCTTGTACTGTCTCCCTTATTCGTTTCCCTCCTTATCTTCCCTTTCTTTCTTCCTTCTGTACTTCTCTAACCCCTTTCTAGATTCTTGTTATCATTCTTATACTTATTATCTTATACACAGACTGGCTTTCTCATATACATTTCCAATCATACCTTTACTGCTTCTTCTTTACCACCACCACCACCACCACCACCACAATCACCACCACCACAATCACCACCACCATAATCACCACCACCACCACCATTACCTTTCTCCTCCTCCCACTCTATGTAATGTAGGAAGAACATAGTATTGGTGACATCGAAACATGGGACGCAGGCTACTCAAAGTATAGTGCGACTTTAAGCAAAAAGAGAAAGACAAAAAATAGGAGTAAAAAAAAAGAAAAGATGACCGGGTATTCTTAGAGGAACATTGAACGGAAATCATTCAATAACTG
>JAPQNM010000004.1:14489062-14494062 GCA_029783475.1 Metacarcinus magister
CTTAATGATGCCTCAGTGATGATGGCTTATGGACGGAAAAAAAGAGAATAAGAAAGAGTGAGAGAGAACATATATGGGCAAGATTTGAGGAAACATGGGCAGGAGGGAAAAAAAGAGGGAGTGAAGAGGAGAAGAGGAGAAAAAGGAAGAGGAGGAAGAGGAGGAGGAGGAGGAGGTAGAAATGTCTGTCAAAATAGTTGAAGTTAGATAGACAAACAGACAGACAAACTTACTCTCTCTCTCTCTCTCTCTCTCTCTCTCTCTCTCTCTCTCTCTCTCTCTCTCTCTCTCTCTCTCTCTCTCTCTCTCTCCTCTCTATACGTATATATCTCTTCCACCCAAAACTTTCTAACCTCTTTTTTTCCCCCTCTCAAACACTTGCTTAATTGTGGTCGTTCCCCCTCCACCCTCCCCTCCCTCTCCCCTCCACCCCCCCTTCCCCTCCCCTCACCCCAACACGTCAAGTAGGAAGGACCCTCTGATTATACACTGCCTTGTCTTGGGCTTCTTATTTCTGCTGATCTGCATAATACCTTCTTCCCTTCCCTTCCCTTCCCTCCCGCGAACCATCCTGATTACCGACAAGCTCAACTGGATCCTGTGAAAGAGATTATAGGAGGGTGGGATGCATGTAGGTGGTGGTGGTGGTGGTGGTGGTGGTGGTGGTGGTGGTGGTGGTGGTGGTGGTGGTGGTGGTGGTGGTGGTGAGGTAGTAGAGAAAGAGAGAGAGAGAGAGAGATAGTAGATAAAACGAGAAAAAGAGAGAGAGGGGTAGTAGCTAATGAGAGAGAGAGAATGAGAAACAGTAGTGAATGAGTGATAGTAGAGAATGAGAGATAGATAATAGAGAATTAGAGAGAGATAGTAGATAATGGGAGAGAGATAGGAGAGAATATACTTCCTTGTAAAGAGAAAAAGAAAGAGAAAAAAGAATAAAAGACGAAAAGATACACAAAAGAAAATTACAAACACATGGAACGAAAAAAAAAGAAAGAAAGAACAGAATACAGAAAGAAATAAAAAACAGGAAGAGAGATAAAGGAGGAGAATAGAGAAAGGGAAGGGGGAAGGACAGGAATAAAGTGATGGGCAATTACAAGGACGAATGAGAGGAAGGGAAGGAAGGGAAGGAAGGAAGGAAGGAAGGAAGGAGGGGATGAAAGAAGGAAAGAGGAGGACGCATCACAGTACCAAAGAGAGAGAGAGAGAGAGAGAGAGAGAGAGAGAGAGAGAGAGAGAGAGAGAGAGAGAGAGAGAGAGAGAGAGAGAGAGAGAGAGAGAGAGAGAGAGAGAGAGAGAGAGAAACAACAACAACTTAACTCTACCTTTCTCCTTGTATTAATTTCTTCTTCTTCCTTCCTTTCTTTCGCTCACATACCTGCAAAGAAACGAAAAAACACATTAAAATACAATATGAGAGAGAGAGAGAGAGAGAGAGAGAGAGAGAGAGAGAGAGAGAGAGAGAGAGAGAGAGAGAGAGAGAGAGAGAGAGAGAGAGAGAGAGAGAGAGAGAGAGAGAGAGAGAGAGAGAGAGAGCAATCGTCGTCGTCACCAGCTTCAGGATATTAGTTTTTCCGCACTAGTATCATCAAAGGCATGTTTCCCTCCCTCTTCCCCTCTTCCTCTCTTTCCCTCCCTTCTCCCCTCTTTCCCTCCCTCTCTTGCACGGAAACTTGGTAATTTGATGTTAGGCGACGCGTGGATGCCGCTTTCCTCCTCTCTCTCCTCCTCCTCCTCCTCCTCCTCCTCCTCCTCCTCCTCATATTGTACCCTGGGGAGGAGAAGCAAGGGCAGCCACGAGCCACTGACGCGGTAATATTGAAACTCTACAGGTCGCCTCAATGCCTTTCTCTTCTATATTGTGGTCTGTGTACCCGTGGGGGGGGGGAAGGGGGGGGAAGGTGTGGTGTGTGTGTGTGTGTGTGTGTGTGTGTGTGTGTGTGTGTGTGTGTGTGTGTGTGTGTGTAGGAATAGATAGTCTCACAGTCTCCACGCACCACCACCACCTCACCACCACCACCACCACCACCACCACTACCACCACTACTACTAAAGGGTAAAATAACTCGTATATCACCATCACGATAAACAATTCCGCACAGCCGCTTCTATAACAGTAATCAGCGGAGTTCAATTCAAGTGGCAATAAAGTGAAGATGACGCGGCCGGTTCAACGCCATCTATAAGAGAGAGAAAGAGAAAAAAAAAGGTACATTTCCGAAGCGCTGAACAGAGGGAGATGAAAAGTAAAAATAATAGGAACATATGACTAGTTCGAGCAGGAATCATGGAGAGGCAATAGGAGGAGGAGGAGGAGGAGGTGGAGGAAGAGGAGGAGGAGGAGAAGGTGGTAGAAGTGGAGGAGAAAAAGGAGGAAGTGGAAAGATTATTCGTTTCATTATCACTATTTACGAGAATTGCGTTTTTTCTTCCCTAGTCTTAAGGTGCCTTCCTGGTGGGTATCTGCCCCCCACACCCCCCACACACTTACTGCCCCATTACCATGCCCACCCATTACACACACTCTCTCTCTCTCTCTCTCTCTCTCTCTCTCTCTCTCTCTCTCTCTCTCTCTCTCTCTCTCTCTCTCTCTCTCTCTCTCTCTCTCTAACTCTGCCTTAAAAATGACTCCTAATTACAGACATCCACACAAATGCACACGTAAATCTCAGTACTTACTTACGCCTACACACACACACACACACACACACACACACACACACACACACACACACACACACACACACACACACACACACACACACACATGCATGTACGTACTACCTAAACGCACATACTCTTACATGAGTGCACGCGCAAATTTACACACAGCCACTAAGTACACACAAATGCACATTATGCTACTTTACACACATCACACACACACACACACACACACACACACACACACACACACACACACACACACATGCATAAAATGTCTTAAGGATTCCTCTCTCTAACTAGGAAGAGGCGGAAGAGGAGGAGGAAGAGGAAGAGGAAGAGGAGGAGGAGGAGGAGGAGGAAACGTAGCTGACACAGACTTATAACATTCTTTGATGCTACTTTTTTCCCCTCTTTTTCCCTTCCTCCTTTGGCTCTTCCTCCCCTCGTAGCCTCAGCACCTACTAATGGTTCCCTCCTCGTTACCTTCCCTTATCTTCCTACCTCTCATTCTTTCTCCTCCTCCTCCTCCTCCTCCTTCTCCTCCTCCTCCTCCTCCTCCTCCCCTTCCTCCTCTATACACTCACCGATGCTGTTCCTTATCTTCTTTTTTTCTATCTTTTCATTTTCCTCTTACTCTCACTCTTACACCTCCTCCTCCTCCTCTTCTATACTCTCTCTATCTCTAAGTTTTCCTTTTCCTAGGTTTATTCTCATTATCTTGTTTCTTTTTGCTCACTTTTCTCTATCTCACATCTTCTTTGTACATTCTTTCAATTATACATTTTCTTTTTCTTTCTTTGTCAAAAGCAAACAACATTGAGGTGGAAGAGGAGGGGAGTGAAAGAGGTAAGGAAGGCTAAGTGGAGGCGTATGTCACTGTAGTGGAATATGGCAGTGAGGCAGGCAGGGGCAGGGAGGTAGGCAGGGGAAGAAAGGCAGGCAGAGGAGGGAAGGTAGTCAGGGGGTCAGGTAGGGGAAGGGAGCCAGGCAGGGGACGGTGAGGCAGGCAGGGGAAGGGGGGCAGGCAGGGGGGCAGCAACAGCAAGTCTCATAAACCATATGAGAAGAGGCGTCCAGCTAATGCCTCTCTCAAGCCAGGTACTGAGAGAGGAGGAGGAGGAGGAGGAGGAGGAGGAGGAGGAGGAGGAGGAGGAGGAGGAGGAGGAGGAGGAGGAGGAAGGATGATAGCAGAGAGAGAGAGAGAGAGAGAGAGAGAGAGAGAGAGAGAGAGAGAGAGAGAGAGAGAGAGAGAGAGAGAGAGAGAGAGAGGGTGTATGTAGCAGCCATAAAGTAAAATTGGTGTTACAATCGCCGTCCATTTACTAACGAAACTGTCCTTCCCCTTCCCTCCCCCTTCCCTTCCCTTCCCTCCTCCTTCCCTTCCCTCCTCCTTCCCTTCCCTTCCTTTCCCTCCCCCTCCTTTCCTTCCCTTTCCCTTTGTTGTCATTTGTTATACTGCATTTACATTCGTATTTACCACTACTACTATTACTACTACTACTACTACTACTATTACTACTACTACTACTACCACTACCTCTATTACTACTATTACACCCACACACACTCTTTCATATAGCACCCCTCACTCTTCATTCGCCAGTACACTTCTCTACACCCCAGCCTCTCTTTGCCTTATCCGCACTAATACACCAAATTCATACGACTTACCCTGCCTCAGTACACCCCAGTCTGTCTAACTATACCCTAGCCTGTTTCAGCACACCCCAACCTGTCTCACTACACCCCAGTCTGTCTCACTACACCCCAGTATGCCTCACTACACCCCAGCTTGTCTCAGCACACTCCAACCTGAACCAAAACACTAAAACCTGTTTGAACATGTCACAGTTCGATTGATGCTCCCCTAACACAGCTCAGTCTCCTCCTCTACCACTCCTCCTCCTCCTCCTCCTCTTCTTCCTCCACACTTAGCCTGTCTCGTTCCTCAACCTGCCTCGTCGCTCAGACTGCTACGTTCTCTGCCTGCCTCGCCTCCAGCCCGCCGCAGCCAGAGAACACTTAAGAGGCCATAATCACAGCTGCTAATTGAATGCGCCATAAAAAGTCCAGCATAAGTCTTCCTCAGGGGCGACGGGCGAAGCTGAGACGCCCTTACCGCCCCGCCTAGACTAAGCAGCGAGAGTAGGACGAGTCTCCGCGGGTCCTTTTGGGGGTCCCGTGGGCGTCGTCCGGAGCGTGAAGACTCGTTGTGGTTAGACTGCAGGCAAGGAATATAGGAAGGTATGTATGTATGTGTGTGTGTATGTGTGTGTGTATGTGTGTGAGCGTGCGAGGAATCCTTCGTGGCGGGTCCTCTCACGCTGCCACCC
>JAPQNM010000004.1:14499062-14544062 GCA_029783475.1 Metacarcinus magister
AATATAACAATTTTTTTTAAGGAGTTCAGGCTTTCAATGGTATTTTCTATGCTGTTTTGTTGTACTTATAGGCATTGCATAAAATAACCAGCAGGTGTTAAGTAAAGCCTTTGATGTGTGTCTCTTCATGGTTGTACAGGATTGGGTTGTGAGTCCATTGTCACCACATCAGGGTCTTGTGGCCTTACATGGAGGGTTACTAGACCGTCAGGGACCTAAGGGACTCACTACTTAGTGTCAGGTAGTTATTAAAGACTTCGACCTTACGTAATCCTATGAGACTTAACCCACGTGTCTAACTTACTATTATTGTTGTTGCTACTGCTACTACTACTACTACTACTACTACTACTACTACTACTACTACTACTACTACTACTACTACTACTACTACTACTACTACTATTACTACTACTACTACTACTACTACTACTACTACTGTTACTATTACTACTACTACTACTACTACTACTTCTACCCTTTGAAAGAGACGTCAGCTTGTTGTAGCCATAGATTATAGTTATTATTAGTAGTATTACCATTATTATCATTGCTATTATTAGTGTTATCATCTCCGTACTGAATGCACTCTCCCGTGAAATAATTGAAAACAATGAGGAGAGACAGTGAATGTCATGTGCAATATTCTCCTTGCAATTCACTGCACTCCATTTTTTTTTTTACATTTACTGAGGGAAAGTAGATATGTGAAGAAAATTAGATTCTCTCTCTCAATCTCTCTCTTTTTCTCTCTGAATGTGTGTGTGTGTGTGTGTGTGTGTGTGTGTGTGTGTGTGTGTGTGTGTGTGTGTGTGTGTGTGTGTGTGTGTGTGTGTGTGTGTGTCTGTGTGTGTGTGAGTGGCAATGAATACATTAAGTGGATAATGACCTCTATAGCCAAGTGTGACTTCGTGCATGTTGGAACCTTTGATCCTCTGTACACACACACACACCACACACACACACACACACACACACACACACACACACACACACACATTCTCTCTCACACTCTCTCTCTCTCTCTCTCTCTCTCTCTCTCTCTCTCTCTCTCTCTCTCTCTCTCTCTCTCACACAAATTGAATGCTTCCTCACCAACCACACGAAGGAGGCGCTTCTGGAGACGGAGAGAGAGAGAGAGAGAGAGAGAGAGAGAGAGAGAGAGAGAGAGAGAGAGAGAGAGAGAGAGAGAGAGAGAGAGAGAGAGAGAGAGAGAGAGAGAGAGAGAGAGAGAGAGAGAGAGAGAGAGAGAGAGAGAGAGAGAGAGAGAGAGCAAGGAAGATAAAAGTGAAGATGGAAATGAGTGGAAGATAAATTAAAAAAAAAAAGAAAAGTAGAGGGAAGAAAATAAAATGATGGCTTAGGGACTGAATATGAGAAGGAAAGAGGTGTAAATAATAATAATTGATGATGTGTGTGTAATCGAAAGAAGAAAAATAAAGGAAAAAAGAGACAAGAGGAGGAGAAGGAGGAGGAGGAGGAGGAGGAGGAGGAGGAGGAGGAGGAGGAGGAGGAGGAGGAGGAGGAGGAGGAGGAAAATGAAAACATCGGCTTCTCATTAGTGATTCTGCGTTTGTTTGGACATTTCAAGCATCTTTTCGGGGGCGTGTGAGGGAGCAACACACACACACACACACACACACACACACACACACACACACACACACACACACACACACACACACACACACACTCACACAAACAAACACCATCCCTCTTCCCAACTCACTGTTTACACTCTTATCTATCTATCTATCAATTTTTTTTCTTTCAATCTTTCTTAAATATTCCTGTTACTCATTTTTCTCTCTAACTTACTCATCCTATTTGTTTCTCTTCCACCACTACCTCCTCCTCCTCCCTTTCGTAACTTAAATCAAGGGTGGAGGAGGAGCACACGTTGAGAGCAGAACACTCCCTTCAAGTTTTCAGGTGCCTCGTTTAAGCCAATTGAAACCTTACGTATGAGAAGGATAAGCAAACATGGAAAATGTAAACAGTGGGATGATCTTCTGATTATGCGAGGCAGGAAAAGAAGAGAAACTAGACCATTACACAGCATGCAAACACAGTGAGAGAGAGAGAGAGAGAGAGAGAGAGAGAGAGAGAGAGAGAGAGAGAGAGAGAGAGAGAGAGAGAGAGAGAGAGAGAGAGAGAGAGAGAGAGAGAGACACACACACATATATAGACATAACCACAAACATTCAGACCGCTATACAATATAAGAGGCATGAAGACAGATGGGGTTAGCAGGAAGGCTTTGGGCAGGGTGAGGCGGGGATGAGAGAGCACTAAAGCAAGGGCAGAGACAGAGGCAGGGGCAGGAGGAGGAGGGGGAGGAGGGGCAGAGAAGGGCGGGGTGGAGCGGCAAAACAGGAAGGCTGGGCGCGAGAGATGACAGGCCCTTGATCAGCGATTCCCCGTGACGCTATCACAGGCAATATCTCAATTCAGAATCGGAATTACAATGTTTCGTTTCCTGCGGCGGTAACAACACTTCCTCTTACACTACGCCTTCTTATTTTCTTCTTCTTCTTCTTCTTCTTTTTTCTGTAGGCCTCTTGTTGTTGTCTGTGTTTTCTTTGTATTTCTGTGTTTGTCTTATATTTTTCTCTTCCTCCTACTCCTCCTACTACATTTTCTTTTTCTTCTAGCTTGCTATTACCTGTGCTTCTTATGTATTGCTGTGTATTTATCTTCCTGTTTCTCTTTTCCCTCCTCCTCCTCCTCCTCCTCTTACGTCCTTCTAGTATTTCTTCTCCTCTTCTTCCTTTTCCCGCTTCTCCTCCTTCTCTTTTTCCCTTATCCTTCTTTTCGTCTCTCTACTCTTGCTTCTCTTTCTTTTCCTTCCTCTTTTCCATCATTCCTCTATTGTGGTATCTTTCCCATCTTCGTCCTCAAGCACCGCACGTGAATGAATAAGGTGGAGAAAGGAGATAATCGGAGAGATAAGAGACGTGCGGGGTCATGGGGTGTAAGGGAACCGGGGTTATATGGAGAGATGGAGAGAGAGAGAGAGAGAGAGAGAGAGAGAGAGAGAGAGAGAGAGAGAGAGAGAGAGAGAGAGAGAGAGAGAGAGAGAGAGAGAGAGAGAGAGAGAGAGAGAGAGATACACACATACATACATACACCCTCAAAACTACAAATATCATAGGAAATAGTAGCAGAACAGAGTAGGGTCAAGCTTATGAGGTAACCAACAACCACTCACAATATTACATTCCTAACACGCCTCATACTACGACATTTTGGCATCTACATCCCCCTCCCTCCCCCTTTGGTCTCCTCTCCTTCATTCCTCTCCTCCCCCTTCGTAGACAGCTGGAGGGGGCGGGGGGGGCATGGGGGGAAAGGGGGGTTAAGGCATTCCCGTCATCCGTGGACCCGAAATTCTGATGGCCAAATCTGGGATGCGAGGACCCAGCTGGAGGTTTGATTAGTGAGATTGGAAGACTTACTGGCGGGCTGGCGGACTGGCTCGCTTGTCCACTCCGTCTTGGCTGTCCATACTTCGAACCCCAAACATCTCTTATCTTGTGTCTTTACTTTATTGAATGTTCTCTCGACCTTGTGTGGTGAGGATTGTGCAGTGATAATGTTTAGTTAGTATTTAGTGTGAATTGTTATTTATGTTTGTGTGTGTAGTTCAGCTTGTAATTACTCATGGGCGAATTTTGATCAGTTATCCAGGATCGTTTTTTATCTCCCGTTTTCTTTGTGTGTTTGATTGTGAGGTTGGGTAACGAGTTTTAATCTTTATTTTCGTAGTGGACTTCAAGGTTTATGATATGAACCTAACAAGTTAAACCGGGATTCCCCCTTTGGCTTTTATATCAATGCAAATGTTCAATCTGTAATGGTCTGGGTTTTATTTTATTGTCTTACATGCTAGTGAGTTTGAATGTTCCTCGCCTTGTTAGCTTATCAGTTGTTATCAGCGGTGGTATGTGTTGTTGTGTTGGGGAATGTGATACAGCGAGGCGATTCCCTTTATGCATCATTATCTAGTTTATCTGTCGCTAAATGAAGTTGTTGTAACGTTGGTTGGTTAGATGTCTTTGTCTTCACTCCATTCAACTAACTACATTGAACTTGCACGCATTCTAAGCAGTAAATTTAGGAGCGAGGCAAGGCAAGGAAGGAGTGGACAACATACCAGAGAGAACAACATTAAGCATAAAAGGAAGAAAAGAAAAGAGCATCATGCATTAGAGGAGAGAGTTGCAGACAATCATGAAACCATTATGAACAAGAAATGGACTTGGGCAGGTCATGTTAGTCGGAGATCTGATAACAGGCGGACAGTTTCGTTGAGGGAATGACAAGCCTCGAACTGTAAGTGAGGCTGAGGCGGACCGGGAACGAGATGGAGAGACGAGATGAGATGAGAGAACCTTCGACGGAGCGAGTTGGACCGGACCGAGATCAGACAAATGACGGCTGGAGAAAGTTTCGAGAGACCTTTGCCCCGCAGTGTACAGGGAATGAATGACTGGCGAGAATGATGGTGGCGGTCATGAGGAAGAGGAGGAAGATGAGGAGGAAGAGGATGACGGTACAGGAATGAAAGAAAGAAAAAAAAAATGGATAAGAATAAGAATGAGTAAAAGAAGAACAGACAGCAACAAATGTATTATCTAACGATGGAAAGACTACAGCCCCGTGTATGTGTGTGTGTGTGTGTGTGTGTGTGTGTGTGTGTGTGTGTGTGTGTGTGTGTGTGTGTGTGTGTGTGTGTGTGTGTCCGTGCAACACAGTCCTCCCCGCCTGCCAGTAATCAGTGGACACCCTCACTTCTCCCTTCCCAATTTCCTTCACTTCTGGACACTGAATTCCCCTCAGCCTCGTGTTCCCAATATTCACCTTAACTAACACGCACATAATAAAATACACCAGCAAGACTCTCTCTCTCTCTCTCTCTCTCTCTCTCTCTCTCTCTCTCTCTCTCTCTCTCTCTCTCTCTCTCTCTCTCTCTCTCTCTCTCTCTCTCCATATTTCATTTATCTTTTTTACATAATCAGTCTGACATCCTCGGACCCACATGACTGGCTAATGGCATGGTCTAGTCTGCTCAATTAACCACATCACCTCCTCCCCCTCCTCCTCCTCCTCCTCCTCTTACCTCTTACTTAACCCCCTCCTCCTCCTCCCCCCCCCCATCCTTGTTCTATTCTCCTTTCAGCTCGCGTCCTCTAGTTGGAAAAATCGTGAAAACCGGGTCCCTTGGAGATGAAACCCAAGCGCCTCGTCATTTGCCGCGCGTATCAGCGGAACAAATGAGGCGCATTAGTGGGTCCTGCAGCGGGTCGGCGGCGAGACACACACACACACACACACACACACACACACACACACACACACACACACACACACACCTGCGCATCTCGAAGGCCCCCCGCTCAAAAAGGCCTCTCTGGACGGGTTCCTGCGACTGGTTCTCGGATGTGTTAGGGAGACAGGGAGGTGGGGGCGTGGGGGCGTGGGTGGCGATGTGTGAGAGGCAGGGATGGGGGGGTGTGGGGATATGGGTGGGGGCGTGGATAGGGGTGTGTGAGGGAGGGAAAAAAGGACAAGAGGAGATGTAGCAAATAGGGAACAGGATACACTGAAGGATATACGAGGAGGTGGACGCTACTTCTTACTGTGTGTGTGTGTGTGTGTGTGTGTGTGTGTGTGTGTGTGTGTGTGTGTGTGTGTGTGTGTGTGTGTGTGTGTGTGTGAGGTGTTTTTACCCTGAAATCCGTGAAGCGTTAGACGTTTAGCAAGATTCTATCGTAGCACCAGACAAGACTAGACTTAACCGAGACAAAAACAGAAAGGTTCATCCTTCACCTAAGCAATGACATGCAAGCGAAGGGGTAAAAAGGAATAACTTCGAGTGATGGAAACTGACCTAAAAATGCACTTAATAAAATCGTCTTTATTCTTTTATAGGAAAAATCTTAATGAAACTCACGATTACAGAGCGTTACCGAATCAAAGCAAGCAAGAAGGACATAACTGTATATAATTTCTTTGTAAGTCTACCTTTTAATTGGGAAAAAAAACCCTTCATAATTTCGCTATCTCCTTGTCATCCACACAGACACAGGTACCAATGAACACCTGTCCGTCATGTCACGCACTCATGAATATTCACACTCAAACAGAGAGAACACAGACACACAAAAAAAGTGAACTCATTCCACGGTAATTCTCGCAGTGTTACACGAATTAGTTACGACTCACAAAGGTGCTTGAGGCTTCAAAGAGAGGTGAGCACTGTGTTCAGGGAAGAAAGCACTTGTTCAGTCAGGTGTGTGGGAGGGCAAGGCAGGCACGCGACTGGCTATCACCCTCACCCCCCCCCCTGTACCCAACCCCGACCCCCAGCAGGTATTAATTACAGGTAGACTAGCTGCTCCCCTCCCCACCACGTCACCTGATCCGCCAGTGTCTCTATAATCAAGCACACACCTGGCTCAAGGACGGCAGGTATGTGGGTTTGAGTTTACTGGCCGCTCAAAAATTTGGTCAAGTCAGTCAGTCAGCCAGTCAGTCGGGCAATCAGTCAGCCTGTCAGCCTGTCTGTCCGTCAACCGCGTCGCCTCAAGGAAGGAACAATGAAGAAGAAGTGAGATGGTGATGCGCTATTAGTGATCCAGTTTTTATTACTATTTATATTATATATTTTCCTTGCTCCTTTTCCTCCTCTTCTTCCTCCTGCTTCTGCTGCTTCATGCTATCAGTCTCGTTCCTATTTATTCGTGATTTTTTGTCCTTGTTCTTGTTCGTAATATTGCTTTTGTGCTTTTTATCTTCCTTCTTCTCCTTAACAAGAACAATCACCACCAACATTACCACTACCACCTCCTCCTCCACTGCTCCTCCTCCTCTTCCTCCTCCTCCTCTTCAACACCTACACTATAAACACCATATCTTACACCCTCCCACAATACAACTTCTTCCTCACCGTCCTTGTAAATTCTCTGCAGTTTTTTCAGTATTACATGGAGTCGCTTCTTTTGTGCTCAGTTACGATTACAATGATGGATGGGTGGGGAGGAGCCTTCTACTGTATTATTCTATCTCTTCTATTCTCGATTAATGAGGAGTAAAGAAAACAAACAGCAAAGCCCAGACCTAAATTTCTGTTGCTGTTTGTTATCATTTGTAATAATTTATAATCATTTGTAATCCTCTTCCTCCTCCACAATCAGCACTGTCTCCTCTTCCTCCTCCATCACCATTTTCTCCTCTTCCCCTTACTTCTCTTTCTTCTCAACCATCATTACCACCATCACCACCACCATCACCACCACCACCACCACCACCACCACCTCCTACTCCTCCTCTCAATCATATTTTTTTTCCCCATCCTGTCTGCAGACCGTTTACTTTTTATCCTCCGCCTCATCCTCCTAATTCTTTTAGACATTTATCTCTAAAATATTTTCCTCTCTTCACTTACTTATCCTTCTTTTTCTCCACTCTGCTGTTATCTATTTAAAAGGTATGCGGCTTAAACTCGTATTTACATATTACATTATCAAAATGCTGATACTTTTCTCCTCTGTTAATATATATATTTCTATCCACTTTAAAATGTGCTTCTCTTCTCTGATACTCACTTTTTAACCTCGAAATTATCTATCTATCTCTCTCTCCTGCTCCTCCTCCTCCTCATGTTCCTCCTATTTTTTCACCACTACTTCCTCCTCCTCCTCCTCCTCCTCCTCCTCCTCCTATTCCTGGTGCTTCCCTAGGCGCAATAAGACATCAACATCTTCATCTGTCTAGAGGAGTTGTCGCCCCAAGGAATGTTTCAGCTTCGGTAGAATAATGAGGCAAATTCTTATCACGAAAAGAGATTGTGATTTTGATGCTCGATTTGTCACTAGCCTTCCTAAGCTTCTCTCCTTCCTTCACCCCTGCGGCCCTTTCCTGCCTCTCCCTTCCTCTCCGCATGCCTTCAGTACATCTTTCCTGCCTCCTATTTAGACCATCGTACGTGTATCTTTCATAGCTGTCACTCTTTCTTCCTTTCTACATTTCCTTCGTTATTTTTTCTTCTCTACGACTTTCCTATCTAACATCACCCATTGAAGATCGTTTCCTGCTTTCAACTCGGCCACCTGTGTGTGTGTGTGTGTGTGTGTTGTGTTGTGTTGTGTTGTGTTGTGTTGTGTGTGTGTGTGTGTGTGTGTGTGTGTGTGTGTGTGTGTGTGTGTGTGTGTGTGTGTGTGTGTGTGTGTGTTGTGTTGTGTTGTGTTGTGTTGTGTGTGTGTGTGTATGTAGCCAGCAGGTGTCAATGGTCCTGCCTCCCCCAAATTGACAGGTGAATGTGCTTTCGTTGCGTGACTTCACCTCATTCCACACTCCGTTACTTTTTATTGCTGATCTTATCCAACAACCTCTGATCATTATTATTATTTTTTCTCTCTCAAAAAAAGAAGAAGAAAAAGGCAGCTTGTGGCGGACAAAACAAGTCCATTACAATAGATATTTAAAGAAGAATTTCAATAAAAAAAAATTAATGCATAATAATCAACCGATGAATACAATACGTACTTAAAACATGTAGCAAGGAAGGAAATAAAGTTCAATGATTTTTTTTTCTACAACAACAAGTTAATAATAATAGTAATAATAAAAAAACACAATAAAAATAAACAATTCCTAATCCAACTCAACACGTAATAAAACACCCACACTGTACAAGCACACAACAATAAGGTGCAAGACGATAAGTAACAAAAACATTCATAAACTTGATTTGTCGCCCATAAATAAATAAATACATAAAAGTTTCACGCAAAGCCAAAACGAAAATTATGATCATAAAAAAAATAATATTCATGAAGAGAAAATGATGATGATGACGTTTGATGATGATGATGATGATGATGATAAGGAGGAGGAGGAGGAGGAGGAGGAGGAGGAGGAGGAGGAGGAGGAGGAGGAGGAGGAGGAGGAGAAGGAGACAGATGAGTAGGAAGTGGGGAAATAGAGAACATAATGAGGATGATGATGATGAGGAGGAGAAGGCTTAGGATGATAAGAGGAAGAAGAAGAAGAAGAAGAAGAGGAAGTGGAGGAGGAGAAAGGCAAAGGAAAATATACAGCGGGCAACACATACTTAATGACAATGCGAAAAATAAAGCCTCATTGCATAGCTTCTGGTGACCTGTGAGAGAGGGGAGAGGTGTGAGGGTCATGAGGTAAGGTCAAGGGTCATAGGGGAGGAACATGAGGGAAAGAGGAAACAGCAATAAGGGAAACAGGAACGAAGGAGGAGGAATGAGTCGATGAAGAGAAGGAACTTATGGAGAAGGAAAGAAAAAGGAGGAAGGAAGTCTGAGGGAGGAGGAGGAGGAAGAGAAAAAAAATTATGAAGATGAATGAAAGAATAGGAAGACGAAAAAATGGAAGGAACGGAAAAGGTAAATGATAAAAAAGGAAAAAAACTTGTAAATATAAAAGAGAAATAAGGAAGACGATAGAATAATTAAATAATATAGAGGAATAATAATGATACAAGACGATAATGATAAAAAAAATGAGCGAGAAACAATAGAAGAAAATGAAAACAAAACAAAACAAAAAAACATGAAGGAAGATAGAATAAAGAAAAGGAAGTGAATAAACTAAATGGAATGACTTGAAAGAAAAAAAAAGTAGATTTAGAAGAAGAATGCATCCCCCTCCCCCTCCCCCCCCACACACACATACACACACACACACACACACACACACACACAGCCCCGAAAAAAAAAATAACATTAAGAAACAATGGAACAAACAATCCAATTTATAGTAACATACCCCCTACCCCCCCCTGTATGTATGTATGTATATGTGTGTGTGTGTGTGTGTGTGTGTGTGTGTGTGTGTGTGTGTGTGTGTGTGTGTGTGTGTGTGTGTAAGAAGATTAGTGTTATGCCTTGTCACCTGAGGCCCACATCACTCAGCCAGGGGCGCCTCTTCCTCCTCCTCCTCCTCCATCTCCTAATCCTCATCTCTTTCTCTTCATTTTTCTCCCCCTCTCCATTTCTTCATTCACCTCCACCTCCATCACTACTTGGTCTTTCCCTCCTCCTCCTCCTCCTCCTCCTCCTCCTCTTCCTCCTCCTCCTCCTCCTCCTCCTCCTCCTCCTCCTCTTAAGGTGTCTTGTGGTTGACCCGACACCAAATTGCATCCAGTTGGCAATGGCCGCTAATAACACTAACTTAGATTTATGCACCAAGAAGGGAATATCTCTCTCTCTCTCTCTCTCTCTCTCTCTCTCTCTCTCTCTCTCTCTCTCTCTCTCTCTCTCTCTCTCTCTCTCTCTCTCTTAACTCACCACCACCACAACTTCAATTACCTTCCCCAACCAACCTTCAACCCTAACCTCATCCCTACTATATCCTCCACCTATAGAAATCCCCAACACTGCAGCCTCAACTGATCCTCGCCTTGTCCAAATTTCCCATTATCTTGGTCCCCATTCCCTTCCGTTTCATCCCAACCCCACTTAAGTTCCATTACAGATTCTGAACCACGTAGAACATCATCCACCTCAATTAACTTTAACTCATCCACACCCACATCCACCATCACGCCCACAGCAATACCTCACAAGAGAGGAACATATGTGAAGCGAGGGATGGAAGAGTAAATCACACTAAAAAGTAAGGTATATCCGTTGAATTGTAGCAGGAGCGGACCGAAGACCTAATGGCAGGCATGTAGATTGTCGTCTGTCCCCTCCATACCCTCCTTCCTCCCTCGCAGGTATAGAGACAGGTGTGGCCAGAGGGAGAGAATAGAAGAAAATAAGGAGAAGGATTAGAAGATGTGGGATAGAAGGTAAAGGATAAGAGGATAGGAGGGGATAGGTAGCTGGTGGATAGGAGGGAGGGAGAGGTGTGGGTGTGGTGTTGTTCTGGAATTTTGATGTTGGTTTGTGTGATAATGTTGAGATTAGGAGGAGGAGTGTGAGGAGGAGGAGGAGGAGGAGGAGGAGGAGGAGGAGGAGGAGGAGGTGGTGGTGGTGGTATACAATTTTAGAGACACTGTTTCAGATATCAGTGACATGTTTTTGTTGTTGGGTCGTTTATAGAAATAAATAAATAAATGAATAAATAACTTTGATGAATACGAATGAATAGCTTACACACATATATAAATAGATAAATAAATACATACTAAGTGAGTAGATAAGTAAGCATCTTGGCAAACAAAAACAAGTTAAAAAAATAAATAAATAAAGCAAGAAGTGAGTAAATAGCAACTAAGAAAAAGAGTGACAGTCTCTCTCTTCTATTTCACGCCGCGACAAATAGCATGAAATTACTGTGAAGTTGAAGACACTTTTAGAACCTTCACACACACTCTTTCTTTCTCTCTCTCTCTCTCTCTCTCTCTCTCTCTCTCTCTCTCTCTCTCTCTCTCTCTCTCTCTCTCTCATCCTTTACCCTCCTCCCCTTGTAATAAGAGAGCGAGAGAGAGAGAGAGAGAGAGAGAGAGAGAGAGAGAGAGAGAGAGAGAGAGAGAGAGAGAGAGAGAGAGAGAGAGAGAGAGAGAGAGAGAGAGAGAGAGAGAGAGAAGAAAGATTATCTAGGCGTGAAATTAAACTCTGCAATAAAGGAAGTTGCTTTTAAGAAAGATGAAAGAAAATATAGGAAGGAAATGCAAAATGATAATGTACGAAGGCAGGTTAAGTTGAGAATGAAGGAAGAAGAAGAAGAAGAAGAAGAAGAAGAAGAAGAAGAGGAAGAAGAAGAAGAAGAAGAAGATGAAAGAGAGAAGTAGAAGAAAAGAAAGAAAAAAAAAGAAGCAATAATGACAGTTACACCAGAAAGATATTTTGCACAAGAAAGAAAATATCATTAGACATAAATAATGGACAAGACAGATGAAGATGAAAAGAAAAAAAAAGAACAACAACGAAGATAAAGAGAGAGAGAAGAGAGGAGAGAGAGGCAAAAAAAATACAAAGCAAGAGAACAGAAAGCAAAAGATGAAAAGAGAGAGGAGGAAAAAGACAAACTAACCTAACAATGCGCATTAAACCACCCTCACACACCTACACCTTTGCATACACCACTCAACACCCTCACGCCCACACCCACCATGGCATTGCATATCAGGCGGGGGTGGGCGGGGCGCTGTGTTCATTTATCAGTGGTCGTCGTCATCCCCGCCGCCCAGAACGTGTTAACACAACCCCGGAATGTGTCTGGTTTTGAGTACGTGGAACAAGGGGAGGAGGTGGAAGAGGAGGAGGAGGAGGAGGTCAGGGAAGGCAGGGGATAGGGTGGTAGGGGTATGGTATAGGATAACAGGGTATTGTGCTAGATGACAGGTAGAGAAAGGTAGGAGAGAGGGAAAAGCAGGGGCATTGTACAGGTTAACAAGGTAAAATACAGGGAAACAGGGGGACAGGGAAGCAGAGGGGCATGATAAGTGGTAGGGGATGTATGCATGGTGGCAGGGAGACAGGTAAGAAATCATTGGAAGGATACAGGGAGGCAGGGAGTGCAAGGCGGTAGTAAAACAAAGGGTAAGGAACACTACTGAGGCTGGAGGGAGACGGTGGAGAAAGATCAACAACCAAACCAGATAATGGAAGGTGATCCACGGTACAACGAGGTCATGAGGTGCGATAAAGTAATCACACAACACTGCTTTCCCTACACTCGTGGAGGCGTTGTCGGCAAACTTACCTTCTTCCTCCCACTACCTCAAACCCTCTTTTGTATTCTTTACCCAAATGGAAATGAGACAAGAGCAGGAAAAACGTGTACAGAAAGTGTCCTCTAAACACCACTCCATCAAGAGATAAGGGAGTAACAAAACGAAGGTTGGGATGACCTCACGTCTCTCCAGAAGGCGTTCAAGTCGTAAGAAAAAGGTGCAAAGACAGAGCATGATGGCAAAGAGGTGTGAAATATCATACTCAAGCGGTAAAAAAGATATTGGCGTGAAGTAACATTTTCCAAGTCAGAGTAAACAGAAAATGCTTGTCAGGTGTGAACGAATATATGGATTTTAAGCTTCTCATCCTTTTACCCTGCCTGGCCTTTCATGTCTATAGCATAATATCTCCCTTTCCCTCGCTTCTCTCCATTGCTCTACCCGTGCTTCCAATTTCTCCCTCCTTCTCTCCCTTTCTCTTTATCTCCCTTCACTCCACACTCCCTCCCCTCGAAAATATCACATAATTAAGGGGACATAAATCTAACGGGTTGTGGGGATAGATAGCCCGTGTCCTTTTCTTTGAGGAAGGCAATTCTATCCATCCTATTCCATTCCTCTCCCTCCCTTTTTCCTCAGTCCTTCCCGTCGCCCCTCTTACCTCTACCTTATTGAAGTATTCCCTCCCCTAACCCGTGTCCTGCCCGCGGCCACAATGACATGTTAGATTAATATACGAGAATTAACCAACGTGTTCAAAGGTGCTTGCCGTCCTCACCACTATTCTGAATGTACGATGTTATGTACCGCCTCGTGATGTAAGTCTGCTGTGTATGTTAACGGTATATTCTAAAGCTTATGTGGCAATTTTTTTTCTTTTTTTTTCCCCTTCCTTAAGTCAGCCATTACTGGTTATCATGCTTACATGTTCCCTAATACATCAAAGTCAAGTTCTCCTTTGTTAAGTCATTGCTATTCGTCACCGGTACATTATTCTTTTCTTTTCTTATCCTTTTAATTTGAGCTAACACCTGCTTGTCCAGACGCTTCATCCTCCAGGTTGTCGCCAAAAGGCACCACTTCTGCCTTTATCTAACCTTCATTTAGCCTGTCACCTCCTTGCACTGAACCCGCGTAAATATTTCTGGGTTGTTTTCACCCTTTATACGCTTATCACGCGGCGACCCCTCTTTTTGCCCGTCTCCTTCCCGGACCGCAGCGCAGCACACTCGGGGACTCTCGGGGCAAGTGCCAAGGTACATACGAAGTGGTGTGTGTGTGTGTGTGTGTGTGTGTGTGTGTGTGTGTGTGTGTGTGTGTGTGTGTGTGTGTGTGTGTGTGTGTGTGTGTGTGTGTGTGTTAGTCTGCGATTTCCACACATCCTCTACACATTCAGCAATAGTTATTAACAAATCATCTATTATATACCGCTCACCAACCATCCTCATCCACCGCCCGCCATCCACCACTCACCGCCCGCCATCCACCAATTATCACCCTCCACCTGCCTTGAACCCTTCACAGGCTCTATCCTTTAAAAAAAAGAAAACTTACTTGGCATTTAACACTATATAAATTGATCTCCAGTCTTTCAATATCAAACCGCAGCATCTTTATGTGACAATAAAAAACGGCGTTTGCTTTGTCTCATAAGAAAGGCTTTGCAATTTTATGAGGTTGTAACATTCTATAAGGAGATAAAGTACAAGTTTTAAAGTCATTGAAATGTGAGATGTGACACTTATTAAAGCATTAAATCTGTGAACTTACTCTGCACGAACAATCTTCTGTCAATAGCAGTAAACTAGATTTTTGTTATTCTCTAACTGTCATAAATTGATCATGAGTAAGCGTGTTCAGGAGACAGGAGAGTAATTAGTGGCTTTCTTGAGGTGTGTCTCTCCGCCTCCGCCTTCCCACGCCGGTACCTCTCCGCCCCGGCCCTTCCCACCTGTCCCAATCCTCCGCCCACATCCCAACTTGCTTCCCTTGTAGCTGCCTCTTTAATCCCCGCCCTCCGTCCCTAGTCCTGTCCCGTCCCGTCCTGCTCCGCCCCGCACATTGCTCCACCACCTCAGCCTGCTTCCCGCCCACCTCCCTACGCCTTGCCGCGCTGCCCCGCCTCTCGCTCCCTGCTCAGCCTTGGCAGTTTTTATGGAGGAGACTAATTGGCGATTACATGACATGGGCGAGGAAAGGTATCAGATCTAGTCGATGCCTCGCGATAAGCTCCATAATTCGGTCACCTATCAATGTTAACACGGTTCTGTCATCAGCGTGTCCCGTGAGGTGTAAGGGCGGCTCCTCTTGCCCTCACTGCCCTCACCGTACTTAAGGCTGCAGGTGGAAGGATCAGGTGAGCATAACACTGTGCTGGTATAGTGCTGCCGTTTTTCTGGTTTCGTTCTAATGGAGTGCTCGCTTAGTCATCAATTTCAAGACTTACTTAAAGACTTCCGTGGAATATAAAGGTAATCATTGGTATTGTGAAGATGCAGGACGAGGAGTTCACTGACACTCGCAGGTAACTAGAGGATCATCTGAGTACGACGAACACAGAATCCAGTGTATTAATTTGAAGGCTCAGGAGTCATTAAGTGTGTGTGTGTATGTAATAGTAATAGTGCAGTAATGGGATTGTAGATGGATGAAAGCTTAATTAACACACACACACACACACACACACACACACACACCTTCGGCGACTCAAGGGGCGTGTTAGGTGCACAGAACCGAGGAAAGACAGTCATGTGTGTGTGTATGTGTGTGTGTGTGTGTGTGTGTGTGTGTGTGTGTGTGTGTGTGTGTGTGTGTGTGTGTGTGTGTGTGTGTGTGTCATTCAAGGCATCTGTCACCACTACCTTCCCCTCCTCCGCACCTTCTACTTGACTACCCTTCCCCCTGCCCTGCATTCCTTCATCCCTTGTCTCTAGTTAACCTTCCCCTTCTCCCCTCCCCCCCCTGCCCCTACAACACACCCCTTCCCCTCTACACTTGACCTGCTGTGTCTCCTCCGGTTCCCCCTCCCTCATACACCTGTTTCTACTTGACCCTCTTCAGTTCCTCCCTCACACCCTGCACGTGCATCCCTTGTTTTGAGAATGTTGATACTGCTCTTTATTTTTATCACGCTTGTCTTGCACTACACTATTTCTGTGGCTTTTCTCCTTGTGTTCCAGCCATTTAGGGGTTTCTTTTTACTATACGGTCTTGCACGTTGGAGGGATGGAAGGTTGAGAAGGGAAGAAGGAGGAGGAGGAGGAGGAGGGGAATCTTCTTAGGTTTCGTCTTTTTGCTGCACTTTGTCATTTTTCGTGTAGTTGCAGCAGATAACCTCAGTATGGAGCAAGCGGCCTGCTGCTTATCTTTCCTTGTCTGGTTGGATTTGTGTTGCATTGGAGGCGGTGTGTGTCATTAAGGCGAACAGATGACGCTGGAGCCCAAGCCGGTGGTGGCGTGGGTACTGGGTGTTACGTTTATGGTAAGTACTTGTTGATGCCCATGTTACCCACCCCGCCAAGCTGCAGCAAAACAGGTAACAGGAAGGTAAATGGTGATATGCAAAAAAAAAAAGTGGACAAGGCAGGCAAGGCGCGGGGAAGACCACACTTAAGGCGCCTCCACTTTACTCTTACGCCTCTGCCTTGCTGATGGATCTTTATGCTGCGCCTCCTACACCTCCTCCTCCTCCTCCTTCTAGACCAAGAACTTTCCTAATAAACCTGAATTCGGTGAAAATAGTCGTTGTTGCACCATGCACTCCTGACCTGACCCTCGAGACAAGTTGGTGTAATTATCTGCAATTCTTACCGCGCCCAACACAGCTTCGCCCCGCGGCCCTGCTTGGCGGAGGTGACGGCCGCCGCTCCCACTTCACCTCACCTCGCCGTCCGAAGCTCAGGAGGTCCCCGGGGTCAACACACTGTATACACACACACACACACACACACACACACACACACACACACACACACACACACACACACACACACACACACACACACACACACACCCATTACTTCCTACACAAAACCTGAATTCCCGGTGTTTTTGATTCCTAGCATTCCCTAGCCTCAGTAGCAGGCCAAGCACTACCTTCCTTCTCACGACCACATCTCAGATTCCTCGTCAAGGCTTCATACTTTCTAATGAGCTCCTGCGACCTGCCAGCCCGCCACAACAAGGCTCAGAGCAGCGGTTCTGACAAACACTCACTTCTCACGACCATAAATTTTCTCCTCCGTCAAGTCCCGCTGCCAACACTCGGGATAACAAAAAACAGCTGCTCTTGAGGCCCTTTTTCCGCTGGACTCTCCATGAGGCGTAATTTATGAATCGCTGCCGAGGTTAAGGTTAATCTAAACCTTCATCTTGTACAACTTTAGAGGCGCCTGAACTCCTCCTCGCCCTCAACACCCCTACTCCTCCTACCCTCCTACTCACCCTCTCTCCCTCCCTCTTCTTACTTGCTGGAAAAAGGTATAACCACCCACTTTTATCTTGCAAGAGTCGAGATAGGAGCAGCATCGGCCTCTGGGTATGGACGCTTTCAGGGGCACCACCACCACCACCACCACCACCACCACCACCACCACCACCACCACCATCACCATCACCACCTCACCTCCTCCACTTCAACTTCAACCACCACCACCACCACCACTCAAACACCCCATGTATCCTCGACAGGAGACAACAAAACATCGAAAAATGACTCATTACTGCCTACTTTTATCACGCTTACACCCAACTCACACACATCTACATCACCGCAGTATGCAACTGATATACCTCGCCTGCCTTGCATACCCTTCCTTCCTTCCTTCCTTTCTTCTCCCTGCACGCACTACTCTAACACCTGACATGAATAGACTCGCACACAGATTTTCCCTTTAACAATACCTGACTTGTTTCTGCCTGCACTCATCGGGACACACCCTCGCTTTTGAACGCCGCCTGTGCATGCATGAAGTAACCTGCGCCCGCTCACCCACAGCCACAGTCCATAACCTTTTATAAGAATACCTTGTGCATGCAGAACTCACAGCTTATTATTCGATCAACACCTGACTCCCTTTTCAAATTAAGAGTAACCTGGATAAAGTCATACTACAACAGCCTTTCTTTTTGACATCATTTCTCTCCTTCCCTCCCTCTTACCCTTACTCCCTCCTTCTCTCCCTCCCTCCTTCCCTCTGAACTTGAAGTAATCAGGTTCAAGCATCACAAGACAAATAAACACGCCGTCTTCCCCTCCTTCAGAAGACACTCCTTGACGAGCAGCCCGACACTCCTGAAGGGGGACCACGCGGTTGATTGTTTATATGTTGATGGGTCAGCTGGGAGGCGCTCAGGTGTCCTTTATCTCTCTCTCTCTCTCTCTCTCTCTCTCTCTCTCTCTCTCTCTCTCTCTCTCTCTCTCTCTCTCTCTCTCTCTCTCTCTCTCTCTTCAATAGTAAGAACAGATGTTAATTAAATAGTAGTAGTAGAAGTAGTAGTGGAAACAATATAAGTACTACTACTACTATCACTACTACTAAAACTATAAATAACAACAATAATAAAACTGATAATAAAAATAATAATAATGATAACCTCACAGCCGGGGAATGAATGATAAGTGAGGCAGACAGGCGGGACAGGAAGCCAGACAGCCGCGGGTCACTTCAATGCGCCTGGCCACGGAACCCTGAGATGATTGTGGCCACAGCGGCTCACCTGATAACGACGCTTTATGTCAAGACGGGTCAACAGCGGCTGCCACTTAATAATTGGTTAGGCAGCAACACCACGATAGCATCAGGCCGTACCACCGACTATTACGCCGCTAGTACATGCATGGGATTATGTGAGGTTAGGTTGTCAATAAGGAAGATGAGAAGAAGTAGAAGAAGAACAAGATTTTTTCTTATACATGTCACCAGCATTTTCTTCCTTCCCACTTCACACCTTCCTAGTCCTCACTCATTTTCCCTTCCTTCCCTTTTTAGATCCACATCTTCTTCACCCACTTTCCCTTCCTTCACTTCATCACATCCTCCTGAAGGTCGCCCAGCACTCCTCCCCCAACCCCACGCGACCACCAGGGGGTAGCAGCAGCACCCTCCATCACCCTGAGCGGCGCGTGGCAGTCTGGCTCCAATAAGTCATGGGGACTCCACCTTCCTTCCCTCCTTCCTTGACTGACTGATTCTAACTCAATCCAGTCTTGTCGTGCGATGACTGGAGTGAACACGTATATTTTAAGGGTTGTAGAGGGTTAAAATAAGACTTCTGCTATAACAAAAAACAATAACTATACTACTACTACTACTAATAATAATACAAATGCTACTACTACTACTACTACTACTACTACTACTACTACTACTACTACTACTACTACTACTACTACTACTACTATTACTACCACTACTACTATTACAGTACGCCAGATGAAGCAGTAACCTAATATCACGCCTCCTTGGTTATCTCACGCCCACGTCACCTGACAAGGGGCGTGGGGCGCGTACTCTAACACCCTATATAGAGGAGAAGGAGGAGGAACAGGAGGAGGAGGAGGAGGAGGAGGAGGAGGAGGAGGAGGAGGAGGAGGGGAGGAGGAGGAGGAGGAGGTAGGAGCGTGAAGGAGGGAGGGAAGGAAAAATGAAGAGTTGTGCCAAAATAATCTAAATTTGTAGTAGATTTGAAGCAGCAGAGACTTAGTGGAGGTGAGGAGGAAGGTGTGTTGGGCAGGTGTGACGTGCACCAAGACACCTGCTGGGAGGAAAACTACCTTAAGTACTCCAGAAATTGATCCTTATACTGCTACTGCTACTACTACTACTATTTTCTCTTCCTCTACCACCACCACCACCACCACCACCACTACTACTACTACTACTACTATTACTACTTTTACTACAATCAAATAAACACTTAAAAAAACACGAAAAAAATATATAAAAAGTACAAGGCAAGGCAATGACACAACACCGTTCACTAAAATGACACCTAGCATAGAACAACACCAACACCACCACCACCACCACCTTCACAACACCAACAATGAGGAAGCAAACGACAGCTGCACGCAACCTCAACCTCAACGATACTCCTCCTCTTCCTCCTCATTCCAAACTCCCTTTCCTCCTGTTTCTAATTCTTTCCTCTCTATTATTTCCAGGTTATCTTCTTCCTTTTCCTCCTCCTTCTCTTCATTCTCTATCCTTCCTTCTTTTCTATTTTGCTTTCTGCCTACTCCCTTCTCCCCTCTCCTCCCCCCCCACACACACACTGATGAGGAAGGAGTGTTGGCCTTGAAAGAGGGTACACTACATTCAAGCCGAGGGTACGTAGTGTTACTCCTCCCCTCATCCATCTCTTCCCCTCTCTAAAGTCTCCTCTCCCTTAGCAATTCTCCCTCAATCTTCAAACCATACATTTCTTCCCGTTTGTATAATTTTCTCTATCTCACCTCCTCAATTTTCAAACCATTCATTTCTTCCAATCTCTATAGCTTTCCCTAACTTTTTCATTCTCCCTCAATTTCCAAACCATCCATTTATTCCCCTTTATATAGTCTCCTCTACCTTACCATTCTTCCTTCAATTTTCAAACCATCTATTTCTTCCCCCTTTTTCTACCTTACAATTCTCCCTCAATTTTCAAACCATCACACACACCCATTCCTTTTTTTCCCTGACAAGGTTCTTAATCCAGTTTTTCTCCTCTTCTCCCCTTACTTCCTTATTTCCTAACCTCTCACACTCCCACCCACGTTATGAGAGCTTGGGAGGCGAGGTGAGGGTGGTATAGGAAAGCGAGTAGATGGAGGAGGAGGAGGAGGAGGAGGGGAATTCAGGTGTAAGGGAAGAGGTTAGTGTGTCCTCTTATGGTAATGGTCGCTAGGGTCGCGTGGCAGGTGTGGTGGGCGCGGCTGTGAGGGTGGAGGGGAGGATGGAGGGGAGGATGGAAGACGAGGACGAGGACGAGAGAGAGAGAGAGAGAGAGAGAGAGAGAGAGAGAGAGAGAGAGAGAGAGAGAGAGAGAGAGAGAGAGAGAGAGAGAGAGAGAGAGAGAGAGAGAGACAATAAAAAAAAAGGAGAGAAAAAGAATACAGCGTTGGTGATGGTGTGGTGGTGATGTCTGGTGGTGGTGACAGTGGTGCGTGGTGATGGTAGTGGTGGTGGTGGTGGTGAGACTACTACACCAATTCTTGCATCGAGGTCAATAGCGTTATATAAATACATCGGTTCCATTGGGGATCAAAGAAGCTGAATTATTGTGAAATACTGGCACACAAAATGAGCTAAATTGGGCAGACGAATCGACTTTCTCACAAGACAAAGGACGATTACATGAAGGATGAGGACAAAATTAGGACTGATAGGAGGAGGAGGAGGAGGAGGAGGAGGAGGAGGAGGAGGAGGAGGAGGAGGAGGAGGAGGAGGAAGAGGAGGAGGAAGAAGAAGAAGAAATAAAGCGAGTAGTAGAATGAGAAAGGAAAAAGACGACGACAAAGATCAAAAACAAGGTGAGCAAGAAGAAAAGAAGAAGGAGGAGGAGGAAAAGGAGGAGGAGGAGGAGGAGGAGGAGGAGGAGGAGGAGGAGGAGGAGGAAATAAAGCAAGTAGTAGAATGAGAAAGGAAAAAGACGACGACAAAGATCAAAAACAAGGTGAGCAAGAAGAAAAGAAGAAGGAAAAGGAAGAGAAGGAGGAGGAGGAGGAGGAGGAGGAGGAGGAGGAGGAGGAGGAGGAGGAGGAGGAGGAGGAGGAGGAGAGGCCAGGTAAGAAGGAGGTAACCAGGTAAGGTGGCACTTTCGCCTCGCTCACCTGGCCACCTAAAACTTCATCCAGAACCCATTTGCATGTTTTCAAGGGAGGAAAACAAGATTTGGAGCAGAATAGACCAGATGGGAAGAGAGAGAGAGAGAGAGAGAGAGAGAGAGAGAGAGAGAGAGAGAGAGAGAGAGAGAGAGAGAGAGAGAGAGAGAGAGAGAGAGAGAGAGAGAGAGAGAGAGAGAGAGAGAGAGAGCTGTCAGTGTATGGTTTTATGGGCGTTGTAGGGGATAATGTGGGTGTGTGTGAGAGTGGGCGTAGGCGTGGGTGTAACTGGATTAACCTGTAAGAGAAGGGAGAGTGGGCGTGTAGGGGAAGACAAGCCTTGAATGGAGATTAGATACAAAAAAAAGGATCCCCAAAAAAGAGAGAAAGAAAGAGGGGACGAGAGGCGATTGAAATGTTGGATGCTGTATATCTTTCTTCTCTTCTTTTTTTCTTCTTCTTTTGGTTGCCATATAGACATCACTTGAGTTGATTTGTCAGCGATTGTGTTTTATTTATTTATTTTTTATTTATTTATTTTTTGTAAGTTGACATAGACGAAGATAAATTCATATAAGGCATGAAGCAAAACTACAAGGGAGGAAAGAAAAGTTTTAACCAACATTGAAAATTTATTCGTGTTTTTTTTTTTTTCCTCTGTTCCCAATTTGATTCTTATTTTTTTTTGGGATAATATATATGAACTTTAAAGGATTGTAAAAACACGATTTACACAAGAAAAAAGGTCTGTTTTATCTAATAACAAAATAAGGAAAATATAAGCTGAGTTTTTTTTACTATATCACTCGTCTCACAACAGTAATATTTATTTGTATTCTTTCCATAATATTTCATTCTTTTTATTTTATGTTTCTCTCAGTTTTCATTCGTCTTTCTTTCTTATTTCATTCATATTTTCATGTATTGATTACGTTCATCTTTCAGTATTCCTTATAGTACTACTTATCATGGTTTTATTCTTCATTCCCCAATCCTTCTTCCTTCAGTTCATTCATCTTCCAAGATTATAAGTACTGACCTTACCCACACCCCGCGTCTCTCTCTCTCTCTCTCTCTCTCTCTCTCTCTCTCTCTCTCTCTCTCTCTCCATCTCTCTATCTCATCATTTGTCCCTCCCTCACCCCCTTCCCTCTCTTCCTCACCATCTATCCTTTTCTCTCCCCATCACACACCTTCCTATATCCTCCCCGTCCCTTCCTCTCTTCTTCCCCTTCCCCGATACCTCTCTCTCCTCATCACACTTCTTCCCACCTCCACCCTCCTTCCTTCTAGTTAGCCCCTTTACCCATCTTATTCTCTCCCCATCACACATCTCCCCACCTCCTCCCCCTCCTTCCCTCCTTCCCTCCCCCTCCTCCTCTTCTTCTCCTCCTCCCCTACCTTCCTATAAACCCTCAACTGGATGGTTCTCGCGTCCGTCATGGCGGTAGTTAACACATTATGACCCACACTTGAGTATGCTCCACCCAGCCCACGACAACCCTTCTCTCTCTCTCTCTCTCTCTCTCTCTCTCTCTCTCTCTCTCTCTCTCTCTCTCTCTCTCTCTCTCTCTCTCTCTCTCTCTCTCTCTCTCTCTCTGTAAAAGTAATGAGTCGCTAACTTGTAAGAGGCGATAAAAGAAAGTGATTAGCGCTTCGGAACACAAGGACGATCTAACGGGGCTGAGGGTGCGAAGGAAGATGGATTGAGGCTGCAGGGTGAGAGAGAGAGAGAGAGAGAGAGAGAGAGAGAGAGAGAGAGAGAGAGAGAGAGAGAGAGAGAGAGAGAGAGAGAGAGAGAGAGAGAGAGAGAGGTGGAAGTGGGTAAGGAGGAATGAAATAACTGAGGAAAGGAGATGAAAACAAATAATAGATGAAAGTCTAAATGCGTGTGAATGATGAAACATTAAAGAGAGAAAGAGAAAGATGGAGAAACAATTTCAAAATTTGATCACAACACAACACTGCCAAGCGTAAGATAATCTACCTTCTTTTTCTTCTTCTTCTTCTTCTCCTTCTTCTCCTGCTCCTCCTCTTCCTACGTCTCCTACAACTCCCTCCATTATCTATTTCTCTTTCTCCTTATCCTTCTTTTTCTTCTTTTTCTCCTTCCCCTTCTTTCTTCTTCTTCTTCCACCTCCTCCTCCTCCTCCTCCTCCTTCAATTACCTCTCCCCTCTTTACCTTTCCTCCCAAAACACCACCTTTCCCTCCCATCCCAATCCAGTCACTCCTTGCCCTCTTTTCCCTCTCGTCTATATTTTTCAGACCTCCCCTCCTTCCCCTTTGACCTCCCCTCCCTCCCTCCTTTCACCTCCTCCCCTTCCCCCTTCCCCTTACAACAGTGACGAGACTCTCCTAAATGACTCGACACACGCAAACTTCCAATTAACAGCATGGGGAAAGGGGGAAGAAGAGGGGAAGGGAGGGGAGGAGTGGGAGGGGAAAGAAGGGAGTGGCTAAAAAAGGGAGTGAGGGAGGGAGTAGAGGAAGTAAGGGAGAAAACTGAGGTAAGGTAAGAAGGGAGAAGAAAGAGACGTATAAGAAGAGAAAGGAGGGGAGTGGAGGGGAGATGAGAAGAGGGGAAGGGGTGGAGAAGGGTGACGGAGGGAGGAGAGGGTGTTACGAGGGGGAATAATTAAGGTGAATGACGAGGGAAGAAGAGAGGAGAAGGGGAAGAAATGAGGGGAAACGAAAACAACAACGAAAACAAAACATAAGGAACACCATAATAAAAATAAACACACATTTTATTGAAGAGATGAATAAAAGCAGCAACGAAAAAATAAATAAATAAAGGGAATGAAGGAGAAAGGAAGAAAAAGAACAAAAGAAAGAACTAGAATCACATCAGAACTTACCTACATCCCTTATACTTAGACACAAACACACACACACACACACACACACACACACACACACACACACACACACACACACACACACACACATCCATCTACTATCATCACCCACGTCACCCGCTGAGGTAAGGACGTGACGAACACCTGCACGGCTTCACCCAGCGACAGACAGACAGGTGAGGTTACACAGGTGAGGTTAAGACAGAAGTGAAGGGGTGAGGAGGGAAGGTAAGAAGGGCTAACTTAAGTAAGGGAAGAAAGTATGTGTGAGGAAAATGTTTTTATATGTAAGGTGTGTAAGAGAAGAAAAAAAAGTAGGTGGGAGGGAGAATTTACTTATAATTGAGAGGGTAAGTAGGGGAGAGAGAGAGAGAGAGAGAGAGAGAGAGAGAGAGAGAGAGAGAGAGAGAGAGAGAGAGAGAGAGAGAGAGAGAGAGAGAGAGAGAGAGAGAGAGGATGAGGGAGGAAAATGGAGAGGTGGGAAAGAAACAGAAAAAAAGGAGTAAATTACCTTACAAATTAACACCGCTGAGAGAGAGAGAGAGAGAGAGAGAGAGAGAGAGAGAGAGAGAGAGAGAGAGAGAGAGAGAGAGAGAGAGAGAGAGAGAGAGAGAGAGAGAGAGAGAGAGTGTGAGTGCCATAGTCTAGCAAATTAAAAGGCCCCCCTCGATGCAGCAGTGCCTAAAATTAACAACACAAAAAACGGTATCAAGATAATTTCCACTCCCTCCCTTTGTTCTCCCTTCCCCCTTCCCCTCCCTAAGGATGTCTTCCCCTTGAAATGATACTGAGACACTTCACTTCCCTTCCTTCTCCAGTCTGTAAAAGACGTTCAGGTAATAATATTAAACCAAAATGGTGGAATAATCGAATAAAAACAGGCCTGTCTAACAAAAAACGTGCATACCGTAAATACCAACGAACTCAACTCGAAAGTGATAAGATTTTATTTCAAAGACTTCGCCGCGAAACTAATAAACTTATTAGACAAAGTAAAATAAATTGTGAAGCGCTTATCGTCAGTAAAATTAAATCGAACCCGAAAGAATTCTACAGTTACGTTCGCCGTAAAAAAGTCCAAACTAGTAACATCGGTCCACTTCGCCTAGACAATGGGGAACACGTTAACAACGAGGTCGATATGGCCGAAACATTAAATGAATATTTTGCCTCAGTTTTTACAAGTGAAGACACAAATGGTTTCATAGAGATGTCGCAAGTCACAGACAATAGCATCCTTTTAAATAATTGCGAGATTACAGAGGATATCGTAATAAAAGTACTTGATAATATTAAAGTAAACAAAACTCCTGGGCCTGACCGCATAGCGCCACGTGTATTAAAAGAAACCAAAAATCAAATATGTAAACCCCTCTCGATAATTTTTAATAAATCACTAAACTCCGGTAAAGTACCTCGAGACTGGAAACTTGCAAATGTTACCCCCATTCAAAAGAAGGGAAACAAGTCTCTTCCATGTAATTATAGACCGATCAGCCTCACCTCAGTAGTCAGTAAATTAATGGAAACCATATTGCGTAACAAACTAGTAAGCTTCTTGGAAGAGAACAGTCTCATTAAAAACTCCCAACATGGCTTCCGTAATAAACGTTCATGCCTCACTAACCTACTAGACTTCTACAACGACGTATTTAACATATTCGACGAATCCAAAGCGGTAGACGTCATTATCTGGACTTTCAAAAAGCATTTGACAAAGTTCCCCATAAGCACCTTCTAAGTAAATTAATTTCGCACGGCATTACTGGTAAAATTCACTCGTGGCTCGAAGACTGGCTCTACGAGAGAAAACAACGCGTCGTTATTAACGGTAAAGCATCAAACTGGCGAAACGTTCTAAGTGGAGTGCCGCAAGGTTCAGTGCTCGGCCCCGTTCTTTTTGTAATCTACGTAAATGACATCGATGAAGGCCTCACCTGTAAGATATCCAAATTTGCTGACGACACGAAAATAACTGGAAGAGTTACTACTACTGCCGAAAAAGCGCTACTACAGTCCGACCTCGATCGCTTAGTAAATTGGTCAAAGAAGTGGCAGATGACGTATAACTTAAATAAGTGTAAAGTTTTGCATATTGGGAGTAACAATAATCGCACTAACTATTCAATGAACGGTACCGAACTTCTTAAAGTTAATGAAGAAAAAGACCTGGGTGTAACTATTAGTAGCGACCTCAAACCAGGCAAACACTGCTCAGAAGCCGTTAAAACCGCTAACAAATTAATTGGTTTCATTGGCAGAACCTTCGAGTTTAAATCTGATAAAGTCGTCCTGACACTGTTCAATTCCCTCGTACGTCCGCATCTCGAATATTGCGTTCAGTTTTGGTCACCTTACTATAGAAAAGACATTGTAAAGCTGGAGAGAGTCCAAAGAAGAGCCACAAAAATGATTCCGCGACTGCGCAATAAGCCATACGAGGAACGACTGAAGGAGCTCAATCTGTTCAGTCTAGAGAAACGTAGATTACGGGGAGACCTAATAGAAGTTTTCAAAATGATTCGTGGTTTCGATAACGTCAATATAAGCGATTACGTAATTGTTGATCGGGAAAGAAACACAAGAAACAATGGATTCAAAATAATCGGTAAAGCCTTCAGATCGGAAGAATCTAAACACTTTTTCTTCAATAGAATAGTTAATGTATGGAACTCTCTCCCAGCACAGGTAGTCAACAGTAATACGATTGAAACTTTTAAAGCTAAACTCGATAAGTACTTGACGACAAAACCTAACCTAACTTATTACCCGCTTCGTTAATGGATTTTATATATAAATAGTGATAGATAGCCTTTTTCTTTCTTTTTCACACTATACTATCAAATTTCCTGCGCAGTTTTTATTACTACTGCGCAGGTGTTTCTTTAACCACTTTTTTTCCTGCCGGCGTTTGCCGGAGGGAGAGGTGGGTGGGGAGGAGCCTTCCACTTTGCTATCCTTTACCTCAGACTTGTAGAGAATATAGAAGTAGAGTAGCTACACAGGCAACCTTGTAAGGCCCACCAGGGCTGTTGTTGCCTGTTATTCCTTTGTATTCCTTTGTATTCCTCCTCCTCTTTATCTTCCTCCTCCTATTTTCCAATCCCTCTATGTGGTGTGTGTAGTGGTAGTAAAACAGGAAGAGGAGGAACAGGAATACAAGGGAACACAAACAGCAACAGACCCTAGGGTCCCTGCGAAGGCTGTTTGGTATAACTACTCTACACTAACTACTTGAATTAGAGAAAGGATAGTACAGTGGAAGGTTCCTCCCCTCCCACCCATCCCTCCAGCCGAAGTTGGCAGGAAAAGAAGTGATATCATGTAGTATAGAAAAACTACATGGAATTTACGAGGAGGAGGAGGAGGAGGAGGAGGCAGAAAAAGCAGAGTAAGAGGAGGAATACCAAGTTTTATAGGCCTACCAATTAGTACCTTGCTTGCAGAATCCTTGTTTTACCACCAAACAGAACCACTAATGCAGAAAACAAGGCCGTAAAGAAAGAAAGAGAGAGAGAGAGAGAGAGAGAGAGAGAGAGAGAGAGAGAGAGAGAGAGAGAGAGAGAGAGAGAGAGAGAGAGAGAGAGAGAGAGAGAGAGAGAGAGAGGGAGGGAGAGAGAGAGAGGGAGGGGGGGGGGTGCAATGCTGCGTCCTCGTCATCATCAGTGATCACTCAATTTCCTCCTCGGTAGTAAAATGATGCTCGTAAACCCAAGTCCAAGGAGGAGGAGGAAGAATTATACTTTCTAATTATCCTTTACACTCCTTTATTTCTTTATTATTTTTCTTCTGTGTGTACTTATGTGTGTGTGTGTGTGTGTGTGTGTGTGTGTGTGTGTGTGTGTGTGTGTGTGTGTGTGTGTGTGTGTGTGTGTGTGTGTGTGTGTGTTGGTTTTCCTCTCTTCCATGATTAACACAACACCCGATGACACACACTCTCTCTCTCTCTCTCTCTCTCTCTCTCTCTCTCCTCTCCTCTCTCTCTCTCTCTCTCTCTCTCTCTCTCTCCTCTCTCTCTCTCTCTCTCTCTCTCTCTCTCTCTGGGTAAAATAACCTCGGCACACTAAAACGCTTTCCAAGACCCATAAAACAAGTCTCGTTGAGCATAACAGGAAACTAATTTAGGTTTAGTGCAGCCAAGGTCTTATTACCAACACAGACTCGTCCCCTCCTTCCCCTCTCTTCCCTCCCTCCCCTCCGTACACGATGGCGTCACTGACAGGTAGCTGGTATTTATACACCCACACACCCACACACACACACACACACACGCACACACAGTCAGCGAGGAGGTGAGACACGTATACCATCATCTAACTGAGTATCGAAGGGAAAAAAATAGAATTGCCAAATGGAGTACCCGACATAACCTCATTCTGCAAGTCCCCGCCGTCTATCCCGCCCCAGCAGGTCCAGTGCGGCGGGAGGACTCACTACCCACTTACCCATGACGCTGACATCACCTCTTAACATTCTCCAATCAGAGCGAGAGAGAGGGAGGGAGGGAGAGTGAGACAGAGAGGAAAAAAGAAAAGTGTATCTTCCCTCCAAATTAACTGAATAAATTTGATCCCCATCTTAGAGGTTGATATTGCACACCTGTAAAATCAATATCTGCGCTGCTGCTATAAACTCGAGTTGCAATAAGGTGTTCTCACACACTCCCCTTCGCTGCACAAAGAACGTCATCTGCATCCAGAATGAACCATGAAATTACAGCCTGCACACCGCTGGATGGACGGACGCCTTCTGGACATAACGCCAGACTCCTCCTCCTCTTGCGTCTAGTCTTGGCACATACCTGACTCTTGTTCATTTGGGTATCTATTCAACTATATTCTGACCTATTATTCAGTTCACATCTACTTATTTCGTTTCTTTGGCCAAGATTTTCTTTATCTCATCCTTTCCCTTGCTTTCTTTCATTACGTAAATAAGAGAATACACTTCTGTTTGTCCTCTGAATCAGTTTATCGTTAGCAGTACCCGTGCATCGGTGCCCAGGGGTACTTAACACTCCCTATAGGTAACCAGCATCATCCATCAGGTCCCCGGCAGTAGGTACCAGCAGCGCATGGCTATCTTAGGGTCGCTATCAGAGAGCATCAGCAGCATATCTATGAACCAAAGCAGGTATGACATCCCAACACTGTCACCCCGTCCTCTTTACTCCGCGCTGAACGAGGCCACAACTCACCACTCAACGAGGACAGACTGCGGTGGGTAATAACAAGCTTGAGACACTGCTGGGAGACACAGACCTCGCTCACCGCGTGACTAATGCCACTGAACGACCACTAACTTGTGGCTGCCGCGAGGATCAGAAGAGACGCCGCCTTCGAAGGAGATCCGACACACTACATTACGATCCGCGGGGCTTCTGAGGGGCACCGGAGACCAAAGGAGTGGGTGTGGAGCCGCCTGTCACTGTGCCTCTTATGTTAGCAAGACGTAATGAACGCGTGCTCCGAGGCGAGAGAGAGAGAGAGAGAGAGAGAGAGAGAGAGAGAGAGAGAGAGAGAGAGAGAGAGAGAGAGAGAGAGAGAGAGAGAGAGAGAGAGAGAGAGATACCTTACATAAAATTAACCAAATAAGTTTATAGAGGGAATCAGTGTGGAGTGGATGAGGGTCGGCGCGTTCTACCACTATAAGAGATAAGAATCCCGGGTACACACACACACACACACACACACACACACACACACACACATAAGAAAATACATTATAATAGATTAACACATACTCAAGAAAATAGGAGAGAGAAAAAACACTAAAGAAAAACATATATGAGTTGCAAGACCAACATTATCTGGAACAACACACTCCTTGACTTACCCAAAGATGAGGAACAGAAAACCTAACACAACACAATTAACAACCAGCGGAACGTCAGTAAATAAGCAGCGCCGAGACAAGGCTGAGAACATAGGACGAACACATCTAATAAGAGACATTTAAGCGGAGATCTACAAGACAATATCAAACGATGCTCAACAAAAATAAATAAAACAAAAGAGGATCAAGACGTATCTTTAACAACGATGTGAGGCTGGAATTATACAGGTTCGGTTTATCTATCTATATCGCTAACCTCTACAAATTTGGGATCAATGGACAATAATAACTGGTAACTACCTGTAATTATATAAAAGGTTTGTTTGAACACTATACCTTCCGTTGTACTGCGCTCGTATCTGCTTCTCTTGCCCTCTCATCTTACCTGCAAGACAAATAAACATCAATATTTATCATGAAATATTTTTTTTCTTCTCTCTCTCTCTCTCTCTCTCTCTCTCTCTCTCTCTCTCTCTCTCTCTCTCTCTCTCTCTCTCTCTCTCTCTCTCTCTCTCTCTCTCTCTCTCTCTGTTCATGACCAGCGTGTAACAATAAATCCTGGAAAAATAAACACATTGAGTTTATAATAGTTACACAGGTAAAGATGCTGTACTTGAGCTATAAAGAAAGTGTGTTTGGAGTGAAATGTGAATACTGTTTCATGGGATATTACTGCCAGGGAGAAGAGGAGCTGATGATACACTGAGAGAAGAGGCTGTGTGTGTGTGTGTGTGTGTGTGTGTGTGTGTGTGTGTGTGTGTGTGTGTGTGTGTGTGTGTGTGTGTGTGTGTGTGTTGTTCTGAAGGCAAGTCATGAGGCAAGGCACATACACACGCACGCACACACACGCACACACACACACACACACACACACACACACACACACACACACACACACACACACACACACACACACACACACACACACACACACACACACACACTTCCCTGATGTGTGTGTGCAGTCAACACCTTCGTTTGCCTTCATGCACCAAGCTTTTGTGCAGTTTTTTTTTCTTCTTTCCAGTACTTTTTTTCTAAGCATATTTTCCTTTCACTTCCATTATATTCACACATGTTACTACTACTTTTTTTTTCACAAAGGAAATAATCCACGTGAACATTTATTTTCAGCACCACATCTGTTACTTTGACGCTGATGAAGGGACCTAAGTACTGTTTATCTCTTCACAGTATTCTCTAACGCTATTTCCACCGTACTCTCAATCAGTACTGCTAATTAGTCACCGTTAAAGAAGTCTTCAAACAATAGTTCTTACCTACTTCCACTACTGTTAACACATCACCATTACAACAACCCATAACTTACTTTTTTATCCCTTTTTTTACACTTTTCCCGTCCAAGTCAACGCACCAATACCTTGCCTTCACTCCACTACAGTCCGTTGACCCTGCACTAAAAGCACGTACACACTACCGTTTTTTTAAGTAATCCCTTTCCTCGGTAAAGGCAATAGACCCGTTATTCCTGTATACTATTCCACTGCTGCTGTTTTATCATCACTAACGCCGCCCCAACAGTGTTTCTTCTCAAACAGCTTCCTTCTGCCTTCAACCCAACACAGACGTTCCCTCAATTGTCTCTTCAAGTCATTATCTTTTATATTTACATCACACTTACAAGAGTCGCTTCACACCTGTTTATTTGTTGCTCTCCTTCACTCTCCTGTTGTTTTTATCACTTTAAAAGAAGACAAGGACTGTTACTTCAGCATTCTTCTTCACACTTGTCGTGGTTGTTATTAATTATATCTCACCTAATCGTCTGCTTCTCCTTATATTATCATATTCTAATTCTTCTTCACTCCTGTCGTTCTTCATACCGTTAAATTATCTTGTCAATGTTAGATTTCACTCTCCTCTTGTTCTTGTTCTTGTTCTTGTTCTTCACTAATACTGTTTCCTTATGATTATTAATGCAGGCTTCTTCCACCCTTATGAAATCCATCCTTAACAAAACAAAAATAAAAAATAGATTATCTTCTTGATGGAATAAATACCATGACGACAAGACTATTAATTATTTTTTTTCCCTTTTTTTTATGTTATTAATGAGCTTAAGCTTTTCCAGCTGATCCGTTCCGCTGATTCACTGACATTGTAAATACTAGGTTATTATGAGAGCCTCGCATCATTTATCACGCAGCTGCTGAGAAGACAAATCATATTACATCCCTAGTTACGTAGTGTCTCATTACATTAAGTTCATCTCCCACGCTAACATCTCGCTTCTAAGCATCACTTTTTTTTCTCCTCCCAGCGTCACGTTTGAAATTTCCGGGTGTGGGAAAAGCGATATTAACGGCTGTAAGATAAAAATAGTACACGTATTATGAAAACATTAATGTAGAATGACTCCTTTAAGTCATAATTTAAGTCACATAAAGTCATATTAGCAGCAGTAAGAAAAAAGTACAAGTATTTAAAGAAAAAAATAATGTTGAATGATTCCTTTACGTTATAAATTACTCGTTCTACTTGACTGGTTCCTCTTGATGTTATTAGAGCCAAGCGCCTGAGAGAAAAAGAGAGAGAAAAAAAAAAACAGAAAAAGAGTAACATTCTTTAACTTAGCTTCATAGATTTTGTCCGCGTCTTAAGAGGGCAAAAAGTCTTGAAAAAAAATAATAGATAAATAAACAACGACTCATTAGCTACACCTTGCAATCTGGAGCATAATAAATTTAGAATACAATAATAATAGAACATAAATCAAACTGAACTAATATACATTCGCGACACTAATGCTTTGCCACCATCTTCGAGTGTTATAAGAAAGAAAAAAAAAAATATATATATACTGGCCATTTAATTCCCTCCTTCCATTGGCTACACTTAGTTTTGTTACCGCCTAAGAGTGGAAACCTTAAAGAGAATGAAGATAATTGCATACGACCTTCACTCCTTTTACTCCCACTAGAAGAAGAAAAAAAAATAAAAGCACACACACAACACACACACACACACACACACACACACACACACACACACACACACACAGGACCAAGCTGATCTTCAAACCGTAATTGACTATCATGCCATCTCGTGCTGTCATTACGCATCATCATCATCTCACCAATTAACCCTTAAATCTACATCCAATTATATTTTTTTATGACTATTATCTTTTATACAATCAGTTTCATTGTATTGGAAAGAGCATTAAGGTTTATCAATCCTTACGTTTTTTTCCTTCTTTTTCTTGTTCTGTTTTCTGAGAGGCGTTGGAAGCGGTGTTAATTCGATGCTGAAACTCACGCGCGGAAAGAACTTATGTCTCATGGAATTATATTAGTAACGTAGGAAAAAAAATAAGAAAAAAATACATATAATTAAACAGAGGATGCTGAACAAGGAGGAGGAGGAGGAGGAGGAGGAGGAGGAGGAGGAGGAGGAGGAGGAGGAGGAGGAGGAGGAGGAGGAGGAGGAGGAGGAGGAGGAGGAGTAGAGAGACATAGAGGAGACATGAGGAGACGAGGCTGAAGTTGACAGAGGAGACAGGAAAAATGATGGAGCTGAAGAAGAAGATAAGGAGACAAGGAACATGGGAGGAGGAGGAGGAGGAGGAGGAGGAGGAGGAGGAGGAGGAGGAGGAGGAGGAGGAAGAGGGCAATTATAGCGAGGACAGCGATAAGGGAAAGAACATGGAGTGCAAGTAGGAGTAAGAGGACGAAGGAAATAACGATTAAGATGAGGATGACAACATACCAGAATAGAAAAAAAAACGAAGAGGAGAAGAAAGAGAAAATAACAAAAATAAACAAAATAAAGACCAGACGCAGGACAAGGACAAGAACACAGATGAGAAGTAAAAGAACAAAGAGGAACACGAAACTGAAAAAAACGAAGTAGACAGCGGAGAAGAACAGGGATGAAGAAGAAGGGAAGGGGGATGGGTGGAAGGCTGAGGAGGGGGTGGTGGGAGGGGGACAGGTGGACTGGGATAAGAGGAGCAAGAAAAACAAGATCACTAATCTCGATAAGGATCTGATGCCAATTACCAAGGGTCTGCCACCAGGCCTTGCTAAACCCACCCCTCGCATACTAACTAAGGCGAGGCGGGAGGCTGTGAGTGAGGCTGGGCGAGGCGACCACATGATTCCCTCTTAGTGGAATATTGTGTTGGAGTTGTACTGACGAGGCGTGCCTTGCGATAACCATGGTAGTGGTAGTAGTAGTAGTAGTAGTAGAAGAAGTAGTAGTAGTAGTAGTAGTAGTAGTAGTAGTAGTAGTAGTAGTAGTAGTAGTAGTAGTAGTAGTAGAGGAATAGTAGTACTAGTAGTACTAGTAGTAGAAGTAGTAGTAGTAGTAGTAGTAGTAGTAGTAGTAGTAGTAGTAGTAGTTGTTGTTGTTGTTATTGTTCTAGGAAGAGGAGGAGGAGGAGGAGGAGGAGGAGGAGGAGGAGGAGGAGAAGAGGGAAAAGTAAAAAAAAATATATATATATATATATATATATATATATATATATATATATATATATATATATATATATATATATAATCCACATATACTATCAAGTCGACGTTTGACTTAACAAACAAAACCAGCACTGTCATCACTGCTATTTACTTATTCCTTTCCTTTTCTTTTATATTTTTTTAAGAGACTGTGACAAGATATTTTGGATTTCTTCCTCGGCAGGTCTGTGTAAGCCTTTATATATATATATATATATATATATATATATATATATATATATATATATATATATATATATATATATATATATATATAAGTCTAGGATAAAACCCCCAGCAGACAAAACCCCCGCGGACAAAACCCCCAAAACAAAAACTGTCAATATGAATATTTGTTCTAAGACCAATAATTACGCAGTAAAATTAAACTATATCCTTTTCCCAAAAACATGACTTTCTTCCTCATTTTCTCGAAAGCTATTAAAGATATTTGAAATATCATTGCAGCATCTGATAGACCTAATAAAACTCTACAACTATCATTATGAATATTTGCTCTATGACTAATAATTACGCAGTCAAATTAAACTGTATCTTTTTTCCAAAAACAAGACTTTCTTCCTCCTTTTCTCGAAAGCTATTAAATATATTGGAAATATCATTACAGCGTTTGATAGACATAATACAACTCTACAACTGTCATTATAAATGTTTCCTCTAAGACTAATAATTACGCAGTAAAATTAAACTGTATTCTTTTTTCATAAACATGAATTTCTTCCTCATTTTCTTAAAAGCTATTAGAGATAATGGAAATATCATTGCAGCATCTGATAGACCTAATAAAACTCTACAACTGTCATTATGAATATTTGTTCTATGACTAATAATTACGCAGTTAAATGAAACTGTATTCTTTTTCCATAAACATGAATTTCTTCCTCATTTTCTCGAAAGCTATTTGAGATATTGGAAATATTATTGCAACATCTGATAGATCTAATAAAACTCTACAACTGTCATTATGAATATTTGCTTTAAGATTAATAATTACGCAGTAAAATTAAACTGTATCCTTTTTCCATAAACATGACTTTCTTCCTCATTTTCTCGAAAGCTATTTGATATTGGAAATATCATTGCAGCATCTGATAGACCTATTAAAACTCTGCAATTGTCATTATGAATATTTGCTCTAAGACTAATAATTACGCAGTAAAATGAAACTGTATCCTTGCACTTGTTAACTGAAATGAGATTTTTATGTATGTGTGTGCGTGTGTGTGCCCTTAAGGTCCACCAACACGTGCTCGCCGAGGGAGACGGTGAAGGACGGGTTGGTGGACCACTGACAACCTTCTAAGGACTCACTGGCGGGATGAAAAGAAAGATGGCGTGCAGGAGGTGTTAAGGGGATGCCTTTTAAGGAAGGAATGAATGTTGTCCTTAAAGTGGTATTACGTGATACCCTTTAGGGAAGGAATGAATGTTGTCCTTAAAGTGGTATTGGGGGATACCCTTTAAGGAAGGAATGAATGTTGTCCCTAAAGTGGTATTACGTGATGCCCTTTAAGGAAGGAGTGAATGTTGTCCTTAAATTGGCAAAAACCCTTTTCAATCCTGCACAGCAAATCAAGAAAATCATAAACAAGAACAGAGACACAACACACAACACAAATACCAACACAACACAACACAACACCACGGACCCTTAGGGGAGTAGGGGTCCACAACACAACACAACGCAACACAACATAACACCACGGACCCTTAGGGGAGTAGGGGTTCGCAACACAACACAACACAACACAACACTAGACCAAACAACACAACACAACACCACGGGCCCTTAGGGGAGAAGGGGTCCGTAACACAACACAACACCATACAATAAAACACAACACAACACTAGATCAAACAACACAACAAAACACAGCACAACACAAAACACCACGGGCTCCTAGGGGAGTAGGAGTCCGTAACACAACACAACACCATACAATACAACACAACACAACACAACACAACAATAGACCAAACAACACAACACAACGCAACACAACACAACACTAGACCAAACAATACAACACATCACAACACAACACCACGGACCCTTAGGGGAGTAGGGGTCCGTAACACAACACAACACAACACTAGACCAACCAACACAACACAACACATCACAACAAAACACTAGACCAAACAACACAACACAACACAACACCACGGACCCTTAGGGGAGTAGGGGTCCGTAACACAACACAACACAACAAAACACTAGACCAAACAACACAACACAACACAACGCAACACAACACAACACTAGACCACACAACACAACGTTAGACAACACAACACTAGACCAAACAACACAACATAACACAACACAACGCAACGCAACACAACACAACGCAACACAACACTAGACCAAACAACACAACACAACACAACACAACGCAACGCAACACAACACAACGCAACACAACACTAGACCAAACAACGCAACACAACACAACACAACGCAACGCAACACAACACAACGCAACACAACACTAGACCAAACAACGCAACACAACACAACACTAAACCAAACAACACAACACAACGCAACACAACATTAGACCACACAACACAACACAACGCAACACAACACTAGACCAAACAACACAACACAACACAACACAACGCAACACAACACAACAACGCAACACAACACAACACAACGCAACACAACACAACACAACACAACATTACACAACACAACACCACGGACCCTTAGGGGAGTAGGGGTCCGTAACACTACACTACACAATGTTTCTGCTCCTGAATTTCTCTTTTTGTTTCTTCTGAATGGCTTTTCACTACATTGTAACATATTTCCTCACTCTACCCAATCCTATTCTATGTTATCTTATGCTATCCTAAGCTTAGTATTGTGTTGAAGACATAAAACAAAATGTTCACAGCAACACAACAATGTTTTTAATTGAGACACAATAAGAAAGTGAAATGAAAGACAATGATGGTCAAAGTCTCTGTCTCTCTCTCTCTCTCTCTCTCTCTCTCTCTCTCTCTCTCTCTCTCTCTCTCTCTCTCTCTCTCTCTCTCTCTCTCTAGCCCATCTTTCTATCTTTGCGTGTTTTTTTTACTCGGATTAATGTTATTGAAGTCTTCGTCAAAGGCAGACTATCTCTAAATGTGAATAGAAAGCAGATGAAACTCCACACACACACACACACCTTACTCAACACATTCACAAGGACTGGAAGAAAGTAAATAAAACATGAATATCTTGAAACATAAAACTGACACACACAAGACAAGACGAAGAAGAAGTGAGAAAAATCCCCAACAGAAGACACATAAAAAACGAGGAATCAAAACAGTGACTTGGAGTGTCGCCCCAAAAAATAGTAATAATACAAATAATGTAAATACGCAAAGCAGCATTCACACGATACATTCAAAGTCATGTTCCTGCAAGATTATCTGAGAATATATATTTTACCCAAACGTCCGTCCCTTCAGAGGCCGGGAAAAAAAAATCTCACAAATTCTTGGAAGATAAAATAAAATAAAATACATGGCTGGATTGATGAATATATACATAAAAATCTAACTAAGTAACTCGAAAGTGTGAAGTTCGTGAAGATTGCCACGGAGTCTTGACCGCAACTGTGCGAACACCATACAATTATAAACCTAAATCTCACTCTAACATGCATTTTCATTCCTTCCATTGGCGCTCATTTAAACCAAAGCATTCCTAGTTCACTTTTAATTATTGTCCTTCTTATTCTTCTAATTGCTGGGTTCCGCGCATTGCAGAAGTTAATTACACCCACTAATACCTTGAACTTCTCTTGGTGTTCTTCATTATGCGGTGATAATTGTATTTTTATCGTGTTTCCATCGTAGCTATCGTTCCCCACTCTTACTATTCCTTATCTTTCCCATGTGTCATTATAATCAATTCCCCTTCATTGTTTATCACCAACTAGTATCCTTACCTGCCTACTTATCGCGTCATAATCCTCCTTAACGATACATTACTGCAGCTCATTCACTGTCCTCAGGGGAAGAAAAAGTGGAGGAGAGTGTAGTGGAGTATAGCGTTATTGAACATGATTATCCATCTGGTCCAACTTATCGGTAGCTAATATTTGGTATCTTCCTCCCCTCATCAACACCTCGACCCTCCACACGCCACCCTGCCAATCCATGCAAGCAAGACGAACGTAATCGGCAGAGCGGATGAACCTTTTTCTTTTTCTTCTTCTTTGTCCTTTTTCGCCTTGCAAGTGCAGGGAATTAGCACGCCTTAAGGTACACCGCCACATGCCCTCAGCGCTGATGAGGCGAGCACGGGTGCATGAGAAGGACTGGCTGGCTGCTACCTCCGGCGGTACTTAAGATTTCTGTAAATTCCAAGTGAGATGAGCTGGTTTGATGATAGAATTCAGGGATATATAAAGAAAAAATAATTCTTCTATCTTTAAAGACTGAGGCTCCAGATTACCTTAGTGAGTGAATACACAAGAGTGAGCCATACTACTGACATGGATTGGAGTCTTCAAGAACCTGTACTACGAAGACAGATACAGATTTGGGGAACAATTTATTACCCAATTTCAAGCCGAGGCACAAATATAAATGAACGCAGCATGGCCGACCAACAGAACACTTCATTTGACTTCCAGGAGCGTCGACAGGGGATGCGTGACTGTGTTCTTGTTCTTCTCAGGGTCGACGAACTGTAAAGTGAACAGGCGCCTCGATAACACTTCAGAGGCGACAGGAAGGTTCGAAGCTTCGGCCTCTGACACCACAAACTTTCAATTTTCAAGATTAAACTAACTCAACTTAAACTCGCTGGAAAGTCACGGCGCGCGAAGTGACATGACAGAGACTCATAATCTTAATGGCGATGATAATAAAGAAGACGTCAGCAGCCCAGCATCGGAGGAGGAAAGCTTACCTCGCCTGTTGTAAGCTGGTAATTTTAGACCATGAGACATACTGGCTCGGTGGGTCTGGCGCGTGACAGCAAAGACTTGTCCAGCGTGATGTACGTGAACCCTGCGTGGGCTGAACAAATGTGTGGGCGTGAGGGTCACCTGCAGGAGGACTTCCATATGAGGACCAGTGGCGCCTTATATCACTTTTTCATCCTTGCAACACTATGTTATATATTCAGTATGTTATTGTAATATTAAGAGTGAAGGTAAGGGTGAAGGCATACTCTAAAATTAGGCTTTGCTGTTCATCTCACCTTCGTTTCCTTCACCTTTGAGCTTGTGGTGGGATCCTTCACCCTAAGGGCCACAAGACTGTCGCAGCAGGATTACCACGCCACGCCACCTTCCCCGGGGCTTATACTTTATACCAAGATGAGCCTTGCGTCGTCTCGCCAGCCTGAATTTGGAGCCTGACTCGCGGCAGGACACGCAAGCTGCTACAACACACACACGATAATAATGGTAATGAAGGGACAGTATCAAGCAGTACTCCTCCTTGCCTTAGCATTACAGTGGTGTTTCGATTACTATAAGTCAGCCAAATATAGAAAGTTCAAGGTCACATGCTGTCATTGTGTCGTTCCCTTGGACAACGTGACGACAAAGCTTCCTCTGCGGATCGAATTCACTGTCTGTAGCAAGAAACACCATCCACCACGACCCACCATAAACACTGCGTAACAATGATGATGATAAGTAATATAATGAAACGTAAAAGATGAGAGATTAAAAGAGTTTGGTAATCATGACAATACCAAGAAATAAAGATAGAAAAAAAACACTTGCTAATGATACTTTCTCCTTTTCCTTAGTCCGTAGTTTTTGCTAAAGTAACGTAGGTGTTTGTGCAGTACACCAACACCACACTTCAAGTCTTGTCCTTTCATGTATATTGTTTTATATTTCCGAGACTGTCTTTTTCACAGTGTTCGTTATCTGAATGGCAGGAGCTTCGTCACTCTCCCTCACTATGTTTATTACCCTTCATCCGAAATTAAACTTCATTACCCATTACGGTTCCTTGTCTGATGAAGCCAATAATTTGATAAGATTATCCTGTCGTAAATTAGCACTTTTATACTTTGCGCCGTTTTTGTGTTATCTGCAAAATCTATGCTTCCATTAACTCCTGCATCTAAATAACACCCACACCCACACCCACACACACACACAAACACACACACACACACACACACACACACACACACACACACACACACGCACGCACGCACGCACGCACACACCCACACACACACACTGAATGAAGAGAAGAGCACCAAAGACTGACCCTGAGGAACTCCTTTAGGTCAGTGCTCTCTCTCTATGTCTTGCTGTTGTTAATCGAATTCTTATGTACGTACGTGTGTGCTGTTCTGAACAGAGAATGTGACTGATAAGGAAACATAATTATTGCCAGTGTTAAGAGTAAGTGATAAAGATTATCATAATTATGAATGATGAAGCATTACGATGAAAATGATATACCTACAAATGGTTGTGACTGGCTAAGGTATTATGTGTGTGTGTGTGTGTGTGTGTGTGTGTGTGTGTGTGTGTGTGTGTGTGTGTGTGTGTGTGTGTGTGTGTGGTGTGTGGTGTGTGTGTGTGTGTGTGTGTGTGTGTGTGTGTGTGTGTGTGTGTGTGTGTGTGTGTGTGTGTGTGTGTGTGTGTGTGTGTGTGTGTGTGTGTGCGTGTGTGTGATGTAAGCTGAAAGCGAATGCAATCAAGAGTGAAGCGATGGATAATAATAAGTTAGAAAAAGGAGTATGACAACATAACGAATCACATGGAAAAAATATGTGAGTAAAATACAAAAGCCACGTGAGAAAAGGGTATTACTGAGCTTGGTTGAGATTGCAAGACCTTAAACAATCTGCTCAATACCAGTAAATATGACGCGAGGAAATTAAAAGCGAGAAAGATCAATCCAGGAAAATAATTGGTAAACTTCACAATATGTTGCAAGACAGGATACAATTGATGATGTTAAGAAAAAAAAAGTATCAGAGACTGTATTCTATTACTTATACCAACAAAACGTGTTGCAATGTATATAAGAATATAATCTTATGGGAAACTATGAAATTAGGCAAATATGGGGCAGCTTATTGGATTCTTTAATGTTGTTGCGTCTAATTTGTTGAGAATTTAATTGGATTCCTGCATTCAACTTTTTTTTCTCTCTCCCTCTCTCAGAAGTCAAGCAACCTAAGATGAGTTGCCAAAAGTTAGGACCGCGGCGGTAACCTTCTTAAAAATGGCTCCAGGTACAAGAAGAATGGATGAGGAGATGAATAGTTAAGTGCATGAGATGATGGGGACGTAAGGGCAGGGACGTGGGAGTGAATTGAAGGGTTGTAGAATGGGTAAGGAGGAAGACCCTGTGATGACATGAACATAACTGATGAGATGATGAAGACACACTGCTTAAGAAGGTGTTTGGGAGTGTAATATTGACCACAGATGAAGGAGTGAAACATACTTTTACTTTGACAGAAGAGAGAACACCAGGATGTAAGGGAACAGATGTGCAGACAACATGATAAGGCATGAACCAGGATCACACACGGGAGTAGTAACCTTAAGATGGTTTAGCACGGCTATCATGTTGTGGTGGGAGTTGTGTTGAGGAGGGATGAAGACTATGCAAAAAAAAAAATACATATATAATGAATAATATATAAATTAATAAATAACAAGAGAACAGCGAAGACTGAAGGAGGTGCAAGATCCTGATCTTGTTGCAGGACTGGCGGAGGTCCAGCACAGGAAGAGGCGAGCAAGGCCAAGGAAGTCTGTCTGCCTTGGGCAAGTCTTTATCTAAGACAATGTGAATTAGCCTGTTAGGATATGCCAGGGTTGGAAACACCTCGATATATTCTGAGGGCTGATCTACATGTGTTGCCTCCCTAACAAGCGGAGGTCATGACCGACAACTACACAGAAAGGTAAGACGAACTAACTTTTTGATTACGAGATCAGTGAGTGAGCTAAGACAAGTTAAAGGACGCATGGTAACACTGAGATAGAAAAATAAAAGTTTAATTTGGTTCTAAGAAAAACAGAATACCACGCCAAGGGATGTTAATGCTCGGCCGGAACTTTTCTTTAGTACTTGAAAAACCTGTACTTTGAAGATCCACGAGGCGCCGCAGGATCTGCCTCTCATGGCTCAACTTGGAAACACTGTTGATCATTATGATGCAAAGGGGATTATTTTTCTTTCAAGTAAAAGATGTTTCAGGAGACTGCAACGTTTGGTAATTTACGTGAGCGAAAGTAAATTACGAAATGAATATTCATTATAAAAAGTAAAACAGACATAGTATTGAAGAACACACACACACACACACACACACACACACACACACACACACACACACACACACACACACACACACACACTGGTTACTGCTCCACACATGTATCTGGTGACCTTGGAAGGCCGCCATTATGGATAATAATTTGGCCGAGAGCAGGTGAGGCTGAGCAGGAGAACAGGTTGTATGCAGGCAACACAATGTTATAACTAAGGACGGATATAATCTGGAGGCAAGCATGTCTCGTGGCAAAGGAATAAATGTTAATCATATAATAATGCACAACGAGATCTGCCGTGCACTCGAGGCTTTCCAAAATATTCCTTAAAACCGGTCACGTATCAGTCAAAAGTAAACTGGTTAGTGGAGCGAGCATCAACACACGTCAGATTAGACAACATAACACACCTGACAGACGGCTCATTCATGCGTGCCTGTGTGTGTGTGTGTGTGTGTGTGTGTGTGTGTGTGTGTGTGTGTGTGTGTGTGTGTGTGTGTGTGTGTGTGTGTGTGTGTATTGAATGTATGTATACACTTGTGTTACTATGCTTTATGCTGCTCTATGGTGGTGATGATGATGATGATGATGATGATGATGATGATGATGATGATGATGATGATGATGATGATGATGATGATGATGATGATAATGATGAAGGTAGTGATGGTGGTGGTTCAAAACAAAACAAAACAACACTGAATGAACCTGTTGAACCCAAAGCCTTATTAAAATACTCTCGGTTCTCTCTTAGTCTTCACTCCTGGTAAGAAAACAAAAAATAAGAATAATAAAAGTACGTGACAAAGAAAGCTTCCCAGTGAGGTGACGAGGCGATAACGACGTGGTGACGAGGCGAGAACACACACGAAGACAAACTAAAGTAAATGAGAAAAATGAGACATAGAGAAAGACATTAGGTGATACAGGAGAGTGTAGATAAACAAGGGAGAGGGAAGGGGAGAGAAGAGGGAGGAGAGGAGAGAGGATAGGAAGGAGGGGAGAGAAGAGGGGGGGAAGAAAGGGGTGATGAGAGGGGGAAAGGATGAGGGAATGAAGCAGTCGTTAACGCCATCCAAGACAAACACATCAATGACTCCCACACTGTCTAAACATATGCTCTCTCTCTCTCTCTCTCTCTCTCTCTCTCTCTCTCTCTCTCTCTCTCTCTCTCTCTCTCTCTCTCTCTCTCTCTCTCTCATCAGTTAACACACAGCCTCTATTTTCATTTTAGTGTCTTTTTTTATCGTTCCTGGACCTTCCTCCTTCCCCCATCACCCAAGTCCTCACCTCCTCACCCTTCCCTCACCCCATTATTACCTCACCCTTCACATCCCTTCCACCTCCACCCAACACCAGCCTCTCAACACCCACCTAACAGCTCCCTCCACCCATCCACTTCCATAACAGGGCACCATAAACAAAGATAGTTATTTCCTCGCCTCCACTTGTGTAAAAATTAAGACTTCAATTGCTTTATTTTCATTGTGTGTTTATGAGGCTCGTTTTCTAGTGAACTAAAATGGATGAAACTTAATACACACGTGCAATAAAATGAAAGGTGCAATATAATACGATACAATAAGAAATTAACGAAAATTGCTTCGAAAAAAAAACCAAGAAATAGGTAAGTGCTTCATCAAGTTTCCAAATGTGTTCGAATTCCGAGACGAAGCTGTACAGAAGGTTCGGAGTAAAGGTTCATGTCTTTTTTTTTATATTTTTTTTATAAAGTTTGATTTATTTCTTGACTTGAATGTTTGTTTGGTTCTGTTTTTAATGACAAAACATACCGAGGCTGGCAATAAAACGACCTGTTGGGTACGTTTTCTGTTAATTTCAAGGTATTCTGTACATAGAAAGAAAGAAAAAAGTTTGTGTGTTACAGAGGAAATTACTCCAAATGGAATGCATGAATATTTATTTTTAATCTCTTAAGTAAAAAAAAGATAATAATAATAATAATAATAATGTAAAATTTGTAAGCTACGTAGATAGGACTATTTTATACACAGCCTTGCATGACCCAGAAAAATCATACAAATTACCCATATAATAAAACA
>JAPQNM010000004.1:14546562-14554062 GCA_029783475.1 Metacarcinus magister
AGAGAAGAAAAAAAAAAGAGACAGGTGTTATAAGTTTCATTGAGGGGAAGGAAGGAAGGAAGGAAGGAAGGAAGGAAGGAAGGAACAGGTGTCAGTACATATGCTTGGGAGAGAGTTTATATACTAGACCTGTCACGATGGTAAGGTAAGGTAAGGTAAGGTAAGGCAAGTGTTAGACGTGACAGGAGGAAGTGACAGGCGTTAGGAGAGGAAACAGACATAAAGAAATGAACAAAATGAAGAAATGAAAGGTGTTAGAAAGACTTAAGGTGAAACACAGTAGTAGACAAGAGATGAGAAGAGGAACTAGGTATAATGAGTACTCAAGAAGGGTTGGGGGGGAGGGGAGTTAAGATGAAAGGAGTGCCATGGAGTGGTGGGACAGGTGTCAGAAGAAGACCCTGAGGGCACCGGGTTCCGCCAGGGTGAAGTGCTTCGTCCAGACTCCTTAAGAAAGTTGAGTTCATCGCAGGACATCTTGAGTCTGGAAACTGGTTTGTGATTTTTTCCTTTTCTTCGAGGGAGTGGAGGTAACGGAGGCGTGTTCCCGGCACTCATAGCTTTACCTTCCCTTTGCCTCTCTCTTTGTCTTGCTCCATGATGAAAATAATAGTAATAATAATAATAATAATAATAATAATAATAATAATAATAATAATAATAATAATAATAATACCAGTGTGAGATACGAAAGAGTCTCCCACAAACAACACAACTAAGCATCTTCTCTTTGACATTTATCTCCCTTATCTTTTCAATCTCATTTCTTCACCAACACTTGTCTTTTCCAGTCCGTAGTAACTAACTTTCGTAGCTCCATCTTGCTGACCCTTCACCCCACCCAAGCCACCCAACGCACCCCACTCCACACCACGCACCCCGTCATCGACCTCTGCCAACCCTAGCCTCCCTCCTTCACCGCCTCCCATGTTCTTTTATGCCCTCTAGCCACCTCCTCTGAATTTCCACGCCACCTTTACCGCCCCTGATACCGTCCCCTCGCCGCTCCTCACGCGCCACCCCGCCTCACCGTCGCCCTCAGGAAGGTACGTGTCCTGAGTGGTGTGTGCGGGAGGACAAGCATCACCTCTACCTTATACACACACACTTACTCTACACACTAAACATCATGCACAGTTCGGCCTAAAGGTAGGTTTTGATGCTAATTCAAGGTTCTATTCTCTATCCTTGTTCATTCTCCTTCTTTTTTTCTCTCTTTTTTTTGGGGGGGTACCTTTCAAGCTGTTACATCGCGTGAGTGTAGTGTAATATGAACGAACAAACAACAAGCGACACTTGATTTTTAACACACACACACACACACACACACACACACACACACACACACACACACACACACACACACACACACACACACACACACACACACGCACGCACACACACACCCACCTCCATCAACTTTTTTTTTCTTCCCATTCTTGTGCATTCATTAGCATACTTAGTAATTGTCTGCATTGTAATACTCTTATCTCTCCTCGTAAAAGCAATATTACTCATGATAAATTAATGGTTATAGTCATGCACCTCAAGATATTAATGAAGGTCCAAAAAGGTGTTTGCTGGACAATAATAAAGCCAGAAGGCGTCCCACCACCCCCTCCCTTCCCTACAAGGCACCACAATGCAAGGGGGTCGGCAGGGGCAGGTGAGGAGGGAGGGGGAAGGTGAACGTAGGTGGTGGTGGTGGTGGTGGTGGTGGTGGTGGTGAATTATCCATCAGTTTTAATAGAGTTGTTTCAAAAGTTTCTCCATCATTACGACGTGTTCCCTTCGGTCCAGGAATCCGTTGTTTCTCTATGAACATAAATCATCTCTCTGTTCCTAGCGTCTGTGGGGAGTCTGCTGTGGGGAACCTGTTTTTAGATAGCCTGCTTTAGGTAGTATGCTGTGGGAAAGTTGCAGGGGTGAACCTTCTGTGCGGAACCTTCAGTGACGACAAATTTCTGAACACTTTACAGAACATAATCCTTGAAGGTGTACACGCAAACCATGAAACATTACATCCACTATATATCTGAAGATGTAAACAAAGCTTCACCAGGTGTGTTGAGGTGGATCCCGTCCTCTCCTCACCTCAGAAGCACCGCCTTGCTGGCTCGGCGCTGAACACGGGCGATACAAGGCGAAAAGAGAGAATATTATGCATCAACTTGAGGATCATTTGCATAGGCAAGACACGCTCCTTCGCCTGGTCGGTGCCTAACGTTTCAAAGGCATGATAACCACGAACGCGACCCAGGCAGCCTGGTTAATGTGAGAAAGAGAGAGAGAGAGAGAGAGAGAGAGAGAGAGAGAGAGAGAGAGAGAGAGAGAGAGAGAGAGAGAGAGAGAGAGAGAGAGAGAGAGAGAGAGAGAGAGAGAGAGAGAGAGAGAGAATCTTGGTACAGCATAAAAGTAAACGACGGAATATTTATTTTAGAAAGTCACACACACATGTACACACACAGGTGACACGAGACCAGGTAAGGATGGACGCAACCTTCCTCTTCTTACCTGCAATAAATTAATCAGTTCCTCCTCTCTCTCGGCCTGTCCCTCACTGCCAAGACCACCACCATCCACCCTTACACAATGCACCTGCTGCACCTAACACCAGACTTACAACCAGCCTTCCAACCACCATTACAACCAGCCTTCCAACCACCATTACAACCACCCTTACAACCACCATTACAACCACCCTTACAACCAGCCTTCCAACCAGCCTTACAACCCCGTCACCCTAACAACCTTATTCCAATCACTGTTCTACTAAACCTCTTGGCTACCTATGTGCTACTTCATCCCTACGGTGTAATTTTTCAGCGCCGCTATATAATACTTGCTGATCTCTCTCTCTCTCTCTCTCTCTCTCTCTCTCTCTCTCTCCTCTCTCTCTCTTCTCCTCTCTCTCTCTCTCTCTCTCTCTCTCTCTCTCTCTCTCTCTCTCTCTTATGTAATATTACCTTAACTCTTTCATTACCATAACTGATCGATTCTGAAATTGTCTGCCTTACTCTTTTATTCTTACATCTCAAAAAGTAAACTTTGTCTTGCTTTCTATAACTTTTATTAATTTAGTATTTATGTAACGTAGCATTTAACATGATTTTCTCTCTTTTGTTAGCTGCTTTTGCTATTTCTCTTAACATGTATATATGTAAAATAGCAGCTGACCGAACATCTCTTCTCTAACTTCACGAGCATTATTCCTACTTTTCATGATGACCCGAAGCATCATTACCGAAGGAGAAGTTCAAGTTTGCTTCTCCACGCTCAGCCGCTTCCTGATAACACTGTGGAATGAGTCTTCTCTTATCACAGACTCTGAAAATAGTCCCGAAGAGTGAGTACCGGAGAGGCGAGGAGTCTGGCTGGCTTCATCATTTTCGAAAGAGTAAAGGAACAGACAATCTTTTTCCTGAAGCAAAATTTGATCGAACGGAGAAGGAAAAGGAGGGAGAAGGAGGAGTGGTAGGAGGCGGAAGAGGAGGAGAAGGAGGAGGAGGAAGAAGATGAGGAGGAGGAGGAGGAGGAGGGATCATGGATTCTAGAAAGCGATCAACAGATGGTAGAATCTTATAAGGCAAAGATATGACGGAAAAAAAAATTGAAAGCCGAAGAGGAAAAAAACTGGATTGATTTCTTAAACACTTCCAAGAACTACATACTCATTTGACTCATTCCTCAACGCACTCTAATGACATCACACTCAACATCTTCCACGCACTCAAAGCATCGTATCCTCCTTTTACCCAAACTCCTTTACCTTCATCAGAATTTGAGTCATGGTTTTGTGATATCTCGCTGGGACAGACAACCTTGCCTCTTCCTCCTCCTCCTCCTCCTCCTCCTCCTCTTCCTCTTCCTCCTCTTCCTCTCCTCCTCCTCCTCCTCCTCCTCCTCCTCCCCCTCCTCCTTTTGGATTAAACGCACAGCCAAATATGAAAGAAAAGTTGAAGTCTATCTCTTTTTTGTTTTGTTTTATTATTTTAACCTTCGCTTGCTGACCATTTAAAGAGTACTATTGCTGTGTTGTTTACGCTCACGCCGCAGACAACACCACTGCAAGGCTGGCCCGGGAGTGAGTGAATCAGACAAGGACAGACACGACATGAAACTATTACAACACTTCACAGCCACAGCCACAGCCCACAAACAGACACGATAATGAATGCTAGGACTGATAGGAAGTGCCAAGGGCGAGAAGGTGCCAGTGAACCAAAGGATTAAGTACCAAGAAGTGCCAGAAATCAGCGAGTAATGCCATGGATTACCAGGATTACCATAGATTACTAGGTGCAAGGAGCCAAGAAAGATGCAGAAGTAAGGGCTAAGAAGTAACATAGAGTGCCAAGGGTCCTAGGGGTGCCAGGGAACTTCCTCAGACCAGCAAATGCCAAGGTGTTTTAGGAAGCAATAAGGGGTGGGAAGGGCGCAGGGTGCAGTATTAGGAGTGTCAGGGTGCAGTGTCAGGGAGTGCCATGGTGCAGGGTAGTGCCAGGGAGCAGGAAGAGTGTGAGTTAAGCTTGGAGTGGGTGCCTTGCAAGGGTCACCTCACACTTTATATGCCAAGGGAGTGAACTTATCAGTGTGTCGACTCTTAGACCGTCACTGCTCCTTCCTTTATCTCTCTTGCTCTCTTAGCTCACCTTCTCTCTCTCTCTCTCTCTCTCTCTCTCTCTCTCTCTCTCTCTCTCTCTCTCTCTCTCTCTCTCTCTCTCTCTCTCTCTCTCTCTCTCTCTCCTCTCTCTTTCTCTCTCTGTTCTCTACTCCTTCCCAAGTCCCTCCTTCTCTCTCTCCCTCTCCTCCACCCTTCCACCTAAGAGATAACGGAGGTCCAGAAGAGGGCGTGACTGATTGGCAAACTGCATGTGGAGACTCTCTATCACTCGCTCATAGTGTTTTGGGTTTCTTCTTTCATCCACTTGGGGGTTAGTCATTCTCTCTCTCTCTCTCTCTCTCTCTCTCTCTCTCTCTCTCTCTCTCTCTCTCTCTCTCTCTCTCTCTCTCTCTCTCTCTCTCTCCACTCAGCTGTATAATTAAGTCCTAGATATAAACCGGCCTGGCCCCTCCTTCTACCTGGCCACCACGCACGGCCCGACCAAGCGTTGGGAAGCATATGGCCCGTTAAGCTGCAATCTGGCCCCTCCTCTTCTCTCTCTCTCTCTCTCTCTCTCTCTCTCTCTCTCTCTCTCTCTCTCTCTCTCTCTCTCTCTCTCTCTCTCTCAGTCTTTCCTCCCCCGGACACTACTCAAGGCACATACAAGCACTCTCACACACACATGGTTACTCTCCCTTAAATTCCCTTAAGATTGTTGGCTTAGCTTCTTTTGGTTTTTAAATGATCGTTGATGCGCAGTCTTTTTCCCTTTTTTTCTTTCTATCCTTTTGTACTGCAAGTCTTGTATTTGGGAATTCCTTCACGCAATCAGCTGGACTGGAGGCGTGGAGGGAAGGAGGGAGGGAGAGACGAGGCTAGGGATAGAAGGGGATGGAGGAAAGGGAGGGTGTTAGAGAAGGGAAAGGGATATGGATGGAGAGGAGGGAATGATGAGAAGCAGGGAAGGGAGGGGCAAAGAATGAAGGAAAAAAGAAGAAAGAGAATAAGAAGGGAAAGATTAATGGATAGAGGAAGGAGGGAGGGAAAGAATGAAGGAAAGAAAAGAGAAGAAAGAGTCGTACTGAAGGAAGGAGATGGATGTAATGGAGGGAGGGAGGAAAACAGAGGAGGAGGAGGAGGAGGAGGAGGAGGAGGAGGAGGAGGAGCAAAAGTATAACATGAAAGAATGGCGGAAAGGAAAACAGGGAGTAACGGAGAGAGGAAAGAAGACAAAGATAAAAAAAAAAAAAGAGAGACAAAGATACATTGAGGGAAAGGACCATATAAAGAATGAGATAAAAAAAAAATAACAAGGAATAAAAGGAGTAGACAAGGAGGCAAAGATAACGCCAAGGAAACAAAAGGAAGCAAAATTAAACAAGAAAAGCGAATAAGGAATGCATGGTGGAGGTGGTAGGGAGGAGGGATGGAAGCAGGGAGGGAGGGAGGGTAGGGGAAGACCGAGACAGGGGGCAGAATGGAAGAGTTCAAACCAGGGGATGCAGGGGGCAGGGGGGGGGTCGGAGTCTGTGTGTGGTGGGGGGGCGAGGTGTTAAGGCAGTACCGTGTCCAGACGGAAATGTTACGAGGTCACGGCAAGGGCGTAGCAGCGATGGCAAAGTCCTGATAAGATCCACCAAGCAGTACCTCCCTCTCCTTCCTCTCCTTCCTCTCCTCTCTCTCTCTCTCTCTCTCTCTTTCTCTCGTCTCTCTCTTCTTCATTCCATCCATCCATCCCTCCCTCCTCCCCTTGCCTCTCCCTCCCTCCCTTCTTTGCTATCTCGCTCCAGCCGTCGTCAGAAGCACAACGTCTCCCTTGACATCTCTCAATGGCTTCTTCAGGAGCTAGAAAGAGGCAGGGAGGGATAGACGGATGGTATGAGGAGGAGAAGGAGGAGGAGGAGGAGGAGGAGGAGGAGGAGGAGGAGGAGGAGGAGGAGGAGGAGGAGGGAAGAAGCTACAAGGAAAGAGGGAGGGAGGAGAGCCTGGCAGGTGTGGAGATATGTTCGTGGTTGTGCGCGGGAGCTTATGGAAAGGTGGAGGAACCAGCATCCCGCCTTGGGTACTTCAGGTATGCAGATGATGTTAGAGGTGAGTGGGCGAGCTGAGGAGGAGGAGGAGGAGAGAGAAGGAGGAGGAGGAGGAGGAGGAGGAGGAGGAGGAGGAGGAGAAGAATGAAGACCACAAAAACAAGAAAGAAAAGCATGTAACGATGAGAAAGAAGAAGAAGAAGAGGAAGAGGAGGAGAAATAAGACCACAAAAACGAGAAGGAAAAGCATGTAACGATGAGGAAGAAGATGAAGAGAAAGAAGAGGAGGAAAAAGAGAAAGGAGAAGAAGATACAAGAGCCCGAGAAAAGAGTTGTGATTCAGAGCGGAAGAAATAAAAAAGAAAAAAGTCTTCCACAGCTTAACTTAAACGTCTGAGATGCAACGCGGCGTGAGATGCAATCAATTAAGCCTCTGAATTGAGGGTTTCAGCCTGTACAAAGGGCCACCAGAACCTCCCGGGCCGCCAGCATTAAGGACGCTGCGATAAGGGAACAGCGGCAGAATAGCAATGATCGATGCCTTCCCGCGAGGAGCAACGGGGAGGAGAACGCGATGCAGGAATAATAACAGAAATATATATAGTAGAGGCAAAAAGGCTTTCAGGATACAAGACCAACTAGCTGTCCCTCACTTGTCAGCCCACCTGTTCTCCTTTATCCCCTCCTCTTCCTCCTCCTCTTCTTTGGGTAGTATGTAGAGGAGGAACGGGGGAAGGAAAGGGAGGGGTAACGGAGGAAGACTAACATGGGGTGACATCACTGGCAAATCAGTGCGACAACCTTGAACTTGGAGTCAAATGAGAAGGACCAGCTGACCTCTCTCTCTCTCCCTCTCCCTCTCTCTCT
>JAPQNM010000004.1:14559062-14564062 GCA_029783475.1 Metacarcinus magister
GCTGTAGGTAAGCCCACACAATATTTAGTAATGTCTCCTTTCCGTCCGCTGGGTAAACACGGCGCCAGGACTGTTTGTTTATGTGGGTCGTTACGGGCTGCTCCTCCAGATGGCTCTGCTGGGCTCATCAGCTGGTCGGGAGGCTGTGGCGGGCAGATGGCGTGATGGAGGAAGGGGAGGAGATGAAGGTAAAGGAAGAGGAAGAATGGGGGGAAAAGGGATGGAGGAAGGATGTGAGGAATGATGAATTAGAAAGGGATGGATGAATAAAGAAAGAAGATAAGGTCGGTCTTGACGTGTTCACAAGACCTGAGACTCACACGTAGAAGCTAGTTTTTGCCAGAACGAAGATTAAGTGGAGGAGGAGAGAGAGAGAGAGAGAGAGAGAGAGAGAGAGAGAGAGAGAGAGAGAGAGAGAGAGAGAGAGAGAGAGAGAAAGACACTTCTCACCATCATTATCACTACAGCCACACCTTCAAAACAAGCCAAAAGAAAACAAATCAAAATGACTTTCTATAACATCAAGAGTATTAACAATTATGAGCATCGGATCGAGAAGAGGCGGCGAGACCCTGTATAAAAAAAAAGCCTTGCAATTGAGGGTGAGTAAAGCATGGGAGGACTTTCAGGCTTCCATTCACCCCCTGAAGCCTTGAAGTGACTCGCACAACCCAACCAACCAACGCTCGCTACACACCCAGCATCTGTGTTAAGTTCAGGTGGAAATATACGTGTGTAGAGAGGAGCAACGCCATCTATGGAGTGGAGGATGAACTATAACCATCACTGTTTCTACTACAACTACGATTACTACTACTATTATTACTATTATTACTACTACTACTACAATAAATATTTTAACATACACCAATATATTGACAATTTACTCTCTCTCTCTCTCTCTCTCTCTCTCTCTCTCTCTCTCTCTCTCTCTCTCTCTCTCTCTCTCTCTCTCTCTCTCTCTCTCTCTCTCTCTCGGTAACCTTTCAAGATTGTTCTGAATGAGAGGTGGAATCGTGTTTTTTCTTTCTTTCTTTCTGGTCAAGTGAACTGTGGGTGTGTGAACTCAATTCTCTTACTTCACAAAACTATGAGTGAGAGAGAGAGAGAGAGAGAGAGAGAGAGAGAGAGAGAGAGAGAGAGAGAGAGAGAGAGAGAGAGAGAGAGAGAGAGAGAGAGGAGAGAGAGAGAGAGAGAGAGAGAGAGAGAGCATTGATAATTGCATTAGAACGAGATAAAATTCCAAACAACGTGTTGAAGTAACGAAGAAAACACTAACATATATATACACACATGTCTCGCTACTAAAAACTAAACATTGTCCTTCATTAAGATTCGAACCCAATGCTTGCGGCTTTCAATTTATTATGCTTCATTAATTCCTTGATGCGTAGTCTTTAGTTTAACACAATTTTAACTAACCATTCTTACTTAACTATTCATCTTCACATAATATATTTTTTTCTTCCCTTAAATACTAACCACGATTTTCTACTTCGGTCTGTACCTAACAAATTACAGCTATACATTTCTTTATAAATCTTTTTAAGCTTAATGTTTAATACTTTTTAATTCTTTATGGGTTCAGATCGAGTTTACTACAAACGGGTAAAAGAGATTCTGATATCGTACGCACAATCTAACTCCCTCATTATTAACACGGTAATAACCTCTGATTCGAGCCTCGTCTTCCCGTAATTAGACACCTACGGATTCTGCTTTACCTTCTATGCTAATTTTACATTCAAGGCAGATTTATACAGCTTACCTTTCCTCGCCATTAAAATTTCTACACGTACTACCTTGTTCTTTCTTTACCTCCGTTCAGGGATAGAAAATGTCTGTGCGTGTGGGAGAGCAAGTTTCAGGGCAACAGGTGTGGGAAAGAAAGCGAAAGAGAGAGAGAGGGAGAGAGAGAGAGAGTGAGGTGGTGGGAGGCACAGACAGAAAGACAGACAGACAGCTGGATAGATAAACCGACAAGAAATGAGAGAGAAAGAGAGAGAGGAAGATGGAGACAGACGAGAAAACAGACAGACAGATACAGATAAGAACAGAGAAAAATAGATAATCAAAGGGAAGACTACTACTACTACTACTACTACTACTACTACTACTACTACTACTACTACTACTACTACTCCTTCCACACACACCCTCCAATCTCCTCTCCTTTGCATATGACCCCAAATAGGACCTCAGCGCATCACTTCATCCCTGCCCCGCCCTCGCCCCTGCCCCGTGCCCTGCTCCTGCCCCGTGCCCCGTTTCCCGCCCTTCAATACCCATTAATTACCGGCGTGTAGCTTGGGTAGGTAGTACGTGCCCCCTCCCCCTCTCCATACCCTCCTCCCTCCCCCACCAGCCCCACTCTCTTAGGGTGAGAAAGTAGTGTACCTTGCCTGAAGAGAGAGAGAGAGAGAGAGAGAGAGAGAGAGAGAGAGAGAGAGAGAGAGAGAGAGAGAGAGAGAGAGAGAGAGAGAGAGAGGGCTTGATTAGCGATATATACATATATATATATATATATATATATATATATATATATATATATATATATATATATATTGATGTTATCTGCCGTGCTAAAAACAGGAATATAAACGAAAAAATATACTTTCATTTATGAGAAGACTAAGCTGAAAGAAAGAAAAGGAGGAGGAGGATAGGATAAAAACAACATAAAAGGAAGGAAGGAAGGAAGGAAGGAAGGAAGGAAGGAAGGAAGGAAGGAAGGAAGAAAGAAAGAAATGAAGGAAGAAAGAAAGAAAGAAAGGAAGAGAGGAAGAAAGCAAGGAGGGAATAAAGGAAGGAAGGAAGGAAGGAAGGAAGGAAGGATGGAAGGAAGGAAGGAAGGAAGGAAGAAAGAAAGAAATGAAGGAAGAAAGAAAGAAAGAAAGGAAGAGAGGAAGAAAGCAAGGAGGGAATAAAGGAAGGAAGGAAGGAAGGAAGGAAGTGGTCCAGATATCTCTCTCCGCATCAATGATCACTAACAACCTTTAGCCTTTCTTTACCTGTCTCTCCACACCCACACCTTCCACGCCAATCAACAACATCTCTCTCTCTCTCTCTCTCTCTCTCTCTCTCTCTCTCTCTCTCTCTCTCTCTCTCTCTCTCTCTCTCTCTCTCTCTCTCTCTCTCTCTCTCTCTCTCTCCTGGAGGCCACTCTGTGTTCGCTTGCTTTCAATACATAAATTTCAATGCAACTCAAGGATACTACTCAGTGCTCTCTCTCTCTCTCTCTCTCTCTCTCTCTCTCTCTCTCTCTCTCTCTCTCTCTCTCTCTCTCTCTCTCTCTCTGACACTTCCCAGGGTCACGCAAGCTCCCCCAATGCCAGTACTGTTTCTCCTCACCACCACCACCACCACCACCACCACCACCATCACCATACTATCATTACCCTCCCGCCCTTCTCACCATCACTGTCATCCTTCTAAACATCCCACCGCCACCCACCAACACCAACACTACTACACCACACTGATAACACCCTCACCACCACCACCACCACCACATTCTTACATCACCACCAAAACGTGTTCATCATCACCACTATTCATTTACCTTCATCACTAAAATCAGATAAAATACTACTTTACTACTACATACTAATACCACATACCACCACCACCACCACCACCACTACTACTATCTACAAGTCTCCCACACTCTACAATACAGTCTCCCCTTCCACTCTCCTCCACTCCTTCTCCACCAACCTCCACCCTGGGCCACTTCAAGCCGTCCCATTACACTTGAGATGACGATGAATATGAGTGTAAGAAAATATATAAAGTAAGTGACAATGACAAATGATCTGTTTGTGTTTCTTAACCTTTACGATCAAGATGCCATTAAGAAAACTCCCCCTTTTAGTAATGCAAGATGGGGAGTGTGTGTGTGTGTGTGTGTGTGTGTGTGTGAGAGAGAGAGAGAGAGAGAGAGAGAGAGAGAGAGAGAGAGAGAGAGAGAGAGAGAGAGAGAGAGGAGAGAGAGAGAGAGAGAGAGAGAGAGAGAGAGAGAGAGCAATAACCAATATGAAATACTCTGAATATTATTGACTTAACACAATTTGTATCCGAGACAGTGACGGCAAAAAGTGGATTTACCCAACAATTATCCTTTCCTCTACTGACAATAACGACACTGTAAAAATTACCAAACTCCAACCCTTGACAGTCTAACATGTATCATTATAATCACTACCACTGTGCCTGTCGCTGCAATTAAACCATATAGTGTGGTAGTAATAGTAGTGAAAATAGTAGTAATAGTAGAAGTGGTGGTGGTGGTGATGATAGAAATTTAGCATCTCAAAAATGTCTTCGTATTCTTTTATATCTCAAAATTGTTGTCTTCTAAGAACCTCAATAATAAGGTTAGACGAACGTGGTTAAACTTCTTCTAATTCTACTTCTCTCACCCTCACTTGTGGTATTCTCTCGATATTCAAACCAAAGGATATCAAGTTATAAAAAAAAGACCAATACATATAATTGTGTTAAGAATTGTGTCTTGTAGAGGAAGGCACAATATATTTTTTACAATGATTTGCTTTAAAATTTATACACGTTTGGAAAAAAAAAAAAATTATATACTTTGCCATAAATATTATCCTTGTTGTTTATATTCCATCTCAATTCTTTCATTATCATCATTATTACTATTATCCTTATTATTATTATTTGTGTTTTGTTGTTGTTGTCACCAATATAAACAGCCACACACACACAACAAGATACACAACAAACACACACACAAACAAACAATAACAAGCCAGACAAGCAAAATAAAAGAGCAAGGAAAAGAGAGCAGAAAACAAACACAACAGCCACGAATGTCCACGAGACCAAAACAAACAACAAACAAATAAACAAAACAAAACAAAAAAAACAATTGAAGCGATTTACCCTTCAAGGCACTGAAAACAATCGCGTTCAATATACCCTTGTGTGTGTGTGTGTGTGTGTGTGTGTGTGTGTGTGTGTATTAGTATGTGTAT
>JAPQNM010000004.1:14574062-14581562 GCA_029783475.1 Metacarcinus magister
CACTATCATAACACCATCACATCACCATCATTACGTACAGTCACTATCATATCATCATCACTCACATCAGCGCCGCATCAAAATAACAATAATAAAGACTGGCCTTGTGTATCAGGAGGTGCGTGAGAGGGTTTTCCTACCTGTAAAGAAACAAAATATCATAAATTATTGATCTAATAGAAAAAAAGAAAATGTGCATATATATTATCAATGTAATGATATTCCAATAACAATTAAGTTTATGCCAAGGTGTGACCAAAGCAGTTGTTTAGTATTCAAATATATTACTGTTACATACACACAAAATTATAATAATGTTACAAGTATAAACTGCAGCAATACATGTAACATCATCAGTTTTGATTAAGAAGTACACATCCGTATCAGTTGTAGCAGCTCGTAGTAGTAGTAGTAATAGTAGTAAAAGTATAACTAGTAGTAGCAGTTGTAATAATGATAAGAAAAATAGTAATAATAATAATAATAATAATAATGATAATGATAATAACGTTCCCCTTGTTTACGTCTGGCGTGTAAGTGGTGCGGAGTCTTGGGTCGCGTTATCGTCTGTGCCACACGTTATGTTTATAGTGGCATCCTTTTAGGGCCCATCCTGCCCCCACACGCCTCTTGACGCCACGCCCCGCTGGTGTGCTGCGGCCCGCGTAATGGACGGCGTGGCGCTGCTTTTAAGCCACTTGGCGCAGTAAAGGAAAAGTGGCCTCGCCGTGGTATCGAACCCTTGATCCCACTCGTCTCTCCACATGTGCTTAGAGCCATCCATTGCAACCCCCCCCTTACTACTACTATTACTACTACTTCTACTTCTACTACACTCGTAAGGTGAAGAGGCATGGCAGCCAGCAACCCTCACTCAGACAGCATCAGCCCACCACTGTTGTCACGCCTCGTTCCTCAGCAGCATCCACAGCCACGCGCAGCAGGACTAAAAAGCTGCAAGACAAGGGAGCTAGCTGGTTTCAAGGACGAGTGCCATTGCCCAACTATGAACGGTCCCTGCTGGCTAGTCTCTGGTCTCTGGTTCCTGCTCTGCGCCAACATCCCGTCCCCACATGCACCTATGTTAAGGCCTGACTGACTGACTGTACACACGTCCATCCATTCATTAAACCATGTTATTCCCTTCGGTCGGTTGGCCTCGATATACGATCATCGGGTCTTAAATGAAACGTAGATTCTCTCACGCGTGTTTTGAAAAGCGCCAATCATAGTAAAGTGTACGAGCTGTATAGACACAACATGATATCAGAACACGAAGAGGTGAAAACAGTTTTGCTCCATGATAAGCGTGTTTGAGTGGCAAATACTAAGAGGAGAAGGGCTACGTACACCCCCATGTAACCTTGTAGAGCGACGGCCTTGACTGGGAAACTACACAGCCCTCCCTCGCCTCTCTGTTTAGCTGCTATGGCCACCCCCTTCAATAATAGCCTTCGTGAGGAAACAACTTGAACTCACTGACCACGCCCTGCTGCTATGACCTCGTGAGGGGCAAGGCAACAAAAGAAACCACATCACATTTCAATACAGCCTTGCCTTGTGCCCATACCTTAAGGCCTTGCAGAGTCACGACAGAGAGAGAGAGAGAGAGAGAGAGAGAGAGAGAGAGAGAGAGAGAGAGAGAGAGAGAGAGAGAGAGAGAGAGAGAGAGAGAGAGAGAGAGAGAGAGAGAGAGAGAGAGAGAGAGAGAGACCACCTCGCCCTCCGGGATGTCCAACCGGCATGAGCGAAGGGCGAGGTGTGGACAAGAGCAATGCACTGTGCACTGAGCTTGCCACCACCACCATCACCACCACCACCATCACCACCACCACCGCCACCTGTCGGCCGGTCGGGTGTGTCCGCGGGCTGGCTGGCTGGTTGGCGGACTAGGTGGCTTGCTGGCTTGCTGGCGGACTAGGTGGCTTGCTGGCTGGTTGGCTGGCGGACTAGCTGGCTGGCTGGCTGACTGACTGGTTGGTTGGCTGGCTGGTTGGTTGGTTGGCTGGCTGGCTGGCTGGCTGGCGGTACACAGTGAGCCACCATATAAGGCTCCTCAACGCTTCCAGGATCACCAAATTATCCTCTGAAAACTTCCACCACACAATCCCTTTCTCGTTTTCACTTCTAAATTAAATAAAATGGAAACTGACTTCAAGGCGATGACAATGAATATCTCAAGTGGTTTTCTTTGTTTTTTTTCTTTTTACCAGTTTTGTTTAGTTTTTTTTATTTTAGGGTTTCTCAGTATATTCCATTCATACTTTTATTTCTTCATCATTTGCGAATTTTTTTTTGTATTTGTTCATTAATTTAATAATTCACACGTTACTTCTTTTTTTTTTCATTATGTCCGCAAGTTGTCTAATTGTGTGAGTCTCTGCGGACCGATGCTACCAAAGCGAGATATTTTTTGTTTGTTCTTTTTATGTGGACACCGCGTGGAATTCAACCTCAAGGACTCATATTGCCTTTGGTATTTACTGATCCACATGTCTGCCACTGAACACCCAAAGCCGACGACCCCCGTGCACACAGATAGTACGTGCTTATGCCTACGATGACGTGCCTTGGGTGACGTGCTTCATACATTCGTGCCGCTTCTCTTGACATGGAACAACACCATAAAACAAAACCAAAAAAAATCTTCGACGGTAATAAGTGTTCGGTCTTTCTGGGAACAAAACTGATATTGTATTCTGGAGTCTAAGTGCGTTGTGTCTCCACGAAGCAGTATTTAACGAGCTCTTTCTCTTTTTTTTTTCTTATTCGCAACTACTTTTATTTTCTTGACACGAGGCATTATAAACATTCTTTCAACTTCATCCTTTTGTTTCCAGTTCAGTGTCTGCCTCTGGATAAATAAAGGGATAGAAACACGCAAAGGTATATATACATACATACATACATACAGTCTCGCGTTCCATAGACCATTATACTGCCTCCGCTCTGTTGGTCTCGCCTCTACCTGCCTCAACACAATGGCTTAACACAACGCCACGCCACAAATAATGGTGTTGTATATGTTTATTTGGATTGTATTCTAATAGCCATGGTTGCCCTGTGTTGTGTTGTGTTGTGTTGTGTTGTATGTATTCTACAGTACTTTTGCTTTGTCTTATGACCTGCCTCGTATCTCCCTCAGTCTAGATTATGCACCGTATTATAATTATGTTGTGAGGTCAGTCAAGGTGGGCTTACCGTACATTGGACTCGGTTTGCCTTGGCTTAGAATAGCTAGACCGGAACGTGCTGGACTGGGATTAAGTTTGGGATGAGACGGAACGAATCACTCGCCTGGACTGGACTAGACTAGATTGGACTGACCTTAAAGAACTGGATGGATGGACTTGGCTAGCCTTGGATTGCGTCAAAGGAACATTTGCCTGAGCCAGCCAGCCAGCCAGCCAGCCAGTCAGCCTCAATGCACACTACCACAACACAAGGATGTGATAAGGTAGATAGATACATGGCTCTATGGACCTAATCCCCATCCTGGCCAATCTTTATGATCCCGACCACGTCATAGAATATATAATTTTGCCTCGTCTCAGCGTTGCGCAAACCACGACGTCCTTCAGACCAGCGTTGCGGTGCAGTAACGTAGATGTTTGTAGTGTAAAGTAGAGTAACATAGAACACAAGTTAAAACAAATGAAGAACAAACATCAGCAGACCTGTTACATACTACACTATCTGAGCTACAGTGAAAGATAAAAAATAAAAATAAAAAGTTGTATAAAGAGGACCATAGTGAAGTAAAGTAGATTATAAGAGTAGAATAAAGAGGAATATAGCACAGTAGACCAAAGCCCAGTAGAATAAGATAGTGAACACAGAAAACTTTTCAACATAATAAAGTATATAAAAAGAAGAGTAGCATAGAGTGGTATAAAGATTAACAACAGACCCAACACTTGCCTGGTTCAAGGATAATCGAGGGTTACAAATACATAATCAACTTTTGCCAATAACAACATCGCGATAAAGGGAGTGAAGGTGCAGGAGGAAGGGCACACGAGACGAATAAAACTGAAGGTAACTCTGAAACCCTTAGCGCAGTGGTCTTCCGGGATCCTGGGTTCGAACCTCTTAACCTCGATGCTATTATGCTACTGATGCTTTGGTTTAATTCTTCCTCTTCCTTTTCATTCTCGTAACTTTTTTTTTTTACTCTCTCATGTAGTGTATATTATCTTTCCTTTTTTCTTTGCACTTCCGTTTCCGTTTGTCTGTCTGTCTGTCGGTCCATCTGCTCGTGTGTGTGTTTGTGTGTGTCAGTCACCATGTGCGGAAGTTTGGTTGGTCCCTTTGCGGTCACCAGCCACTCCCGGTCCAGCACACATGTGAGGTAAATATTTGAGTTCATCGAGTAAACGGAGTGTCTAATGTTTCTAAGCCTTGACTCGATCCCTTGACAGTATTTGGTAACACTACAACACACCACCACGCCTCTCTACTTCTGTTTGTCCCTCTTCATGAGTGTTTGTTTTGTTATCATTTATCCACTTCCTCTCTACTCTCTCTACTCTCTCTTCCTCTCTCTCTCTCTCTCTCTCTCTCTCTCTCTCTCTCTCTCTCTCTCTCTCTCTCTCTCTCTCTCTCTCTCTCTCTCCCTCTCATATTTCCGAAAATGTATCCTAAATGTGATCAAGCCAAGTGACATGACAGCCAAGGAGGAGGAGGAGGAGGAGGAGGAGGAGGAGGAGGAGGAGGAGGAGGAGGAGGAGGAGGAGGAGGAGGAGGAGCATGGAGTTATGGAGTAAAAAAGTAGACAGAGGTACAAAACGTAAAAAGAAAGGGAGGTAGAAAAGGAAGGAGGGAGAGGGATGAAGAGGGAGAGGGAGAGGGGGAGAGGGGGAGAGAAGAAGAGAGAGAGGGAGAGAGGGAGCATAGTGCACAAAATAACAGTTAGAGGACACCTTCTGGGAATCACCTGGAGTCACCTACGTCGCCAGGTGTGAAAATACACCTGATACGCCAAGTTGGGTCATGAATAACAAAAGAAGAGTCGTAAAAAGTGAAGGAATGGACGAAATGAAGTAGTTGGAAGGTTGATTAGTTTTTTGGCAGGTTGTGTGTGGCGAGGGTACATCAGGCTATGATTGGATAAGCAGAGGGAGGAATTCCCACCAATCACAAACTCGGTGACATTCTTTCTCCATAAGCACGCAAGCATTTCTTCCCCTCCCTCTCCCTCTCCCTCCTCCTCCTCCTCCTCTCTTTTTACTGGTTTTCCTCCACTGCCTTCCCTCCTTTCCCTTCCCCGCTATCTCCCTCTCTTCCATTACCCTCTTCTTTCCTTCCTTTCCTTCATTTATTCCCATCTATCTCTTCCTCTCTTTGTCCTTCCTCCTTCACTTTGTCTTTCTCCTCCTTATGACTTTATCAGTCTCTCTCTCTCTCTCTCTCTCTCTCTCTCTCTCTCTCTCTCTCTCTCTCTCTCTCTCTCTCTCTCTCTCTCTCTCTCTCTCTCTCTCTCTCTCACTGTCCCTCCCTCTCATGCCCAACACACATACAAAGTCCAATTCATTACCCAGATTGACACTCACCCCCACCTGGCTATCCAGTTTATTGTCATTATGTGATTATTTTTTTTCTTCCCCCTCCTTCTCTTCCCCCCTTTCTCTCTCTCCCTCCCTTCCTCCCTCTCCCCCCTGGCGTGAGTTGAGGCGAGGCATCGGCGAGCCACGCATTGCTCGGGCCGCTGGAGACACTGAGACCGAAAGTATCTTAGTGGAATTGAGCTCAAGTTCCATCGTGGTGAATGTATGACGATGAAATGAATATGTTTCTCCGTCCTTGCTTGTCTGTAACTCATATCTCTCTCTCTCTCTCTCTCTCTCTCTCTCTCTCTCTCTCTCTCTCTCTCTCTCTCTCTCTCTCTCTCTGGAATTGGTTACCATCTATTTATAAATCATGTTGCCGCGCCACTAAATAACAGTCATCAGCAGCTAGACTTTATTCCGCACACAGGCGGCGCCACTCGGGTATTGGCTGCAAGGACAAAGCAGAAGATTCGGTGCCTTATTTGGTGTCGGTATTCAAGCGGGTCCTTACCACTTAGCGGCGACCAGGAATCTTGGTGGAATATTCATATCATGAGGATATTTCTTACATTATCATCAATAGGATTTAGTGGAATTGATGGAACTCAAGCATTGACCTTTATTATCGGTTTATTATCATAATTATTAATATTTATGAGTGTCTGTGGACGAGTGTGTTGGGTGATTGTGAACGAACACAATGTTTTGTTTGGGATTTGTTTGTGCGAAAAAGACAATTTACTATTTACTAACAACTTGTTTATTATTTATTAGTGATGCATGACTGATAATAATCAAATGCGCTTGAGGGAGGGAATTTTAATGCAATTCTTATATAAATTCAAGAGAATGGTGATACATAATTATCAAAAGTATCTTAATCCTTGGTTGTTCACATTCAATGCTAAGGTTTTCTTCGCGGAATCACCTGCATACAAAGCATTACCTGTTAACAAAGGGTCGTCGGTGTGGAGGATATATTACCTCCCTCATAACACCGTCTGTAACACTGTATTACTTCAGAATGCAGCGTGATGGAAGAAGGGAAGCAATGTGTGGCTGGTGATGAACAGCGACGTGTGCTGGCCATGGGGCGGCTGTGTCAAGGACAAGGACAGGGATAAGGACAAGGACAAGCTGACTCTTTAACAGTACCTTCAGGAAGCAACACTACAGAGTCTGAGTAACTTTATTGAACGGCAAGACTTCCTTCAGCGAGATGACTGTTCTTTTAGCGGGAGTTCTCTTTTATTTTAGCAGAAACAATGTTATTTTAGAAGGAGGAATGTCAATTTACAGAATATTAAAGACACACTCGCATAAAACACCAAATTGGACAGTGTTATGCTGGGAGTGAAGACTTGCCAGCGTGTTGTGTGTCTCAGATGCGTGTGTTCTTTCCTCGCCTTCAAGGTTGCAGTGGCGATGAGTCGGTGAGGAAGCACAGTACGGTGTTGCACTTTATTAATCGTAACTTTTCCCTTCTGAATAATTAGGTAATAAATTCATACCAAATAGCCAGCCAGATCCCGTCAAGAATATTCAGCTTCGTTCTGGTCTCTTACCTCCGAGTGAAATACTACTGTGAAATTGGAAGCGTTCAGCGACCACGTTGATACGTTCCTTAAGATACAATACTGTGTAGAGTGTTAGCAGAATCACACGCAATGCCTTCGTCACCTCAGAGGAAAATTATCAAACATTTCAAGGCATATGTGTTAAGGTAAACGCAAGTAATACCAGATTTTTAGTGACACATTTATATACCAACACAGATGAGATAATGAATATTCCTAATTGCAGCTGTGTTATTTCTGTAATCAAGACGTTCACAGGTCATTTAGGTCATTATTAACACCGTGTATACGTAGGTGACCTGTAAGTTATGCCGTGACCTGTGCCAAGAAGATGCCAAACATGCTATTTCGTAAGGGCATGGAGGCTGTGTGGT
>JAPQNM010000004.1:14586562-14596562 GCA_029783475.1 Metacarcinus magister
GACGGCAAGACGGAGCACTAAGGCGATGCAGATTCAATTAGGAGAACACTGGGTTGTAAGCTGGAGGAGGAGGAAGAGGAGGAGAAAGAAGAAGAAGAAGAGAAGGAAGGATAGGAGAAGAAAGACTAAGAGGAGGAGGATTATATAAAGCAGTGATGTGATGTGGTGGTCCGTTACATACTTTCTAACAGAGAGGAGGAGGCATAGAGGCTAATAAAGAGGGAGAAAGGAAAGTAGGAGGCTGACTATTTAATCCACAAGTCTCTCCTACGCAATGCAAGTGATCTGGAACGAGTGTGACAACAGGCTGGAAGAGTTTTATTTTTTCTTTCTCTAATAATTCTAGCTTTCTTTTAAAATATGCAAAACTGATCAAGACATTAACCTGCACTCACTATAATAGGTAAGCTGGGAGGGCGAGGCGACGCGATGCAGGCTTAGTATATAGTACAGGCAGTTGTTTACACCATCAAAACAAGGCTAGCTAGGGAAGACTTAAGAGGATCAGAGAAACTACACGAAACTAAGGAGGAAAGTTTGTTGACGGTGAGCATCGGTTTGATAAGAAGTTGTTAAGGAATGGAATAAGTTGTCGGGCTGTGTCGTCGCGTGGAGACTGGACAGCCTTAGGAACAGGTTATACAAATATATGAAAGCGAGGGAGTGGGTGTGAGCCGAGCCCGCTATGCATGGCTGAAGAAGCAAGCAGACAGGCAGGCAGGCAAGCAGGCGGTTACCCTTATTTTAGTGCTCTTAATGGAGGCGTGTGGCAGGGCAGGGCAGAGCGGGGAGGGAAAGGCGTGCGGGCGGCTTGTTGGAACACCACAAGTTTGTTCGCCATAAGGAAAAAAAATATTCCGTGGAGTTTCAATAATCATCACACCGTTGTCCGTTGAGCCGCCATTGTCTTAGTGAGTCGGCGATACAAAGGTTTCAGTGAACACCAACGACCTGGGATGCTGAGGAACGCTGGGCATCTACTACATATACACACACACACACACATACACCTCCCCCACCCCACTCCCCTCACACACACACATGCACACACACATCTCATCTCACTGCGTCGAGTAGGAAGCAAATGTTGAAGGTGTTCTTTGCATTATATGAATTTTCACTTTTATATTTGAGGCAGAACAAAAATCTCACCTCAAACATTAATAATATTCAGTCGAACGTCAATCTGATAATTTCTTACCTCCTCCTGCAGGTAACGGGGAAAGGAAAGAGAGAAGCAAAGAAAAGGAGAGGAAAAAAGAAGGAAAATAACAAGTAGAACAACAAATAACAAGAGGAAAAGTGACACATAACAGTAAATAACTAATAATAATATGGAAAGTACAAACAAATCACATGAGGGAAAATAACAAGAAAAAGGGAAAAAGTAAAGCAGGAAGAACGATATCAATGGACGACAGAGATGAAGGGATGGAGGGATGGATGGGAGGAAGGGTGGAGGAGGGAGGAAGGGAGGAGGGTGGAGGAAGGGAGGAGGAGAGGAAGAAGTGTTAAAGACGAGATTACGAGGACTTAGAGGAGACCACTCGTCATGTTTAGCGCCAAGGTGAGAGAAATCCTACCGGCAAGGAGATACCACCACCACCACCACCACCACACCTGCGACTCACCTGTGGACGGGGGGGGTGTAAGTCTCCCTGGCACACCTGAACACACACACACACACACACACACACACACACACACACACACACACACACACACACGCATACTCATACATACAACCAATTAAAACAGCGTCCAATTAACTTCAGCGAACAAATTTTAAATACATACATGAATATGAAGAACACAAAGCTAGCTAGTTACACACGTGAGGAACTACACACATTCTTAAACCAACCTCGCGCACACACACACACACACACACACACACACACACACACACACACACACACACACCACACAGAGCACACCTACCCTCTAAGTGGCTATAAGTCTTTAATAATAGTAGCTGTGAATAACGCCTAGACCGAAGAGGACGAGGCTGTTCGAATGAAGACATATATTTCTTTCTCCATCACTTCCTAGTCGTCCTTCGTCCCTTGGCCGCTGATAACGCAAAGGCATAGATAGCAACACCCTTAAACGCTCCACCTTGTTCAATTAGTTGGTATTTTGTGCGAATTCCAATTAGTATCGTCTCAGGAGGGGGGGGTGAAGGGGGGTGAAGGAGGAGGAGGAGGAGGAGGAGGAGGAGAAGGAGGAGGAGAAGGAGGAGGAGGAGGAGGAGGAGGAGGAGGAGGAGGAGGAGGAGGAGGAGGAGGAGAAGGAGGAGGAAGAGGAGGAGGAAGTAAGGGAGGCGTAGGAGATGTAAGAGGAGGAGTGGAATAAGAAGAAGAAGAAGAAGAAAAAAAATCACAAAAGGAGGAAGATGCAGATGAAAAGAAGAGGCGGAGAAGACAGCTACAAAAATGGAAGATGCACAAGCAGAGGAAGAGAAAGGAAAGGAGGAAGAGGAGGAGGAGGAGGAGGAGGAGAGTGAGTGGGAGGAGGAATAGTAAGTATACATAGGTGGGCACTAGTTAAATAGATAAGCGGTGGCGTGTTAGCCTATAACGAGGTTATCTCTCTCGGTGCACTAAGAATACTAAGAAACTCATCTCCATGGCGGGCGAGACGACAAAGCACTGAACCGAAGAGAAGGAGGAGGAGGACAAGAAAGAGAAGAATAATATATACAAAAATGTGGAAGGGAAAAAAATAACATGAATACACAATATATAAAAAAAATAAAAAAGACGACAAACGGAACATTCACCGTAGGGAGGCGGTGGACTAGTGGTTAGCGGTCGGGCATACCAACTCAGAGACCTGAGTTCCAGCCCCGGCACGAGCTGGTCACTTTTCTTTGGTAATACCGCCGAGTGGCCTAAGATCACCCACATGCTGCCATAACAAAATTCTCAACGGGACTGCAAAGCTATATGCTCGAGGAGCTTCCGCTGGCAGCATGAGCCTCTCAATAAGAAACTAGGCATCACTAAAAATCTAACCCGCGCTACTAACGGGCGGAGGCCGACCATCTAAGGCCTCAAAAAAACAAAAATAAATAAATAAAATAAAATAAAATAAAATGAGAGAGGACGATAATGATGAAGAAAGTGAAGAAGAAGAAGAAGGCACCCACGAGCACCTCCACTCTTAGTCAGGCGAGGCGCCAAGGGAAGGAAAACGTGGCAGGGAAAACAAACACTTTTTCCTCCTCTCTCAAAATTTTAATTCCTCACGACTTGGAGCCTCAAATGGTATTTTTTCTTCTTCTTTTTTTTACGGATACCTCTGTGTGTGTGTGTGTGTGTGTGTGTGTGTGTGTGTGTGTGTGTGTGTGTGTGTGTGTGTGTGTGTGTGTGTGTGTGTGTGTGTGTGTGTGTGTGTGTGTGTGTGTGTGTGTGTTTGCAGGCGGTTGGTCTGTTTGCCTCTCGTTCATCATCTGAGGCATTAAATCACACGCAATTTCTCTCTAGCAACGAGGTGAAGCCGTGTGTGTGTGTGTGTGTGTGTGTGTGTGTGTGTGTGTGTGTGTGTGTGTGTGTGTGTGTGTGTGTGTGTGTGTGTGTGTGTGTGTGGGTGGGTGGGTGTGTGTGTGTGTGTAATGTAGATGCGTTAAAAGAAAAACAAACTAATAATCTAGACCCAAACACAAAAGCGACAACACTTTAGAACTGTACATAATCAACATTAAAATTTATTCTCTTCCCCCCCCACATTAAAAAAAAAATTAAAATAAATGAATATATAAAAATAAATTAATAATAAAAAAAATAATAATCTAATGCAATACAATCAATTACAATACAACTCATAAGTATAAATGTATAAGTAACATAAACAAAGGATTTTTTTTTTACCTTCAAGTTGCACACAAGTATAGAGGAGGATTGTGAGCAGTGACCGGTCGAGTAGGAGGAGGAGGAGGAGGAGGAGGAGGAGGAGGAGGAGGAGGAGGAGGAGTGATTAGCAGACGAAGACAAACACTCGCCCGAAGACCGAACAAACAAACGAAGTGAAAGGAAGACATTAAATGCATGATAAAAGAAGAAGAAAAAAAAGTTAGCAATTAGTGTTCCGTATACACGCGAGAGAGAGAGAGAGAGAGAGAGAGAGAGAGAGAGAGAGAGAGAGAGAGAGAGAGAGAGAGAGAGAGAGAGAGAGAGAGAGAGAGAGAGTGTGTGTGTGTGTGTGTGTAACTGTCTACCTATATATGTAGTGGAAAACAAAACCTAGTGAATAATAAACTATTTCAATAACAACAACAACAACAACAACAAAAAATAAAATAATAAAAGAATGAAAAAAAAATAATTCTCAACCAAATCTCTTAATTACTACTTGACGATGGAATTGGTTTTAATTTTTTTTTCTCTCTAATTTTGATGTTTAATTACAATCCATAATGTGGGTGTAGTGAGGCAGTAATGAGGGCACAGGAACGGGCTTAATGGAGAAGAGAGAGAGAGAGAGAGAGAGGAGAGAGAGAGAGAGAGAGAGAGAGAGAGAGAGAGAGAGAGAGAGAGAGAGAACCGAGTGAGAGATTTCAGTACACATGTTAATTACTGCACAGGAGTGGCCTTGGTGCGTTCAGGCGTGGAGGTGAAATGGGGGTGAAGAATTGGGAGGGAAAAGGAGGGGAAGGGAGGGGAAGGGAGGGTGAGGGGAAGCAAGGGGATGGATCGGAAAAAAAAGGGTGCTGGGTAAAGGGGTTGGACTGAAATGAATGCAAGAACAACCTGATATAGAAAAAAATATATAATAATTAATATATGAACAGGTAAATTAATAAATGTGTGTATGTGTATGTGTGTGTGTGTGTGTGTGTGTGTGTGTGTGTGTGTGTGTGTGTGTGTGTGTGTGTGTATATGATGAGTAATAAGTTCAATAAACAAATGATAATCTAATAACATAATAATAAACATCATATTCCAGTTAATATATATTCATTATCTCCCCTTCTTTCAACATCATCTCATCAAATCATTTCCTCTTCTTCTTCCATCCCTCTCCTCTCCTTCTTCCTGCCGCCTCCTCCCCTTTCTCATAACACCACCACCCCTTCCTTCCCTTTCTGCTAAGTGACATGTTCGTAGAAGCAAACTTAATACAGCCTGAGAAAGACGCCCTGATATAGTACACACACACACACACACACACACACACACACACACACACACACACACACACACACTAACACACACGGCAGTAACGTCAAAATAATCAGCCTGTCTACTGGGATATGAACCAGTGACTCTGATTTCGCTCGAAGACACAAACACTTCAGCCACCGGTTAAGTGCGCGCCACATGCAGCTCCCTTCTCTTCCTCCTCCTCCTCTTCTCCTCCTCCTCCTCCTCCTCCTCCTCCTGCGTTTCCCACAGTTAGATCACAGTTTGGTTGAGTTGTGGCTTAAACACTTGGTAACAGCTTGTGTAGTTAGCGCGATTGAGTGAGTGAGTGTTTGGATGAGAGAGAGAGAGAGAGAGAGAGAGAGAGAGAGAGAGAGAGAGAGAGAGAGAGAGAGAGAGAGAGAGAGAGAGAGAGAGAGGGGGGGGGATCAGTGACGGGATGTGGGAAGAGGATGTAATGAAGTTATCCAGATATTAAGCTGTTACCATGACTACATACACACACAAACACACACACACAATCTCCCAGTAGAGTTCACCGTCTATACGCTTGGAGGAGGGAAGAGAGGAGGAAGAGAGAGAAAAGGAGAGAGTATATAAGAAAGGAAGGAAGGAAGGAAGGAAGAAAGAAAGGAAGGAGTAACTAAGGAATGCAGGAAGAGAGGAGAGGTTATGGAAGGAAGGAAGGGAGGGAGGAGAGGAGAGGGTAAGTAAGTAAGTAAGTAAGTAAGTAAGTAAGTAAGGAAGGAAGGAAGGAAGGAAGGAAGGAAGGAAGGAAGGAAGGAAGGAAGAAATGAAAGAAAGAGAGTAACTAAGGAAGGAATGAAGGAAGGAAGAGAGGAGAGGGTAAGAAAGGAAGGAAGGAAGGAAGGCAGAGAGGAGAGAGTAAGTAAGTAAGGAAGTAAGGAAGCGAGGAGAGGGTCTCACTACTACTACATATGTATTGGTAAGGGGAGTTTCTAGCAGGGAAAATACACCACACAAGGAACTGTACGGTTTCGATACACACAAAGAATAGACAAAAGAACACGATTTGGATGCTGTATTGCTTCAGCACTTTTATTTAGTATGTATGTGTATAGGTGAGTGTATTAGTGTACTTACGTGGTATAGACTATAGATACATTGATAGTATAGTAAGTATTTAAAACTGGATTTAGACTCTAGACTATTATAAAGAGATACAGATGCAAGCAGATTGATAAAGACATTTAGTCAATCAAACAGTTAAACAAACAGAAAGACAAAGAGAAGAACCTGAAATGTCTCCCACGCTACTATAGACTATTACAGAGAGATACAGATACAAGCAGATTGATAAAGACATTTAGTCAATCAAATAGTTAAACAAACAAAAAGACAAAGAGAAGAACCTGAAATGTCTCCCACGCTACTATAAACACACACACACACACACACACACACACACACACACACACACACACACACACACACACACACACACACACACATACTTCCTCTTAACACAGTCACTGCTTTCTACACTGGAGAGGAACTATGATACAAACTCTCCCACTGGCCTTGCTCACCCGCTGGGAGTAGCAGGGAGTAGCAGGGAGGGGCGAGGGGTGGTAGGGGGTATGGTACTGGCAGGGGCGAGGGGTGGTAGGGGTATGTGCTTGGATTAGTTAAGAGTGGCAGGGGTTGGAAGGTTGAGGGAAGATAAAGGGAGCAAGGGAAGGAGTGCTGTGTAAAGGGAAGGCAGCAAGGAAGGTCTTGAAAAATAGTAGTACATGCATGACTTGCTTTTAAACAATAACTATGAGAGAGAGAGAGAGAGAGAGAGAGAGAGAGAGAGAGAGAGAGAGAGAGAGAGAGAGAGAGAGAGAGAGAGAGAGAGAGAGAGAGAGAGAGAGAGAGAAGGCGAGAGAGAGGAAATGGGAGAGAGGAGAAGAGAGAGAGAGAAGAGAGCAGAGAAGAGAGAGAATAGAAGAGAGAAGGAGAGAGAGAGAGAGAGAGAAAGGCCTATAAATTGGGACACGCAAAACCAGTTCAAGAGAAAATATTGGAAGGTAAAAGAAAGGTGACAGGAGAAAGGAAAACCTGAAGGAAATGTTGTTTTTATTATTATTATTATATATTATTATTATTATTATTATTATTACTACTATTATTATTTTTATTATTACTATTATCACTACTACTACTTTTTTTTGGACAACGTTAAGTAAACAACGAGAAGCAATAAAAAATAACACAAAAGAAAGAAAATTAAATCAAAAGAAAAGAGAGAAGAGAGAAAAAGATAAAAACAAAGCAAAGTGCGAGAAAGAATATTAAGCAGACAACTCACTGACCCGAAAACTATGAAAAGAAAAAGAAATTGAAAAAAAAAAAACAGAAATTGAAAATAATAATAATAATAATGATGATAAAAGTGAAGAGAAAACGGACTCGTGAACAATAGTGGAAGATGAGAAACGGAAGAGAAAAAAAAAACAGAACAAGTTAGGAAAAGGAGAAAGAAAAATCGTGACGAGGTTATGAAAAATAGAGGACAGAGGAAAATTGAACTGACAAAGAGGAAAATTAGGAAAAGTAACCGGTACAAAGAGATAAGAAGAGGAAGAAGGAAGAAGAAGAAGAAGACGAACAGGAAGATGAGAACAAAAAGGAGGAGGAGGAAGAAGAAGCAGAAGAGGAAAATGAGGACAAAAAGGAGGAGGAGTAAAAGATGAGAAGAATAAGAAGAACAAACCGGAGGAAAACAATGATGTGAAATTTAGACGAAGAGGATAAGAAGGAAAAAGAGGATGATGAAGAGGAGGAAGAAACATAAGAGACGGGCAAGAAATTTACTCTTTCCTATCCTCCTTATTGGTATTTTTACTGCTGATGTAGTCTTTGTGGGGAAGAAAGAAAGAACGATAGAGAGAGAGAAAGAAAAAGAGAGAGAGAGAGAGAGTAAGAGGCATTCCTAAGTTAAGTGTTCAGCACCTCACTTAGGAAAACAAGGAGGGAGGGGAGGAGGGAAAAAAGGGGGAGAAGGAGGGAAAGAAAGGGAGGGAAGGGAACAAAGAAGAAGAGGAGGACGTGTGTGATGGAGAGGAAAGAGAATGAAGGGAGGAAAGAAAAAAAAAAGGGAAAGAGAAAGGGATAATGTAAACACAGACACTGATAAAGATGGAAGTGAGAAGTGATAATTAGATAATGACCAAAAGGAGGAGAAGGAGAAGGAGGAGGAGGAGGAGGAAGAAGAGGAGGCAAGAGATGGAGGATACAATGAAGATGAGAAGGAACATAAGGAACAGAGGAGAAGAATAAGAAAAGAAAAAAAAAGAGATAGAGAATAACATACACGGAGGAGGAGAAACGAAAAAGAAATAGAAAAACTAAGGAAAAATTGAAAAGAGAAACAAGAGAAAGAGGAAAGGATGTGAAAGTAGTTATGGAAGAATGAAGGAAAGCAAGAGGAGGAGGAGGAGGAGGAGGAGGAGGAGGAGGAGGAGGAGGAGGAGGAGAGTGAAGCAATGGGGCGTGAATATTTTTCTCTCTTGGTGGAAAACATTAAACAGACAGCAGGGAAAAAAAGATGGAGTCAGAAATTGGCCTTGTAGGAGAGAGAGAGAGAGAGAGAGAGAGAGAGAGAGAGAGAGAGAGAGAGAGAGAGAGAGAGAGAGAGAGAGAGAGAGAGAGAGAGAGAGAGTCATTCATAAACAGAAAACAGCACGAAATGAATGTTAATTACCAAACCACCACCACCACCACCACCACCACATTCTCACATCCTCTCGGCTAAACCAAAACAAGTCGCCGCCGCTTCTCTCTCTCGGGACTCTAAGGAAGCTACTGAGTGTCGGGTGTTAACCACAAGTATGTATACCACTAACACAGGCCTCCTCCTCCTCCTCCTATCCTTCTTCTTTCTCCTCCTCCTCCTCCTCTTTTTCTTCTTTCTTTTCATTCTCCTCCTAATCTTGTTCTGTCTCCTTCTACTCCTATTTTTCTTCTTTCTCCTCCTCCTCCTCCTCCTCCTTTTCTCCTTTTTCCTCTTCCTCTTCTTCTTGTGGTTAATCGTGAGCTGTTCCAATAATTATTCCGATGACCAGGTGAGCGCCACTAATTAGAAGGTGAGATGGACAGGTGAAATTGCATTGTTTAAGGAACGAAGAAAATTGGAGGTCATGATGAGAGAGAGAGAGAGAGAGAGAGAGAGAGAGAGAGAGAGAGAGAGAGAGAGAGAGAGAGAGAGAGAGAGAGAGAGAGAGTGTGTGTGTGTGTTATCGAGTGTCTGACATGCAGATGACAGGAATTTGAACTTTTTTTTTTATCAGTTTGAACCAGAATCTAAAATAAGAATAAAAAAAAAAAATGGACACAAAATACATACCTCTAATTATTTCAGTCATTTCAATGCATTTTCTTTAAAACAAAACAAAAATTATAAGGAAAACGGAAGAAAACAAAAGAGTGTTCAATACTCCCTTGGGTAAAACTTGTTGTTGTCTATTAAGTAACAATTTCATCATCACGTGTTTAAACAATTCTCGTCTCGTCTAATGGTTTAATGAGAGGAGACAAGAAATCCATTATTACACATGTGGTCTGACTACTTTCCTGGACAACGACTCCAACACATCAAGAACTAGCTTCGTAAAATTCAGGGGGAGGTTTCGGCTTCACCTTTTACCTACCTCACTGCATTGTTGGAAGGCAGAGGTGTGGGTGATTGAAATACTTACACCTTTAACCCTTGGCGCAATGCTTGATTTCACTCCCCACATCTCATACACAAAGCTATTATATGTGCATGTGTTTTTAAGGGAATTGGATATTGTACGTTGAAAGGAATCTCCATTTTATGTTACCTTTCATTTATTCTTTTTTTTGGTGAA
>JAPQNM010000004.1:14601562-14621562 GCA_029783475.1 Metacarcinus magister
TAGAATTGAGATATAATATAACAGAGAAAATATACATCGTAGTAGTGGTGATGAAAGTGGTGGTGATAGTGGTGAGTAACAATTTCATCGGTAGAAGATCCATTCACCACCACACTCACCACCACCACCACGCACACCATCACCTTTAGACACCCAATTATTCAACAATTTGGTCGCGTGGTAGTGGTGGTGGTGGTGAGGGTAACGGTGGTAGTGGTGATGAGAATAATAGTGGTGATCTTCTCCTTCCTTACCCCTTCTTCCCATCACCTTTTCTCAGCACCTCTTCACCCCTTCCCTTAGCACTCCACACCAGCATTCCTCGCCTCTCCAGACACCCTCGGTTGCCTGTGTACACCCTCGACAGGCAGGGCGGGGCTCGAAGGTGGCAAGGTGAGAGAGAAAGAGGAAAAGGGGAAAAAATGACAACCAGGAGGAAAAATTAAGAGGGAAGAAAGAAAAGGGGGAAAAATGAGGAATAGATAGAGGGAAAAAATGAGGAACAGGAGGAAAAATCAAGAGGGAAGAAGGAATAAGAAAAAAATGAGGAGCGAGAGGAAAATTACTAAGGAGTAGATGGTAAAAAAAATAGTAAAGATGAGAAGTTAACGGAATGGGAAGAGGAAGAAGAGGAATGAAACGGAAGGAATGAAACGTGGGGGAGGGAGAATCAGAGTACGAAAGGACGGTAGGAAGTGAGTCAGTAAACGGAAAGGGAAGGGAAGGGAAGGGAAGGGGGAGTGAGAAAGGGAGTGAGAAAGGGAGTGGGAAGGGGGAGGGAGGGTTGTGTACAGGTCACCGCCACTCCCTACTCCCTCCCGCACAAAAAGCCTGAGGGAACCAGCAAAGCCTCCTTCAGTATTCACAAGCTGACCTGAAGGCGGAGAGAGAGAGAGAGAGAGAGAGAGAGAGAGAGAGAGAGAGAGAGAGAGAGAGAGAGAGAGAGAGAGAGAGAGAGAGAGAAAGGGTCAAGGGGAGAAAGAAAAAGGGTTAGGGGTTAACACTACCTTCACAACTTCACGATCAATTTCTATTAAAGTTATGGAGACGCCAGCCTCGACCACCTCCCTTCTTCCTTCCCCTTCCTTCACCTCCCTCCCTCCCTCCACCTCTCTCCTCCACCTCCACCTCCCTCTCTCCCTCCACTCCACTGATTACCGAGTTCCCAGTACGGCGTGACATTCATACCTAAATTTACGAGAGAAAACGCAAGACTCACGCCATTGAGGGCTATCACAAAACAATCTGGAACCTATTAAATCATAACTCTCTCTCTCTCTCTCTCTCTCTCTCTCTCTCTCTCTCTCTCTCTCTCTCTCCTCTCTCTCTCTCTCTCTCTCTCTCTCTCTCTCTCTCTCTCTCTCAAACAGACTAACAGTAAGAAGACAACACAAAAATAATAAAAAAAAACTAACAATTCCCATTTATATCTATTTCCTAGAACACATTTTTGGAAAGATGCCATATAATTCCAACTTATGCCTCCAGAGGGCTTATATATTTAGGATTTTCCCGTGCTCATTGTCAGGGGAGGGGAAGGGGAAATGGGGGAGGGTGATAGGGGAGAGAAATGGGAGTTGACGTGAGTTGGTGACGTTTAGGAAAGGGGATGTTAAGGGTATGGGGATGGGAAGGGGGATTGATATGGTAGAGGTGAGGTGAGATGAGGTGAAGTGAGGTGGTGGTGACAGGTGCAGAAGGAAGATGTAAGACGGTGGAAGACAATGACGTGGAAGAAAGGGAAGAGCGAAAAAAATAAGTGAAAGGTGAGTGAAAGAAGAAAAGATAATATAGGAAGAAAAATTTAGGAAGTATAGAAAAATGAAAAAAAATAAGATGATGAAAAGAAGTACGAGGAGGAGGAGGAGGAGGAGGAGGAGGAGTGCAGGTGAGAGAGCAAGGAAGGAAGGGTGACATGCTACGGGCAGGTGAAATGTTCTATAATGCAAGAGGGACGTGTGTGTGTGTGTGTGTGTGTGTGTGTGTGTGTGTGTGTGTGTGTGTGTGTGTGTGTGTGTGTGTGTGTGTGTGTGTGTGTGTGTGTGTGTGTGTGTGTGTGTGTGTGTTGGAAGGGAGGTTTTGTGAGGAAGGAAAGAAGGACATATTAGACTAATGTAAGAAAAGATGGAAAGCGATTAAGGAAGGAAGGAATAAGAGGAGAAAAGAAAATGAGGAATATGAGTGCAGTTATTTTAGGAGGGGAAAGGATTGTGAGGTGAGAAGAACAGGTTATGAAAGGGTTATGAGGAAGCTGTGAGGGAGGAGAGAGAAACATTAAAGGAGAGGCAGGAAGTGTTAGGAGAAAAACGTCATTTGAAAGGGTGTGAGGTAGTTTGAAATAGAGGAAAGAAAAAGGTGTGAGAACTATTTGCATGAGGTTATGAAAACAGAAAATGGAAGGTGAATAGGATATATGTAAATTGTATCAAGTGACAATTCTAAACCAAGAGGAAGTTATGGAGAGAGAGAGAGAGAGAGAGAGAGAGAGAGAGAGAGAGAGAGAGAGAGAGAGAGAGAGAGAGAGAGAGAGAGAGAGAGAGAGAGAGAGAGAGAGAGAGAGAACCTCATTTATGGGACTTAGCTAAACAGAGGGATTATTGATATGTAAGGAGCCTTGGGGATCACTCAAGGGGGTGAGAGAATGCACTGCGCTAAGAGATAGGTGTTCAGGTGTGTTAAAGGGATTATATTATGCTAGTTAGCGATGTTGTAAGAGCTGTTAGGAAAGGGACTGACTGTGTTAAGGGGAGAATGAGCTATGTGGAGAGAGAGAGAGAGAGAGAGAGAGAGAGAGAGAGAGAGAGAGAGAGAGAGAGAGAGAGAGAGAGAGAGAGAGAGAGAGAGAGAGAGAGAGAGAGAGAGAGAGAGAGAGAGAGAATGAACAAAAATATCGTAGGCAGTAAAGGATTAAAAGAAGAATATATAGGATATGTAAGAGCATGTGCATATCTGAGAGCGGACTTGTGTTGGACTGCGAAGGTGGAGGGGTGGAGAGGTGGAGGGGTGGAGGGATGGAGGGGTGGAGAGGTGGAGAGGTGGAGGGGTGGAGAGGTGGAGGGGTGGAGGGGTGGAGGGGTGGAGAGGTGGAGAGGTGGAGAGGTGGAGGGGTGGAGAGGTGGAGGGGTGGAGAGGGATCTGCGTGAGGTGTGCGAGCGAGGGGACTTAAGGCTGTGAAGGGCGTAGGAAAGTTGACAGGGAGCTGCTGTGTTTCGGGCGACATAATTGTTTCATTTGAACACGCTAGCGGGAGGGGGACAACGCGCACACGACAAGGCGACAACGACTGCGTGTGTGTGTGTGTGTGTGCGTGTGTGTGTATGTGTAGGGAGGAGTGAAGCGAGGGTGGTGGCGTTGGTGGCGGTGGTGGTGACAGTGGGTAGATAAGGGAAAAAGAGAGAGAGAGAGAGAGAGAGAGAGAGAGAGAGAGAGAGAGAGAGAGAGAGAGAGAGAGAGAGAGAGAGAGAGAGAGAGAGAGAGAGAGAGAGAGAGAGAGAGAAGAAGAAAACAAGTGCAATGTGAGGCATGCGACACACGTGACAGGAACAGATAAATATTGTAATCAACAAAAACAGCACAGGTGACACAACCAGATGAATAAAAAGGTGATATTTACTACCGGGCTGCGTCTATTATTACGTTACAGTGCAGGAGGGACAACATTATCACTACCAGCCAACCACACACTCCTCCACCTGCTTCTCCTCCTCTTCCGCCTGCTGCTGCTCCTCCTCCGTCTCCCAGGTTGCCGCCGCCGCCTCCGCCTCCGCCTTCGCCGCCTCGTGGGTTTCAAGTCCTCACGGTAATTCACGTTTTTATAGTGCGTTGATTACATTTCGTCTGAGTTGTGTCTTTATGTGGCGGCGCAGCTAGGGGTCGCGAGGGTTAATTGGCCGCTGTGTGTGTGGGGGGGGATGTGTGTGTGTGTGTGTGTGTGTGTGTGTGTGTGTGTGTGTGTGTGTGTGTGTGTGTGTGTGTGTGTGTGTGTGTGTGTGTGTGTACATTTAATTCCAGAGAAACGAGTGCAAAAAAAAGTCTATCTACCTATCTATTTATCACACACACACACACACACACACACACACACACACACACACACACACACACACACACACACACACACACAATGTGCTACATGTTCAATGGGAATAGTTTTTTCAAAAATTCATAGATAACATTATACAAAACGAAATAGAGCAAAAAAATACCAATAAACTTGAGTCTCGGGGAAGCCAGGGAACGAGAGAGAGAGAGAGAGAGAGAGAGAGAGAGAGAGAGAGAGAGAGAGAGAGAGAGAGAGAGAGAGAGAGAGAGAGAGAGAGAGAGAGAGAGAGAGAGAGAGAAAGAAAAAAAAAATCATAACACACACATTGTACTACATTTTCTGAAAGGGAACAACGTATTAAGAGATGATTATATGCACCAAAAAGAAAGAAAATAGGCCGTAAATCTTAAACTAAGCAATAGAGGGACACGAAAAAGACGACAAGGAATTACCAATAAAACCAAGTAAAAGAAGGGGACAGAACACCGATTTACCTTAATGCTGTAACTCTCTCTCTCTCTCTCTCTCTCTCTCTCTCTCTCTCTCTCTCTCTCTCTCTCTCTCTCTCTCTCTCTCTCTCTCTCTCTCTCTCTCTATCCCATCCATGCCTCCACCTCCACCTCCCCGGCACCAAAGCCATGATACTAAGCTGCTTACCTCCCCCTCCCCTCCACCCGATCCACTATAAGGACGTGCATTCCCGCCCCGGGCACGCACCAACACCCGCCTTCACGTCACTACTGCTCAACACCACTACCACCACCACTAACAGCACCACCATCACCACAACCACTACCATCACCACTACTATAAGTTATTATCACTGTTTTTCCTCCTACACGCCTCTCGACGTGTATCACCACCACCACCATCTTCACCATCACCACAATCACCACCTTCAACACCAATAAAAACACCAACAGCCTAATTCAAGTTACTCACATCTTTCCTCCTGCTACGCTTCACCACCACCAATATCACTACACCCTAAGCCATCACCACCACACCACCATAATTACTCAACCCTTCCACGCCACCACTAACAACACCACCACTACCACCACAATCCTCACTCACCACCCATCCATCACCTTGTGTGCAGACATTTCACCACTGCAATCATCAACCTTGCAGACCAGTCCCACTTCTTCCACCACCACCACCACCACCACCACCACCACCACCTGTAATCACCACCTCTCCACCAGGCGCGAGAACAACACGAGTGTGGCTCTTTATCTTAAGTGATCGACGGCCACCTCTCACCTCGTCACCTCTCCATTATCTGCACCAGTAAACCCACGCACGCCATCACCTCCACCTCCTCCTCCTCCTCCACCCATCATCCACCCAACCACCACCACCCCCAACACGTCAGGCAACACCACCTTCCTTACCTCCTCCTGTTTTAGTGTGCCAGCTGTCCACCACCACCACCACTACCATCATCACCACCACCTACTCCACCATCACCACTATCATAACTCCCCCACCGTCTTTCTCCCTCCTTCGTTCCTTCTAAGGCAAAATCGCAAGTCATCACCACCACTACTACCACAACTACCACGTCAAGCTGAACTGGCTGACTAATGTGGTTTGGCGCCTCTTCCTCCTCTTCCTCTTCCTCCTCCTCCTCTTCCTCCTCCTCCTCTTCCTTTTCCTCCTTATTCCATACAGTATAGGAATGAGCTGAATAGGAAATAAAATCACAGTCATCATTATCACTGCCATAGCTCACCATCACCGTCACTGTACGTCATCACCATCACTAACACCATAATTTTCACCATCCAAGGGTTATAATGTATAGTGTAGGGTTGTAATCTATAGTGTACACCATATAATTTAAACATCAGTGGATGACATTTATTCTTTATCTTTCTCTATTTCTTTATTTTATTTCACCCGTCGTAGAGAGAGAGAGAGAGAGAGAGAGAGAGAGAGAGAGAGAGAGAGAGAGGAGAGAGAGAGAGAGAGAGAGAGAGAGAGAGAGAGAGAGAGAGAGAGAGAGAGAGAGAGAGTGACAACATTCCAATCGTTAGTCGTGTCGATCTGTCATTGTGTGGAAGACTTAAATTTTATTGATTTAACACCAACATTATTGAAGCAATGAATCTATTTTGGCAATTGAGTCATCATTATTTATTATGAAACATTTCAATAGAACACTGCAATACATTCTCAATCACGTGGGTATGAAAGTGTGTGAGAGAGAGAGAGAGAGAGAGAGAGAGAGAGAGAGAGAGAGAGAGAGAGAGAGAGAGAGAGAGAGAGAGAGAGAGAGAGAGGTCATTATGTAGTTACAATATTAAGTAACTGAAAAACAAACATTTTTACATCGCCTTCTGTTCAAATTTACGGGATGTATACTTATAAAAGGACACACCATTTTTTTTTAACTTCTATCATAAAATCATGAAAAATAAGCTTGTTCCTACTGCATACCACATACTTCAAACACAATCTACTCATTATACATTTTATTTCCACATCCAGAAGTAAGGAATCCGGTCTGTGCATTATTACACTTCTCATCAGCAGGTAATCCACATGTTCTTCCTTTCTTACACTATAACAAGATAACATCATCATCATCATCATCATCAGCAGTCCGCACCTACCTGCACACACCTGCCAATAAGCCACCTCCCTCTAAGGTCACCCCGCCAGCCACTCACCCCGACAAGCCTCACAACACACAGCAATACAGGTTATCCACCTATGCTCTCACAACGTCGTGTCCACCCCTGTTTCCACCCTTAGGCCCATCACCCCTTCACCCCTGTCGCTGTTACCCTTGTCCTTCACCCCACGCTGCTGTCCCCGCAGTCCTTGCACCCGAGACCAAGCTGTTCGTAAAAATTAGAATATAATCTCCGACCACCTTGTCTTGGTCCATAATTACCGTCAATTAAGCCAGTTTGGGCCGGTGTGGCGGGCAGGAAAGCCGTGCCGGGGAGATTCGCGTCCAGATTAAGAGATGACACGATCTGGGAGGCTGTAAGGGCGGCGGTGGTGATGATGGTAAGGGTGATGAAGGAGAATATGGAGGAGGAGGAGAGGAGGAAGATGAAAAGGAGGAAGAGGAAGATGACATTGACGGTGAGTATGTCAATTAGAATATCAATCCGTTTCAAAGGTAATAATAATGTTATTTATACTATTGTCATCCACTGTTCTAATTATTCCACTACAACCACCACTAGTAACGCACCACCATCCTCATCACTACCACATCACCACATCACCACCTCCTCCTGTCATCACCACTTCCGCCGTCAAGGAGGAAATGAGGCAAGGAACTTAATCAAATTATTCTTATTAGCATATTTCAGAGAATAGCTTTAAAATCCATCTTTTTTATAATCATACTCATCTGCATCAACACTATTTTACCTTTCAGACTTTTTATTTTATTTATTTATTTATTTGCATCTCTCTCTCTCTCTCTCTCTCTCCTCTCTCTCTCTCTCTCTCTCTCTCTCTCTCTCTCTCTCTCTCTCTCTCTCTCTCTCTCTCCGCCCCTACAAAGGAGTGATAAGCAGCTCACTTTACTCGTGGCCGTAAACTTAATAGATCCTCTCAGCGGAGTCCGTACACACTTTTACCGCCTTTTTTTGGGGTTCACTCTAAATAAAAGCTTCCGTCCATCTTACTTAAGGAGCCCGATGAGTTATGGGAGGCGGGGAGGAAAGGACGGGAGGGATGGAGAGATGGAAGGAGAGATGCGAGAAGAATGGGGAGTGGGATGAAGAGACGGAAGGAGATAACAGAGGATGGAGGAAAGGATGGGAGTAAGGAAGATAGTGGTGGGGAGGGATGAGAGAGAGAGAGAGAGAGAGAGAGAGAGAGAGAGAGAGAGAGAGAGAGAGAGAGAGAGAGAGAGGAGAGAGAGAGAGAGAGAGAGAGAGAGAGAGAGAGAGAGAGAGCCACACACACACAACAAAATTGAATCAGGGAGCAAAGACGGAAGACGAAAGCTATGCAATACGAGACGTTTATGTAACATTATTTTGAATTCCTTATTACATCTTTACATGGAAGAGTTTCAATATTTTCGTATCATAGAATAAACTTTAGATTTGAATGATTTTTTTTTTTCTCTCTTTCTTTCTCCCCTTCCTCCTCCTCCTCCTCCTCCTCCACGCCCTTCCGCCGCCCCCTCGTTACCCTGCTATTACTGCTTCATGCACTCACTTATTCTAGGATTTGCATGAACCATTAACTCAAGTGTCGGTGAGATCGTGCAAACATCATTATATCCGCTTTGTTTACGTGAGTGTGTGTGTATGTGTGTGTGTGTGTGTGTGTGTGTGTGTGTGTGTGTGTGTGTGTGTGTGTGTGTGTGTCAGGTGGGTAAGAATGAGTGCCTTCAGTCGTATATAAAACGCATGCTCAGTTAGATAATTAAACTAATTTATCCCAACCTGTTACGTTAAAGGCGGGTTCACTACTGAAATTAATTAACTAACATTTGGATTATTTATTTTTTTCTTCCTTAAAGTCTATGAGTGTCACGTGGTCTTGATATCGAAGCAACGCACGGTAAAAGTTTCCTCACCAGACACGCGCTACACCTGCCGGAGGAAAAAAGAAAAGATAAAAGAAGTCACTTGATGCCTTAAATCTCCTGTATAAACACTGACGAAGGGAGATTTCAAGAAGAAAAAAATAGAAAAAACAAGAAATAATGGAAGGTAGGAAAAAATGAAGAAAAATTAATGAAAGAAAGAAGGAATGAAGGAAGGCTGGGGTCCTCACAGCCTCATAACCTTTGCCTCACAATCAAAGTGAAGCGCAAGAAAGTCTAAATACAGAAAATTTACAACTTCCTCTTTCTTACTTGGTTAATGCATTAGAAGAAAAAAAAGTTAACCTAGGAAGGCTTTCTAGTCCTTTGCCCTCGCCCTCTGCCCTTGTTCTTGTTCTTGTGCTTGTTAGTAGCCTCGCAGGACACGCAGGATGTATACGAGGGTAAGTAAGCTTGAGAGGTCATGGCTGTCATATTCACTCTGTTTACTGGTATTAAGTATACATTTTCATGACGCCAAATATACCTTCGGCCATAATTATGTATGAGCGTACCATGAATTTATTGCATGTTTTTGTAAAAGTTTTATATTAATGATTATAAAGTTTTCATATGCGTTTAAGTCTTGGAAGCAGGGAAGGCAGACTTGACTTCGCAACAAGTTCATTCATATTGGACGTTCATTTCACAAGCTGCACTTTATGTATACTTAGTAGTATTTCTAAAATCCTTCGTATATTATGTGCATCGTAACTTTGATTTTGACTTACACCTGCACAGCGAAGGAACAACAATCTATGACAGCCTCCAGCCGTGTTAAGTCTTGCCGCACAATATAATGAGCGACAATTTATACAAATGAGTAACATCAGAGGAACACTAATGGAGAATAAATTCCTCAGGTGTGCTTTGTCTTGTGCGTGTGTGCGTGTGTGCGTGTGTGTGTGTGTGTGGTGTGTGTGTGTGTGTGTGTGTCTGGTAATATTAATAAGTAGTCAAATGTGATTCCAGGGCAAAGTTCACAGTGATTCTCAAGATCCTTCCTTCTGAGCGGCGGGGAGGCGGATGTGACGACCACGGAGGACGAGGGAAGATGGGAAGTGTATGTCTGCCTGTCTGCCTGTCTGTCTGTCTGTTTGTCTGTCTGTGATTCATGCTTTCTCTGTGTCTTTCCAAGTAGCATTGTCCTTCTAACTATCTACTTATCTCTCTCTCTCTCTCTCTCTCTCTCTCTCTCTCTCTCTCTCTCTCTCTCTCTCTCTCTCTCTCTCTCTCTCTCAGCCTATAAACTTTACGACAGGTTAGCTGGAACAGGTAATTTACGAGTCCTAAGAGGCAGAGACGAGGCGAGACCTGGCGTGTTGGCGGTGATTAGAGAGAGAGAGAGAGAGAGAGAGAGAGAGAGAGAGAGAGAGAGAGAGAGGAGAGAGAGAGAGAGAGAGAGAGAGAGAGAGAGAGAGAGAGAGAGAGAGAGAGAGAGAGAGAGAGAGAGAACAGGAGGAAGAATAGATGGAAGAGGAAATTGATGAAAGGATAGACAAGTGGACGAAGGAAAACAAATTGGTGTAAGGAAAAAAATGGAGGGAAAAAAGAGGAAAATAAGAAAGGAAAGGAAATATGATCATAACAGAACCTTTATCTCTGACATCTTACAACAAATTGGTTTTGGCTCGTATATGTTATTGACTCTCTCTCTCTCTCTCTCTCTCTCTCTCTCTCTCTCTCTCTCTCTCTCTCTCTCTCTCTCTCTCTCTCTCTCTCCCCAAAACTGAATGAAAATTGAAATAACAAAATGCTTTAATCCCTAAAAAAAAAATCATACATAGAAAATAAACAAATGAAAATAAAAACAGAATAAGATAAATCAGGAAAATAGATAAATGAAAATAAACAATAAACACAAAACAAGGTAAACAGGTTGAGGGAGGGAGGATAAAAAAAAATAAAAAAAACAGAGCAGGGAAACTTTACAAAGCCGTAAGTGTGTAATTAAATGTACTACGACCGATAAACTCAAACAGTTAAACAAACAATTACACTCAACTTGTAGTGAACGCGTTGAAAACACACTGACGTTCCCTGCCTCCCTTTATTTACCCTCTTTCCCTTTCTCCCTTCCTCTCTCTCCCGTTACCTTCCCCTCTTTCCCTTCCTTCCCTACCTCCCTTTCTCTCTCAAGTTACCTTCCTCCCTTTCTCTCTCACGCTACCTTTCCCTCCCTTTCTTCCTCCTTCCCTCTCCCTCACTTAACATTCCGAAATCAGACACAAAAGCAGATGGAATAAAAAAAATAATACCAAATAATGAAGTGAAATACAAACCTACAATTACAAAAATACAACACTCTATGCTTTCCCTCAGGACTCCCTCGCCTCACCACCTTCAATTGTTTCCCTCCTGCCCTACCAATCCATCCATTCCCCCTCTGTCCTTCCCCTTTCCTCCCCTCACCCCAGGCTACCTCCCCTCTCCCTTCTCCCCGCCGGGTCTAATAAACACGGCTACAACAGCAGTCTCGGGGCGAGGGGGACGGCCGACCGACCCCGAAACACAAATGTAAACAATATATTGAGATACGAACAGAAGGAATTACATTTTTAACGGGGCACTGTGTGTGTGTGTGTGTGTGTGTGTGTGTGTGTGTGTGTGTGTGTGTGTGTGTGTGTGTGTGTGTGTGTGTGTTGACAGTTTCGAAATGGTGTGTATGTAACAGTAAGGTCGTTGTATTTTTTATGCTTTAAACATTGATTCGTTACAGTTATCATTATTATTATTATTAAGGTTATTGTTATTGTTACCCTTATTATTATTATTATTATTATAACCATCGCTAAAAAAAGAACTCTTACACGGTAATTACAAAGGCTTACTGCACACACACACACACACACACACACACACACACACACACACACACACACACACGAGGACGAGGACGAGGACGAGGAGGTGCAGAAAAAGACGCCACTAAATCTTAGGTGGTCGCGCCATAAATTGGGTTCCGGCCGTGAGCTTACGTCAAATTCTGCTAAATCACCTTTTTTTTTCTCTTCTTTTTTTGTTCCTTCGTCCGCCCCTCCGTCAGCTCTATTGTTTTTTTGCTGCTGTTGATTTCACCTTTATATTTGATGAGTGTCACGGAGGTGGTAGTGTTGGTGGTGGTCATGGTGGTGATGGTGGTGATGGTGGTGGTGGTGACAGGATTGGAATGGAACGGAAATGGTGTAGTAAAGTAAGAGGAGTAATGGTGGAGTAACGGTGGTGGTGGAAAGAGTATTAGTATTAGTAGTGGTGGTGGTGGAGTAGAAAGGAGTATAAAAAAATTATAGTAGTAGTATTTGCGGGAGGAGTAGGAGTAAATACGAGTAGGAAGGATAGTGGCTAAGTTCTGTTGTCATTTTATTCTATTATCGTTGTCTATTCTCTCTCTCTCTCTCTCTCTCTCTCTCTCTCTCTCTCTCTCTCTCTCTCTCTCTCTCTCTCTCTCTCTCTCTTCTCTATTTCTAGCGCTGCACCTCAAAGCTTTGTTAAAATTACATGAATCCAACGAAAAAATTAACGTTAATAAGACGCATTGGTACATTCTATAAACACTCACTCCTCTATAGTCGCTCTTACGATAGTTAAACTGTATGAAGAAGAAGAAAAAAAAACGTGGTCAGGTTAAATTAATGTTCGTAACCATCAGTGTTTACTCAAAGAGGTTTATGAACTATAAGTAAGATGTCATGAATAATTAATGAGTTGGGTCTGACAGCAACAAAAAAAAGAAAAAAAAGTAGAAAAGGTAAAACAGTATAAGAAAAAAATAAAAATAAATAAACAAATAAACAAAAAACGGGCTCTCGAATTTTTGTGCGATGCCTTGGAAAATTTCATTGTTGTAGTCGTCGTCGTAGTCGTCGTCGTTTGATGGCGCGGCACGACTGACTTAATGATGAATGAGGGGAATCTAATTAATCAGCGGCGAGAGACTGAAAAATGGGTCATGAATACGTGATTACGGAAAGGTAACATCTACCTGAGGCTACCAACCTGTGTGTGATGGTGGGGGACGTAAAGGGGGAGGGAAATAATTAAGGTACTGCTCGGAGATGCTGGCCGACACCACACTTATAATAATTTACCTCTATGTACATTAAGTAATACGCTAACTAGATAATACATACATACATACATACATTACTACAGATGTTTGCCTCTAAAAGTAATATTTGACGCTGCCGCTGTATTACCAATGATGGGCATGACCGCTACTTAAATTACTACTAGTTACACTTACATTACGACGCTCAGTTCATATAATTGGCTTTGAATTTATACATTAACGCACCGATCTCACAGTTTGTTTTGAAATTATATCAAACCCAAATTCCTTAGTATAGTCTATCTTGAAATATATTAATGAGTCGACTATAATAGAAAATGTTCTCCACAACCTTTCATAGCAGCGGAAGGCGTCACAAGATTCCACAAAAAATTAATTGCAACGATTTTAATACCAGAACAAAACTACTTTTCTTTGTATTAATAGTATTGACAGGAAGATGCGACTATTGTACTCCGTCATGGCCACGAGGCTCAGGGTTTCAGTCCATCATAAACACCAAGGAATATACACTGAACACTGCTAAGAGAACGTGGTTTTAATCTTATTTCTTTTTCTACGTCTAGGCCTAAGTGAAAGCGGAGAGAAAGGGCACGCCAAGTGCTTCTCTACGCAGATAAAAAGACCGATAATTCATCTCAAAGTGCCAACCCCTCCTATCTTGAAAGTATTGAAGTCATAAGAAGGGAAAGCACTTAACACACTATCCCAGAGTACATTATTCAACCTTTGTTAATGTTTGGGAAAAAATTACACTACTACATTAATACAACTTTATGTAATACTTATGGAGGCCTTTGTTGTGCATTACTTATCATGGTCGCTAATGATGACGCTGATCACGAACACTTCTACCTTGATGTGTTACCTTAATATTTAAGTTCACAACGCAAAGACAAATACACATAGTTGTCACCTACGACACATGTCAATGAAACGCAAACTTATCACCTAAACGAATCATAACTTTTTAACACTGCGATAATCATGTACTTAAACAATCATGCATGCGTGTGTGTGTATGTGTTTGTGTGTGCGTGTATGTATGTGCGTGTGTGTGCCGGGCTGTGAGTGACACCCTGGGACGGCAAGGCACGTGCTGGTGTGATCGACATCGCGTCCGCTCCGCCTGCCAACCCGCCACGTGCTCGCCGGGGCTGGTGGCGGGTGGCGGCTCGCTGCTCCGCCCTCCACTCCCTCACCTGAGTAATTACCTGTGTGGCTCGCAACAGGAAGAAGCAGCTCCGTGTGCGCTGCGATCTCATTAACCTCGTCGATTTTTGTCAGTCGTTCACAAGAAGTCCATCCGTCTCCCCTGTCGTTGAGAACCAAGACTGGGTGACTCGCGAATTCGAAACAGCGAACGCTAATGAGTTTCTTTTGTGTACCGCTGCTTCGGTGAGTCCTGAGGGTTGTGTAGCAGCGGGGGTGACGTGAAGGACTGTGAGTAACGTTACGTAGAACATTTTTAAGTCGCAACGTAACATCTTATGGCGGTGAATTACTATTGAACGCTTGGGATTATAGGAGAGGAATGTGAATGGGAGAAAGTGAAGATTAATCACGCTTTAAACTACCACCGTCATCCCCTATTGCATATGAAGAGAGAGAGAGAAAAAAAAAAACACGCTCGTTCAATGCCGCCACACAACAAGAAGAGAAAGAAAAAAGAAGAAAAATAAACATGCATTACAAAATATCTCAGCACAAGCTACAACACCACGCATCGGTAAGCCACGGACTGCATTTACACGAGTTTTTCGCTAATTTTCCCTCCCCGTCTACCTGTTATTGTAAGTGGACGAGTGAAGGTTATGTTACAGGTGCATATTAGTCCTCGTCCACCACCGCCGTAAAGCCAGAAATCCCTTACCTTGAATTCAGAGCGAGTTCCTCCTCCTTTTCGAGATGTTGCGCTGCTCCAAGCTTCGTCCTGTTCAGGGCACACAAATTGCAGTCTTCTTGAATAACTACAATCTTGTTTCCTCACAGACTCACTCCCTCGATATCAGATTTCCTCGGCGCGCACCAAGCACCACAATGCCACAGACTCCTTCACCACACCCGCGCTGTGATTCACTCAAGATGCCACGCGATTTTCTTCTTTTCTCTATTATCTTCTAGTTGATTCGGGACCACAACATCCAAAACATCTTTAGGGGAAGGCTATGTATCCACAACGGGCCGTAACGCCTTGCACTCTCTTGCTCTCACACGCACACGCCCGCCTCACTGCTCTGTCAGCGGCAAAAGGGAGTGGGCACTTCTGGGCCCCACGACACGCTATTATACCCACGCTTATCACCGGACCGCCTTAATGCTGCACCAAGCGGGGCTATCAAACCCTCGCGGCGTAAAGGTTCGTTTTATTCACTTTGCATTAAGTCCGTAAATACAACGCACGAGGAGTCACACGCGGTAGATTTCAATCCGATTTGCCAAACACTCACACAGATTTCTCCCGAGCAGCTCCCGGTACTGGCGTGGTTCGCAACTCAGTCTAAAATCTGATTAGGATTCCTGGCAGACACTCGACTCAGTGAGGCAAACAAGCCCGTAACATCACGTTTACGTAAGTCAGGTTAAGAGGGTTTCATCCCCAGTACCACGCACGCACGCACGCACGATGCCGGGCGACACCTCCGGCCGCGGCTCAACTTGCAAAGAGGAGTCGTCTTCTCTCTCACTCATTCACGTACATCCGATCCTTCTCGGCTAAATTCAATGATGCGACAACGACGGGCGTCCTGTCGCTGCTCAGCACTGCGCCCCTGCCTCGCCGCGGGACGCTGAGTGGCTCGGCGTGAAGCGTTCCTCAGTAACCTTGACAACCCTCACGGGGAAGAGTGTGTTCCATTAGGCCACTCCCGGGCGGCTGTGTTACGGCTGCTGCTCGGCCTCAGTCAACACGCGTCACAATGGCACTCGCGGGATTATCCAAACACATGAGTGGTTTCCATGACGGTGATGGTGTCCACTCCACACTTCAATGACGCAACGCACAAAAAAATAACTCCCTGACCAGCACACTCGGCCCGCCTGTACCCAACAGGAGTGTTTTTGAGTGGCGGCTCCCTTGTCCGGACACACACCTGGCCCACGCCCCCCTGTCACCTCAAGCACACGACAGGTAAACACACACGGAGCACGTGTCACACAGATGGAAACTGAACGCTCCGGTGCCTTGAGTGGCGCTGAGGCTTCCTTTCAGGGCACACAAGTTAGACAGGCCGCTGCGTGACGGAGGAATGGCTCTGAGAACCCAAGATATGGCCGACGGGGGCACGGAGTGAACAAGGGCGCAGAGAGAGGACGCTGAGCGTGTGTGCGCCACCAGGTGCGGCGGGCGAGTGGTGAGCTCTGTGGCGGCGGGAGGTGAGCGGGAGGGAGGCAGGGAGGCAGGCAGGCAGGGAGGAGGTTACCGGGTGCCCAACTCGCCTCACCCCGCCCGCGAACCAGACCTGTCACTGCCGCCGCCGCCGCCCCAAGCTGCTTCTCTTCCCGCCGCCGTTGACATCTCCGCCTCCCGCTCCCTCCCCTCCACCGTCCTGCCACCTGGCCCGCCCACCGCCACGGCTGACCACAGAAGAAAATCATGTGTGTATATTTCTTTTGGCAATGTTGGCAGCGGGGTAGGGAGCGAGGGAGCGACACCAGGAGGGTGAGGAGGAGGGGAGGAGCATCAGGCGTGAGGCAGACTAGTTACCGCGGCTTCTTGGTGAATATTAAGATGTGTTGCCTCATATTTCAAACACCCACTGTCCTGCTGCCTCCGAGCGGCTTGTTTCAGAGAGAGAGAGAGAGAGAGAGAGAGAGAGAGAGAGAGAGAGAGAGAGAGAGAGAGAGAGAGAGAGAGAGAGAGAGATAGAGAGAGAGAGAGAGAGAGAGAGGATCACGCGCTGGACTCGTGATCATCATCCATTACACTCCCCAAAAGAGTTCAGAGCATGTATGTGTGTGTGTGTGTGTGTGTGTGTGTGTGTGTGTGTTTCGTGCATAATTTCCCAATAATTCACAGCCTGGCAACTACCGCCACCACAAAACACAGAGTGAGACACGTTTCGAGGCTTCACGAGACACAGAATGAACCTCAGACTCACAAAACCTCATTCCTTGGATCTTCACGAGTAGGATTATGACTTTAATATTTACTTCTTACTCTTCTTTTTTTAACTAAAGCCAAATATTAAGGTCTCTCTCTCTCTCTCTCTCTCTCTCTCTCTCTCTCTCTCTCTCTCTCTCTCTCTCTCTCTCTCTCTCTCTCTCTCTCACAGTCACGAGTTGGGCTTCACGACTCGGGGCTCCCTAATGTTGTTGTGAAAGAGAGATGATTTAACACAGCCAACAAAACCAGAGGAAGAGGAAGAGGAGGAGGAGGAAGAGGAAGAGAAAGAAGAAGAGGAAGAGGAGGAGGAGGAGGAGGAGGAGGAGGAGGAGGAGGAGGAGGAGGAGGAGGAGGAGAAGGACTACGATAATAAAGCAATGATGATATAGAAAAAAAAACCACGAAGGACGATGGGAGGAGGAGGAGGAGGAGGAGGAGGAGGAGGAGGAGGAGGAGGAGGAGGAGGAAAACGACTACGATAATAATGCAATGATGATGTAGAAAAAAAACCGCGAAGGACGAGGACAAGGACGAGGAGAAGGAGGAGAAGGATTAGGAGGAGGAGGAGGAGGAGGCCTAAGGGCAGGGAGGAGGCTGACAGGCTAGCCACCAAGAGTTCCATTATGTTTAAGGTGACCACCACGCCTGAGCACTGAATATGGTGCACGGCGGCAGTGACGAGGTGTGGTGATGCTGGTGAGGGTGGTGATGTGATGATGTGGTGATGTGGTGGGAGGGTGAGAGGTTGGGTGGGTAGTGGGTAAGAAGATGAAAGATGTTTTGTCATTGTTATCTATTACCATTATTATTATTATTATTATTATTATTATTATTATTATCATTAGATAGTAGTAGTAGTATAACAGCAGCAGCAGCAGCAGTAGTAGTAGCAGTAGTAGTAGTAGTAGTAGTAGTAGTAGTAGTAGTAGTAGTAGTAGTAGTAGCAAAAGTAGTAGTAGTAGTAGTAGTAGAAAAGGAAGATTATAAAAGTGCGCCCACCCTGACAGCCTGAGGATGTATTTACCTAATAAGGGATACAAGGAGGGCACATCAGACTCCAAAAGGAAGGAGAAAAAAAACACCCCCTCACCAAGCAAGCAAGAAATGGTTAACACAACACTTAAACACCTGAGAATTTCCTGTACCATGAAAGTACATACACACACACACACACACACACACACACACACACACACACACACACACACACACACACACATAAGGGGCTACGAAGCATCCCTCACAGTTCCTCTCCTCCTCCTCCATCCTCCATCCCTCTCGTCTCCCTCCACAGGTGACAACAAAACCATTCACCTAACTAACCTGTCGCACCTAGTCACCTGTACTCGTAAAAATATGAAAATGTTCCCTTTCTGTTCGTCTGCTCCTCGCGCGTCCGTCCCCTTTGACCTCTGTAGGAAAGTTATGTAGAGAGGTTTCATGACATACAGCGTTGGAGTGTGAATTACCACGGTAGAAAAAAAGGCGACGTATGGACGGTGGTGGATAGTGACTAATGACATCGTAAGTTGAATGAGTGAGTTAATGCGAGAGAGAAGAAAAAAAAACATCGTAAGTTGAATTCTCGATAGTGTTAGAGATGCATTCGTAAGTTCGTGTGAGTGATTTATGTTCACTTTAGCTAATTATGATTTTATGCTGTTTCTTTCTTTTTTTTTTTCTTCGCTTTTTTTTTTCACTGGGAGGAAAGACCACTCGCGTGTTTATGAGGTAAGAATGTCAACGTAATATCCCCACCTGTTGTTACCTGCGAGAGTTCTTCATGAGGAGTCGATGCGCCCGCCAAGTGAAAGGAGGGAGGCACGTGAAGGCTTAAAAAAAGAAAACGAAAAAAGAATAACAAATTGCTCCACCAAATTACTTGCTGCGCATTACAATCTCAAGAATGCACACTCAACTGGCTTCAAAGTGGCCGCAAAAATGTATTCAGCAAGTAGTAAAAGGTTTTCAGGGACAATCAGTGAGGTTTTTGCATGGTATTCAACCTCACTTCTATCTATGTATCGAAAAAAGGTTTACAGGGCCTTTCAAAATGCCTTCGCGTGGAAGGCAAACACATTCTTAGCACCTCCTTTGAACTCTTCTCTGTGTCCTTGTTAAAAAGAGAAACCACAGAGTCTTTTCCTTAGCATTCAGAGACTCATTATGTCTTTTAAGCTTGTCTAGAATTATGCATATAAAAAAAAAAATCGTGAGTCCTTTTCACTACCACGATTTAAGTTCAAGAAAAGGATTCTGAAAGCCTTTTACCTTGCCTCTACCTGTATATCAAAGGAAGGACTCACACTGGACCTCACACGGACTCCTTGGGCAACAGGTGAAGTACTAGAGGTTTAGAGAGAGTCCTCAAAGGATCCTAGATGGACTGGAAAAGCCTCAGAAGGACCCTCACGTTCCCTAATAAGGCATAACAAGGAACCTGGTAGGACTTTCAGATGTGTGTGTGTGTGTGTGTGTGTGTGTGTGTGTGTGTGTGTGTGTGTGTGTGTGCAGACACACACACCACACACACACACACACACACACACACTCCTAACAATGGCTTCATTAACCCTCTCAAAGAACACAAGGTCGGTAAAAATGGTCAATGTTTCCGATGCTGCTCGAGACAGGAGAGAAGGGAGAGGGGAGAGGGAGGGCAGTGGACAGCAGAGGAGGAGATAGTAACAGAGGGAAGACACGAAGGCAAGTAGGTAGAGAACACGAGGAGGGAAGGAGTGGAGGATAGAATAAAGGAAGAAAAGTAGTTGGAGGAGACACCAGTTAGGATTAGGAACATTACACTTTTCTCTCCACTACTATTACAACCACTTATAATATTTGTACTATAGCTATCACCTCTCCCTCTCCCATCTCCCACCACCACCACCACTACTACTACTACTACTACTACTACTACTACTACTACTACCACCGTCAATACTGCAGCACCTTGTATTACTAAGTTAGACAAACATACAACACCACTTCACTAAACTGTATTGCCAAGGAAAAACAAAACCCTTCACTCAGGTCTTTCTTTCGGTGTCCTTCCTGTGCTAAGGTATGCGTGATGGATTACGATGAACATGTATCGATTATTTATTTATTTAATTTCGGCAGGAGTCCAGGAAGGAGAATAAAAAAAAAAATAATAATAACTAATATGTTTCTCAGCGGGGGAGCCTGCCTGCCTATCTGCCTGCCTGCCGCC
>JAPQNM010000004.1:14638946-14648946 GCA_029783475.1 Metacarcinus magister
CCTCATACCACTCATACCCAACCTAGTTTGTGAGTTAGTTGCCTGAAGAGACGTTCCACCTAACAATTAATGAGACATATTTGTAATGTTACGCAGGAGATAATAATATTTCCTGCTGTTTTCTCTAACCATTTCCTTAGCCCTCGAGACACGCACACAAGAACCTTCCACCCAAACAAAGACAAGAGAAAAATAAACGCTAAATAACATTACCTGATAAGCAATAAACAAGACACACACGATGACGGTAAAAAGAGATAATAAAACAGAGTAAAAGGTCAACATCTTAGTTTCTCTCGATTATTCCGGCAGTGAGTTTGTGTCCAATTAAAATAACTTACAGGTAACAACAAGAGCCAAGTATTCCCGGGTCTGGACGGACGGACGCTGCACTGACTCAAGTATTTTAATTTAGTGTCAGCTCGAGGGAGGAAAAAAAAAATTATGGAAGTGAAATTTAGAGTTCCGACAAGTCAGTGCATTCCTGCCTATTAGCATTGTTACTTTATAATGATAACCTTATAAGAATACAGAGCAAACTGACACTAATATTGATGATGATAATAGTAATGATAGTGGTAATAATAATAATAAGTGATGATAATAATAATAATGATAGTAACTCGTTCAGTACAAAGCAATTAGTAACTTTGAAAAATAGTTGTGTTTATGTTGGTGCTTCTGATACATATAAATATTTTTTAACTTATGTTGACAACTACCACTTAAATAATTAGGTCTAGGAAGTGTTGTTTGTGTAATGTGTTAACGAAGATTCTTACTCTCTCTCTCTCTCTCTCTCTCTCTCTCTCTCTCTCTCTCTCTCTCTCTCTCTCTCTCTCTCTCTCTCTCTCTCTCTCTCTCTCTCTCTTTCATTCCTATTGACCTTATCAAAAACAAAACACAACCTCAATCCTTACACACACACACACACACACACACACACACACACACACACACACACACACACACACACACACACACACACACACACACACACTCCTGTTATTCTCCTTCTGGCATTCCTCCTTTCGATCCATACTCATTAATCATCATCTGCGAGACGGAGAGAGAGAAAGATAGATAAATAGAGAGAGCGAGAAAAAGCGATTGACACGCACACACACACACAAAAAAACACTAGAAAAATAATAATAATAATAATAATAATAATAAGTGTTCAAGGATAAGACAGAAAGGTCAAGGCATGGTAGAGGTGGAACTTATTGGTGACGATCAATCAAGTGGGTATAGAGGAAGGTCAGTGAAGCGTTTAAGAGTCCCGCTCAATAGATAATAGCATTGAAGTTGTAGATTCCGACCCGATAATGTGTGATGGATGGAGTCAATCTGAGGCGGAGGAATTATTGGTGGTGGTGGTAGTAGTAGTAGTAGTAGTAGTAGTAGTAGTAGTAGTAGTAGTAGTAGTATGTTATTCTTTTATTTGTTTTTAGTTGTGTTTAGTTACTATTATCATTATTATTATCATTGTGTTTTTTCGTATTCATTGTCTTTTTGATGTTCTTCCTCCTCTTCTTCCTCCTCTTCCTCTTCCTCTTCTTCTTTTTCTTCTTCTTTTTCTTCTTCCTCTTCTTAGGCAATATGATTCTGGTCTTTTACCTGTTTTTCTTGTTCTTCAGGTTTATATTGTGGTTGTTATCATTTTTAGCTTATTTTCGACTTCTTATTCTTCTTCTCATTCAATTTTGTAATCATTTTCTTTCTTCTTTTTCCTTTTCTTTTTCTTCTTTTTCTTTATTACGATGGAAGGAATTAAGAGACGTGGAGGAAAGAAGGGAAGAAGGAAAAGGGAAAACAGAAGAGGAGAGGAGAGGAGAGAAGGAGGGGAAGAAGGTGCAATAGGATATCTTGTCAACATTAACTGAAAATTGATCTGATTATTGGAGGAAGCCTGAGTCCCCTCTTCCTTCCCCTCCCCTTGGTGTTGAGAGGGAGTGAGGGGGTGGGGGAGGCAATATTGTGGAGGGAGGAGGGTAAAGGAGAGTGAGAGGGGGCGTGATATTTCCATTTATCAAGGGGAAGAGCGGACGTCAGGCGTTGAAAGGCGGTCAAACAGAGCATTACTGAGGACAAAACGACAGGACAGGACGGGGCGGGGGCGGGGCGGAGGGAAGGTGAAAGGAGGTAGAGGAGAAGAGGAAAGGGGAAGAGAGAATGGAGAATGTTTATACGTGTGGATGGATAGATGAATGAATGAATAAAAGGATGGACAGAAAGATGGATGAATGAAGGAAGAAATAAATGGATAGACAGATAATTAAATGAATGAAGGAATGAATAGATGGACGGTTAGACAGATGCATGTACGTACATAAATTTTAACATAACCATAGTGACAGTGAAATAAAACACGTAAAATGAACTGATCCCAAGTTAGTCCACGCCGGTGCCTCGTCGAGCCTGTAGCAGCGACACTCACATACACGACACACCCACATGCACACACACCCACAGCCTGAGCCTATGATTACTTCCCTCGAGACCGCGGCTGAGGTCGAGATTAACTTGACCTCACCTCACCTGTCACTTCACCTCACGTGACCACCAGGTCCGCGACGCCCAATATAAGCCACCGACACACACATCGCTAAATCAAATCAAACTAAAATCAATAAGCGTCTGGGTAAGGCCCCAGTGACTTTTTCTTCTCCTAAAACTCACTTCCTCACCCACCTATTCTTCCTTCTGTCCCCACTTCCCCCTCTCACTAGTCTATATTATTTTATTTATCGCTAGGTCAGTCAACCGTCAGTCAGTCAACCTACCTACAGTCTACCATCTCACCAACACCACAGCTCACGTCGGGGAGTCAAGCCTCGGGGCTCCACTCACACATCACTCACCATCTCCAGGCTCTCTGTCCACTGTACAAGCTACTTATGTGTCTAACAACTCGTGCAGCAATAAACTACCAAAACCAAGTCCGGGTGTTGTTCCAATCCTTATGTAGCCGACAACCCTCCGCTACAAGCCTCCTTGTGCCTTGTTATATGAGACGAGGTTACTCTATATTCATGATTTATCCTTTTTTTTTTTAATCCCTCTATCTTTATGCATGCCCGAATGAACACACACACACACACACACACACACACACACACACACACACACACACACACACACACACACACACACACACACACACACACACTTCTTACTTCTCACTGCCACAATCACATCACAAAGCCACAGACAGAGATTAAAGAACAATAATAAGATAATAACCTAATGTATAAGATAGCAAATATATTGTAAGGAAGTATAAGACTCGGTATTTTTGTAATGCATCAGTAAATAAGTATCAATACTCGCTGACTGACTGAATGATGAATTATATTAACCACACACACACACACACACACACACACACACACACACACACACACACACACACACACACACACACACACACACATCTGATTACTATCAAACTACCTGACTAACTGACTGATTAACTGACTCACTGACTGATTAGCAACACAACACGCAGCACAAAACTCAATCTGTCCACTAAACTGACTTACTGAGTGGTGGTGAAGACTAATGGCTTGTGTTGGTGATGTGCCTGATCAATCATCACCACCACCACCACCACTACCACCACCACCATCACCGCCGCCCTGCCCTCCTCCCGTGGTTCATTAGTGATAGAATTAAGAGATACGTGAACCAATTTAGCGCTGCCCTTAACATACCCTTCACGGCGAGGCGTCAAGCAGGGACAGACGACACTATCAACGCCTGCATGATGTTACGTATCCTATCTCTCTCTCTCTCTCTCTCTCTCTCTCTCTCTCTCTCTCTCTCTCTCTCTCTCTCTCTCTCTCTCTCTCTCTCTCTCTCTCTCTCTTTCCCTCCCTGCTTGATTGCGAAGGAAATATAGTAGTAGTAGTAGTAGTAGTAGTAGTAGGTTGAGGAGGAAGAGGAGTCTCAATCACCACCTGCTAATGAATGCTTGCCTCCCTCTCTTCCTCCCTTCTACTAATCCTTTCCCTGAGTCTCCCTTCCTTCATTCCCTCGTTCCTGCACCTCAGAGGGAGACAGACGGAACCAGCAGGAGGCAGCAACATCAGCAGCAGCATCAGCACGCCCCGTCCTGCCCTGCGGCCTTCAAACAACTCTAGGTGACTCACAGTACCAACAATCCTTCACTCTCTCTCTCCTTCCTTCGCCTCCATGTTCACTCCCTCCGTCCTTTTGTTTTTTATCCACCTCTCTCCTGTGTCATAAATTTCATCTCTTACAGCATCTTGATCTTCACTTCTGTTCCCTCTGTTACTACTGTTATATATTTCCCCATCCTTCCTTCCTTCACCACTTCGTCTTCCTCCACCTACAGCTCCTCTTCCATTCAATCCCTCACTTCCATTTCCTTCCATCTTCAATGCCTCTTTCTCTCCACTACCATCTCACCGCCCTAAGGCCTCTACATCACCACCACCACCACCACCACCACTACTACTATAAAAACCACTACTACTACAGGGTTTGCCTCCACCCTCCCATTACTACTATAATCATCCTTCTGATAAATTGCGACACGAGACAAAATACATATTTGCAACCGATCTATTGTTTTTGTTGGAATTTTTGTTGTTGTTCTTGTAATGAAAAGCACTTTATCCAGGACATACATACATACATACATACATACATATATACAACAAAGCTGGTCTCGCTATCGTTGTGTAAACCATTTCTTTCATTCTTGTGTATACATTTCTATCACAAATCACTCCTGTCACTCTCCTCCACCCACTCCATCTTACCTGTACTCACTTCCTTATCTTCTTACTACCCTCCCATTATTTTGAAACAGTTACACCCAACCAGTTACACTCACCCACCTTCACCATCTCTAAACCTTGTACCTACACCATTCAGTCACCCTTCCTCTCGTTCACGCACATGTATTACCTCTCTCTTTCTCTCCAACTGACTTTCCTTTCCTTTCTCTCCACCGCGTAACTCCACCTCTCCTTGTTTGTGTGTCTCCACCTGCTCCCTACTTTCACCACCGATCATAATGTAATCCACAAACATGGTCCACGGAGGCTCCTGTCTGATCTCCTCCGTCAACCTGTCTGTCCATCACCATTGCAAACAAGAGAGGGTTCAGACTCGATCCTTGATGAACCCCACTTCCTTCTTGAGTCTATGTTGTCATTCCTGCTGTCACACTGTCCTCACCCAGCTTCAACCTCACATATTTTTCTGTCACTCTCGACTTCCTTATGCAGTACCACATGCTTTCATCTCTTAGTAGTATACTGTCATAAGGGTTGTTTTTTCTAATTCCGGGATAATACAATGAACTTTCTGCCCTTCTCTGAACACACACACACACACACACACACACACACACACACACACACACACACACACACACACACACACACCTAATTTGAATAACTGTTCACTCCACAGCCACTTCAGTTTAGGAGCAAAATCACGTTCCTTTTCTTCCTCCATCCCTCCAATCTTTCCTCCCTCCATAGCTCTCTTCTCTCTCCCCTTCCTCCCACTTTTTTTCCCTTCTTACCATTCTAATTATTTTCCTCCTCCTTTCTTTCCTTCCCTCACCCACTTCTCTTCCTTCTTACCTTTCCTAATTCTTTCCCTCCTTTCTTCCCTTCCCTCCTCCACCTACCTCCTTCCCTTCCTCCCCATCTTTACCTCCTGACATCTTTGTTTACTTCCACCTTTGACGTCAACAAACAGGACCGACCACTAGACAAGACATGAGTGGTTGGAAGCTGACATCTTACACACACACACACACACACACACACACACACACACACACACACACACACACACACACACACACACACCTGTCGTACACCTGTGGGTCGTTATGGTAATTACGAGTTTGTGTTTTTCTTTGCCTATTGTCTTGCGTTCTCGTCAGACGTAAAACATTGACCAAATGATTATGAATTTACTCATGCATAAAACAAAACAAAAAAAAATACAATATAACCCTAATACTAAATTATTATTAGATACAAAAGAAAGGCAAAAATAGACCTAAAGGGTTATGTAAAATCAACCTTATTACCATATATTCGTTTTACAATAGTGACGCTTGAGAAAATCTATTTATATTTCCTTTACTGGAGTGGATGAATGACAACAAAATGAATGAGGAAAGAGATCTAGCCAAATGCCGTTCAACGATTATGTACGATTATGTATACAGATAAAGTTTCAGAATATTGCAACATAAACCTGATTGAAGAAGGCAAAGTATCCGTGTGTGTTGTGGTGGTAATTGGGCTTTTCCTATCCCTCTCCCTCTCTTCCTTCCGTTTCCTACGTGTTTCTGCTTCGAATATTCTGTTTTCTTACCCCATAATTCAACCTTTTACCATTTTCCTAATTCTGTATCCCATGACGATGTTAAGACCTTTTTCAAGTATTTTTTTTCCTAACTCAACAGCTTCATTCATCATTTCAGTTTCAAAATTCAACGTTCGAATATTTCTTTTACTCATCATCATCATCATCATCATCATCATCATCATCACCGCACAAACTCGACTCTCAAGTTTCCCTTCATCAACATTTGGTTATTAATAAGTTTGGACACGCTGTTGCACTCTGCTTGTCATGTTTCCATGTGTGGTGCGCCTTGAAGACAGTTCATGGCGAGCCAACAAGTACCTGACAGGTGACAAAGGTAGTGTGTAATTAAGAAACTCATCACAGGCAGCACACCGCGGGACACGTCTGCAGGCTGCATCACAAGGCTGGGAGCGAGTCGGGAAAAAGAGTAATTACTACTTTAACGACATCTGCGATTTTGTGCTCAAAATACTAATAATATATATACGTAGTGCAGTTTTGAGTCGATCGCTTCAACGGAGGATATTGTTTTCAGTGGAATTATTGTTACAAAATCCAGCCAGCGTTACCCTTGGCCTGTGTTTAGGCCGAGATCGACGTAACGAGCACCGGGTCCGAGCCTGTGTTTAAGTAACATTTTACCACAATGAGTTTTGTGGGTTTTGCCAATGACTAACGTGCGTCATATTTTTGCTTAATACACAACATTAATGATTCGCCTCAAAGCAAGGTGGAGGGAGGGAGGGTGGAGAGAGGTAGGATGGAGGGAGGCAGGATGGAGAGAGGCAGGATGGAGGGAGGCAGGATGGAGAGAAGCAGGGTGGAGGGAGGTAAGGTAGAGGGAGGAAGAACGAGGCAGTAGGTGCTGGGTTACCCTCGAAGGCGGAGAGTCACTATCACTGACACACACACACACGCACACGCACACGCACACGCACACACACACACACACACACACACACACACACACACACACACTGACCTGACTAACAACGACATTATAATTTTCAGCTCGAGACTAAAGTATTCTGTAAACTTTTTGTTAATAAATACACTACCAACATGTGGCTCAATGTCATTCTCGTGGCAGTGGGTCGTTTAATATAATAGTCTTGCAATAAACAACAAACTCAGCAATAAAGTGTAAATACATGGAGTAAGTTGCATGTGATCATCCCTTTTGTATTGCACCCACTCGGTAAAACCCCTGAGCAACAGCAGCAGCAGCAGTAGTAGTAGTAGTAGTAGTAGTAGTAGTAGTAGTAGTAGTAGTAGTAGTAGTAGTAGTAGTAGTAGTAGTAGTAGTAGTAGTAGACAATAAAAAATAACAATCTCTACAATAATTCATTTCTTCACTTTGACGTAGTATACATAGTGGCGTGTTTGGGTGTGTTAGTCTTCGGGGCCTCGGCATTTACTTTTTATGGCATATCACCGAGAGGTTTAGAATTACTTGCGAGTTATCAAACAGTCGAGGCTTCGTGTCAAGAGGAGCCTTGGGGAAGCTAGGGGGGACGAACAAGCCCTTCCCAGCCAGCACACATTCAAAGGAGACGAAGAAACGAATATGACCGCTGCAGCAAAGCGTACTAGTGAAGTCTGCCACATTTTCCTAAGCACTGGTATATAAAAGGAGTGTTCGTATTCCCCGTTATGTATACGTTTTCTGTTTACCAATGCTTCATCTTGAGTTATTTCTTTTAACTTCATGCAGTCCAATTCACAAATCAAGTCTTCATATCATCATCCAACACAGATTACACCCAGCCAGCCAGTCAGTCAGCCAGCCTTCCATCTCCCCCAATTACCTCCTCCATCCATCTATCCACCTATCCTTGCCCTCCTCCCCTTCCCTTTGTACCCTCCAGCAGCCTGCCAAGCCTCTCTTTACCGTCCATCTTCGGGGCAATGAGCTTAACCATTTCTTCTTTGGCACATGAGATTATCCCCTGTTGGATGGGCGGCCTCATTTCCTATCATGGAATAATAAAGACGTTGTGCAATGGAAAATTACACCTTCCTTGAGGGGAGGTAATCCTTCTTTGCCTCATTTTTCAATGTTATTTATGAGGGAACAGGGAAGAGATTACGAGGTGTTGGATATGAGGATTGGAAAACAGATTAGGAGGAGAGGAAGGAAGGAAGGAAGGAAAGACAGGGTGAAAAAGTGGAAGGCAATAACTTGAGTAAATAAGAGGATAAGAGTGATTGAGAAGGACGCAGAAGGGGAGGAAGACCTGATGCTAGTGAAGAGGGGAGGCAAGGAGAGACTGAGAGGGACAGGGAACCAGGCTTGAGGTGAAAGGTGGGACGAGGAGGGTTAAAGCAGAGGGCGTCCCAGGTAGCAGGGCTCGGCGGGTGGTGTGTGCTGACGAGGGACGAGTGACGCCGGACGCCCATTAGCAGAGACGTCCTAGGCACTGCACGTGAGGTAAGGTTCGACTAAGGGCGCGGCTAAGACAGGATTTGGCAAAGAGTTCGGCCACACACTAAGGGTGAAGCTAAGGTGACTATCAGATACATACAATAGATACAGATGCAGACAGTAGGTAGATTGATGTAGACACTGATGTGGATAGATAGATGTGAAGGGATAGATATAGAAGGATATATGTGGACAGCTAAACAGAAGTAGACAGTCAATATAGTAGATATAGAGAGATTAATGTAAATAAATAGATGGTAAATATGTACAGTATTGGCGATTCCTAAGGTTGAATTCGGAGGATATTCTAATTACCTTTCAGCATCATTTCTTTTTCTCTCTTTTCTTGGATATCCACATTTTACATAGGTGATCTCTATTAGTTTCTAGGCTTTGCAGATACACGTGCTTCATCCCCGCCCACCTCACCCCATCCTACCCTACCCTACCCTACCCTGCCCTGCCCTGCCCTGCTCTCACCCGGAATGACCCAAAGTATGCATGGACGAGACTTGCTTTCAAATTACGAATCAAGCGAAGGCAGCAGGTTTGTCAGTCAGTCAAAAGGATTGATATGCAAGACACACGAAAGACGGACGGCAGAGCGAGCGGGATGCTGTCTGCTCAAGCCTGTACCGTTGGACTAATGCAATCAATCTTAGTAGCATGAAAAAAAAATAATAACGACATGATGAATAACTGTTAAGATCACTACATTCAAAATAATTAGACTTCCTCCTTCAGAGAGACGCTAATGAGCAGGTATCGGCTACTGACATTGAGGTGGAGCGTAGGAGGAGGATGCAAGGAGGGGAGGGTGGAGAAAATGAGGGTGGAAGGGAGGGAGGAAGGGAGGGTGGTAGGTAGGATGGAAGGGTTGAAGGGAGGGAATGGAACTATTTCATTAACACACACATAAAAAAGAAATAACGCTCACCAAACTTCATTAAATAGAAAAATAGGAATTAATGTACGATTAAAGCACAAGTAAAATAAAAGAAACAACTCAGCATTTTGACATTAACTCGAATTGACCTCAAACCCACCAAATGATAAAATAAATAATTAAATAAATAAATAGGGCAGTGTGGTAAGCAAAAATATTTATCATATCTACAATATAACAACAATATTATCCATGTCCATCTGCTTAGTTTGTATAGTAGTGCAAATATGAATTACAATTACTAATATATGGGCCTTTTA
>JAPQNM010000004.1:14653946-14658946 GCA_029783475.1 Metacarcinus magister
AGAGGTGACAGCATCCAGGTAATAATTCTTCACTGGTGCCTATCCAGTACTTAGGTTAAAAATATACAATGCTCTCTGTTACCTCCGGGCCAGACTTCCACACCATCTGGGTCCCTCTGTACATTGACTCCAACTCTCATACCATCCACGCATGCTATCCCTCCACTTGTATGTATATACTTATCCACTATTAAACTTAGAAAGACACCACATTGTCAAGAACCAGCAGATCAGATTTCCATACCATCCAACCATCCAGTCAGCCATTACCTTGGGTCAATTCACAGGTAATGTTGACCTTGTGGCACTATTCACGTAGTTCTTCGCTTGTATTTCTGAACAAGTCGTAATGTTTGGAAAGGAAAAAATGGAGATGATGGGAAAAGAGAGAGAGAGAGAGAGAGAGAGAGAGAGAGAGAGAGAGAGAGAGAGAGAGAGAGAGAGAGAGAGAGAGAGAGAGAGAGAGAGAAAGTGAGAGAGAAAGTGAGAGAGTGAGAGAGAGAGAGAGAGAGAGAGAGAGAGAGAGAGAGAGAGAGAGAGAGAGAGAGAGAGAGAGAGGCATCAACACACCTGGGACAATTAACTCACCTGCTTCTAATTAGGACTCGTAACAGTATTTGTATCAGCGATCAGTGTCTTGTTGTCTTTTCGAGTACTTCTGAGGTCCTGGCCAGCCACCTTTCCCTGTAAAAGAAAAATAAATGAGTAAATGAATAAGTCTAGGCATCTTTGCAGCCTCCCTTGACAGCTGGTTTTAAAGTAATGGTGGTGGTGGTGGTGGTGGTATTGGAATTGATGATTAAGTGATGATAAAGACTATTCTAACAGCGTATTGACTGCTAATGTGGACTATATATCCTATTACCTGGATCACACACACACACACACACACACACACACACACACACACACACACACACACACACACACACACCTTGATTACACCTTCAGTGGTGGTGGTGGTGGCGTTAATAGCAAGAATCACCAAGGAGGCAGGAATACTGATGTGTACTTAGGACTGATGTGTGTGTGTGTGTGTGTGTGTGTGTGTGTGTGTGTGTGTGTGTGTGTGTGTGTGTGTGTGTGTGTACTGAGAGGCGAGTGTTAATGGAATGAGGTATGGGAGGCGTGAAAAGAGATAGCCAGATAAGGAAGATGGTGCTTATGGGGAAGAGAGAGAGAGAGAGAGAGAGAGAGAGAGAGAGAGAGAGAGAGAGAGAGAGAGAGAGAGAGAGAGAGAGAGAGAGAGAGAGAGAGAGAGAGAGAGAGAGAGGAGAGAGAGAGAGAGAGAGAGAGAGAGAGAGAGAGAGAGAGAGAGAGAGAGAGAGAGAGAGAGAGAGAGAGAGAGTTGTGACGGATCAAATGAGTAATGAGTGTGCGAAAAACATTACTAGGCAAAGTTTGACAACGCCATTCATTCATCCTCACACACACACACACACACACACACACACACACACACACACACACACACACACACACATTCTTTCACACAATATTTTCCTTATAACCTAATATATTTGTTCTATACCCATGTCGTATTGTTTCGAGAGAAGGTAAGACAGTAATAGCAGTAGCAGTAGCAGCAGCAGCAGCAGTAGTAGTAGTAGTAGTAGTAGACAAACCAAACAAGAGATAACAGCAGTATTCGCAGCAGTGGTAGTACAGATATTTATTGCACACTCACCTTAACCTGCGTGAGAAAGTGGCATCGCTCAACTCATTAGGGTTCCTGATACCATCCCGGCGAGGGGCACGACCAAGAAACCTGGCAAGCTCAAGACCTCACCTCCACCTTTATCTTAATGCGCTGTGTGTTATCTTGTAAACATGTGACTACCCTATACTCATACTCCCACTCCCTCTCCCTCTCCCTCTCCCTCTCCCTCTCTCTCTCTCTCTCTCTCCTCTCTCTCTCTCTCCAAATTATTTCTTCCCTTCTTTCTCTACTACCATCCTTCTCCCTCTTCTTTAATCCATCTCTCTTTTCCTTGCCATCTTCCTCTCCCTCCTCCTCCCCTTCATCTTGCCTCTCCTCCCTTGTCTTTTTACTCCCATCCGTCAAGGGTTCACTTCGTCCCAGGCTAATACCTTATCAACACCTGCAATTGAGCATCATTCTTGTGTTATCTCGCTCGTCAATCTACCTTGATCTGTCTCCTAATTTTTTTGGGTTTGTATACAGCGGGATGTTATTGTAGTGCCCTGTGTGTGTGTGTGTGTGTGTGTGTGTGTGTGTGTGTGTGTGTGTGTGTGTGTGTGTGTGTGTGTGTGTGTGTGTAAAGGTGAAGACGTCAACACTCTTCCTCTGTAACTTAAGACTCCATCCTTAGCCACAATATACAGTCTCCTCTTCCTTCTCCTTCTCCTTCTCCTCCTCCTACTCCTACTCCTACTCCTACTTCTCTTCCTCCTCCTCCTCCTCTTCCTCTTCCTTCTCCATAGTTTCATTCCCAGTATTAGCATTCACGTGGACTAGCAACCTATGTATTGTATTAGTACATACGTTATAGAACTCCATGTGCTTAGATGACGAGGGTGTGAAGCTCCGTCTCCGAGGGAACCGTGAAGGCGTCTGGTAATTGTTGAGAGTCCCGAGCCTTCCCGACCGAGTCATACGAATATTTAACACCTCGATTGGGTAATTGAGTTATTTTTTCTATTAATCACCTACATCCAGTATACATTTGATGCATACTGTGATTGGTATTATAGTGTTGACTGTCTTGATCCTCCGAGTGTACGAAAACATCTGGTTCTACTTTACTGAGCGGAAGGCACACTGGTTCACGCTGTTTCACTCGGTTAACGTTCGGTGCGTTCGACTCGGATCCGAAACACAACCTGACTAAACTAATTATGTTTGCCATGTTTTGCTCGTTCGGTTGGTTCAAGTAAATGTTCAAGTGTGGATGAACCTGAATGAAGTAGGAAAGTATAATGTCATTGTATTTTTCCATCTATTTATTTTGTTTCTGTACCAAGCTGTCAATTCAACTAGGCTTTAAAAATGTTGAGAATCTAGTTGACTCAATGTATTACGTATAACATAATCATCAAGATAAAGTATCGAATGTTTATCCACTTATATCATAAAGGCTATTACGGCCTTCTTAAGTGAGTGAACAAACTCTCAATACTGGCAGAAAAGGCTTTCATTATCGTATTTGGCTGTTATCATTATTTTATTTTCTGGTTAGTCAATATTTTCCAAACTAACTTCTTATAATTTTGAGACAATACATTTTTTTCCTTCGGGTGAGGTTACGTAGTTACAAGTAGGTTTTCATTATTTCTTAACTATTCTTTGATCATTTTGGACAGCTGCACTCTTGAGTATTAATCCAAAGGTGGCAATTTTGTGTCCTCCTTTGAGGTAATAAAAGACTAGGAAAAAACGCTTAAATCTTAATAACTGGGATCTTGTCTTCATTCTGAATTTCCTACACACTGAACTTTTAAACGTTTTTCAGGGTATTACAGCTCACTAAATTATGAAGTTATGAAGTAATTACAGCCTATTCAACCTTAACTCACTGCTTTGGAAACCCTTGTAGGTAGCAGCATGTGTAGCAAATAATTGAAAACACATGTGGATAACTACCCTTGAGTAGCCCATCTTAGTACTTGTGACTCCCTTAATTCAACACCGAGGTCAGTGTCAGCCGCACAATCATTTCCACCGTTGTTGATTTATTATAAGTTCTTCGATTAAACACGATTCAAGGTCTCGGATGTAAGGACAGGCTTCGATTCTTATCCGACCGGTTCTCTGCAGACAATGAATAATGTAATACCAAAGGCTTCTCAGAAATCGTATGCTTCAATTACTGTGACAACTCTTATGTGACTGCTTGTGCGTACATCAAGTCCAAGTTAGTATTCGTCTTCCTCATAATTTAAGGATGAACGTTAAACTCTCCAGTGTTCCGTTGGGGAGATGTAACGCTAAAAAACATCTGGCCTTACGATCACTATTTCAGCTTTTCTGTTTGTGTTTTGATTAATTTCGTCGTGATATTTTGCACGAAGTGAAAATAAAATTATCATCTATCTATCTATTTATCTCTGCTACTCCCATATTCTCCTTCTCCTCCTTCTCCTCCTCTTATTTCCGTTAATCGCAGACTATCACTTAATCTACATTTGACTCCTAATAATTTTCTTTGTTTAGAGAAAAAAATAAGCTTGCAGTAAAGCACACACACACACACACACACACACACACACACACACACACACACACACACACGGTCATTTTTATCTATTATCAATGCATAAGAACACACTGGAGAGATAAAAAGAAAATACAACATATATACATTTACAAGTACACAACAAAGATCAACCTGTTAACCAATAATAAACGTAAATACTTGGTCGACACATTACTGTTTGTTATCATTATATTATCCTTCAACTTACAAAGATGAGACGATACATAATCACGTTTTACATGGCCTATACTCTTCTCTCTTATATTTTATTTGATTTTTTCCGCCTTGTCATAACATCATTACCATAAACTTTAACTAGAATTATCTTTAATCAAAAAACAAACAACTTTTACTTCCACATTTATTCCCTCCCTCTCCACCCTCCACTTGTGTCTCCCCCCCTCTCTTCCCTCCACTTCCAATACCATCCCTCCACCTTTCCTCCACCTAAATAAAGAGTAAAACAAACAACAACAGGTTTCCACAGTTTGTCCTCGACGTTATAATCTTGGAGGAGCAACAAGAAGAAGAAGAAGAAGAGGAGGAGGAGGAGGAGGAGGTAGAAAAAGACCTAATGACTGTAATTCGTTTAAGAACAGTACGAATTTCCTTCTCCATAACCACCTAAGGGAAGGTTCTCTGTTGCCTAATTACCGAGCGTAACTCAGGTGATTCAACTCTTGTACAGGTGAGCAAGGGCCATAAACTAAGGCTAAAAGTAACCAAACACACACACACATACACACACACACACACACACACACACACACACACACACACACA
>JAPQNM010000004.1:14661446-14668982 GCA_029783475.1 Metacarcinus magister
GCTTACCAACCGGGCCGTGTCGTACAAGCCCCGCTGAGGCCCCGTGCTGCAAGTCGCTTGAATTATTCATTACCACGAGCTTTATTACCGAATATATTCAACAAATGTTCAGCCGAAGCCAGGGAGTGACGCTCAATTGATTTATTCATGCATTCTAATGACTGCCTTCTCTCCCCTCTCCTCCCCTCCCCAACCATCGTGCCAGTGTTGGGGAGGACGGGGAAGCGGCTGCCCCACCATTACCCCAACACGGACCCAACGTGGACCAGTCCCGGTGAGGAGAAAGGCCACTGTACCACAAATTGGGTGAGGTCCCCCGAAGTTAGCTTTTATTTACCATTCATTAACAACCCCGACCCTTGCCTCCCATCGCGGTTAATGGCGTCCAGGCGGCAAGAAGGGAGTGTCGCGGCCACTCACCGACGATAAAACTCAACAAGCGGCTAAAAAAAAAAATGATGAGTGAAATCCTGACAGTAGAAAAAGGCGCGAGAGTTAAAAGATTCGAGTTGAATAGCGCGACGAGGACGAAACGAGCAACTTGGCTGTAAAAGGAGCGAGAAGCAGGGGCGGCGCAGGTGACGGTGGTGGTGGTGGTGGTGGTGGAGGGAGTAGTAGTGGTGGTGGTGGTGGTGGTGGTGGTGGTGGTGGTATAAAACTTCAAAAGGTTCATAAATACACATGTACAGTCGAGCTTACTTACATCCTGCCGAGAAAGTGGTAGTGGTAGTGTGTGTGTGTGTGTGTGTGTGTGTGTGTGTGTGTGTGTGTGTGTGTGTGTGTGTGTGTGTGTGTGTGTGTGTGTGTGTGTGTGTGTGATTACTGCAACAACAACCACTACGACATCAACCACAACCACCACCACCACCAACAACAACCACCACCACTACACGACTCGCCCCAGGAAGCAGACCAATATTCATGCAGCAGCAGCAGCAGCAGCAGCAGCAGCAGCAGCAGCAGCAGACTCAGCCTCACCTCTCCCTCTGCCTCCCTCCCTTTCATCTTATCCCTCACCCTTGCCTGATTTACTGCACAAGGAGGGAGGCAAGGAGAGAGGGAAGGAGGCAGGTAAAGAGGGAGGGTGGTATAGAAAGAGAGAGAGAGAGAGAGAGAGAGAGAGAGAGAGAGAGAGAGAGAGAGAGAGAGAGAGAGAGAGAGAGAGAGAGAGAGAGAGATGGATGGAGGTAGGGAGTAGCAGTACACTCCCTCCCTCCCTCCCTCCCTCTCTCACACACTCCCTCAATACTAATCCCTTAATTTAGTATGAGGAGACCTTGTTAATAAATCCTCCTGACAACTTGAAACAACCGAGGCGTGAAAAGTAGTAATAAATGACCTTAACGCACCTTTCTCCACCTGAATTATGCAAAAAACGAACCAGTCAGGAATAGAAAATTAAACCTCAACAAGGAAGACATACAAGGAGGAGGAGGGGAGGAGGAGGAGGAGGAGGAGGAGGAGGAGGAGGAAGGAGGAGGAGGAGAAGAAGAAGTAATGTAAAGGAAGAGACACAAAAAAAAAACTTCACATGACACCAACATAAAAAGAGAAGAAGGAGGAGGAGGAGGAGGAGGAGGAGGAGGAGGAGGAGGAGGAGGAGAAGGAGAAGGAGGAGGAGGAGGAGGAGGAGGAGGAGGAGGAGAAGGAGGAAGGAAGGAAAGAAGGAAGGAGGGATGGACAAAAAATAATAACGTATGTACTCTCACCGGGTCTACACAAATCGAATGTTGGGTGAGAGAGAGAGAGAGAGAGAGAGAGAGAGAGAGAGAGAGAGAGAGAGAGGAGAGAGAGAGAGAGAGAGAGAGAGAGAGAGAGAGAGAGAGAGAGGAGAGAGAGAGAGAGAGAGAGAGAGAGTAACACAGCTGGGGGCACATACGTATAGATAACACTATGGCCCCATAAACCACATACCAATGAGCTGCTTTGCAAACCTCCACTGGCCAGGCATCTTGAACAGTAGGTGGTAAATCATCCACATTATCCACATTCCCGGACACAACACAGATGCATTATCCACTTGACCACACTTCCCTGCCTCTCTGTGCACTCTTATGGGGGTCAGGTGGATGGATAAGCGAGCTGGTGGAGTCTCAGTCAGGGATTCGAACCCAGACCAGCTCAGGGTTGAAGGTTTAAGGGAAATAATGCTTGCCTCGCCCTGACGGAGAAAGGCGAAGCAGAATGGGTGAGATAAATATAAGTGAAATAAATAAGTAAGTGAAATAGATAAGTTAAAATATCTATTGCAGTACATATATTGCACTGTTAACCTCCATCAATAACAAATTAAGAGGATATGATAGGCATCGGTAACCCACCTAGACTCGCATACACTTCTTGCTACCCCGTAAGGAACACATATATTCTTAACTTCCACTTCTTGTAATGACTCTTACAGCTCAAAGCAGTTCATAACTAAACCTTACGACACATTTAACAATCTTACAGACTCTCGTGGATCTGTAAAATTGATCTCAACCTATAGTGTATTTCCGTAATTTTTTTCTACTCGGGGAACAAATAGTTTTTTTTGCCAATAAATTTTGATATTTTTAAACGATGTTATACATAGCACTAATATAATACGTTTAACAAAGATGCAGATCATTTCACCGGAAACTTTTATTTCTAGTAATAGATTGATTTTGTTTCTTAAAAAAATTAAAATCCTTATAGTAGATTTAGTACTTTACCAATGTTGATGAAAAAGATATCAGATATTCCTTATAAGATTACCAATTAATAGAAAAAGCACTTTTTTTCAATTAGGGTTCTAGTTTAGATGCAAATATTTTTTGTTTAATGGTATAATTCTGCAGTAAACAAATATGTTTCATGAGATAGATATCCCTCAAATATAACAAAGAGCTGTGTTAAAACATTATAATAAGTATATCCCATTCCAACGTGCGTCTAGTATTATTTCTTATGTATATACGTAATCGACGTCATTTAGCCACACGGGCCGATGATGGCAGAGTCTGTTTCAACACTCCTGTGGTTTACATTGCCTTCCATTCACCTTCTCCACTGTTGCTGCGTTAATTAAGATAAGGCTCACTTTTAAATATATAGAGGAATACAAATCCAAATCTTACCCCCCGCCCATTCTGTCATGTCGGGCCTTCACTATTTACTGTTACTGGTGCCAATGCCTCCAAATGTTCATTATTTTCCTCAAACAAATTAATAAGTTAGATAGATAAATAAGTGAAGTGTTTGTGTGAAAACTTATAGGCTGGACGTGTAACAGGAATACATTTCTTACTCTTATCCGCATAAAAGACAATGGGAAATAATAAGTAAAGAGAAGATAAGGAGATAAGATAAGGATAGACAATGAAGACAAAGCACAATGGAAAGTAAATCAGGAATATATAAAAAAAAAAGAAAATTCATGAAAATATACAAAGAAAAAAAAGAAAAATATAAAAGAAACCAAAATACTATACAAGGAAAGGAAAACAAATGTAATTAAATAAAGACAATATATATATAACAGAGATGAATAAAGAGAAGCACATACCACCAGTAAGACAATTAACAAACTTGAATTCCCCGTCAAGACAGTCATGACCTCACAGCTTCTTGTCTGACATTTGCCCCGAACCATCCCTCCCCCTTCCCTCCCTCCCATCTACTCCCGCCCCTTCCTCATCTCTCCCCACCCTCTCCTCAACTCTCCACTCCCGAGTCTCACCTTCCTCGCATCCGTCCATCCTCGCCTCTCCAGCCTACCAGCACAACTAACCTCACCCCATCTCCCCTCCTCCCCAACATCCTTGCTTAGCACAATTCGCCTCACCACACCTTAGTTCAAGACTCCAACTCATTATCCTTATTCACCCCGCCTCGCACCGCTCCTCATTAATGGTGCACTGCCGCTGTAACCCTCTCCGCTTCACTCAGTAGTCAGTACATCACCGTTCATCACACTCCTATATACCACTTCACTGTTTCTTTCCTCCTAACACAATAACATGCCTTCCCTTCTCCCGCCCCTTCCATGACACCCTCCCTTCCTTAGGTCTCTCTAACATAACAAGGTCCCAACCCCACCCAATTGCTCCCTATTTCCCTTCACCGCCTTATCTTATCCTCCCACGCCCCGCCACGCCCGACCAAGCACCACACACTACCATGAACAGTAGCAGAGGACGTCCAGCTCTCCAGAACTCCCGTCAGCGGCACGAGGACAGCCCACGATGGTAAAATTGTAGGAGACGTCAACGAGCAGTGGTTGTTAAGTGCTTATTTGGCTGCCATGCTGACTGTGTGTGTGTGTGTGTGTGTGTGTGTGGTGTGTGTGTGTGTGTGTGTGTGTGTGTGTGTGTGTGTGTGTGTGTGTTTCAATTATCATTAATTTGATTGGGATGGTCTTAGCACCCTGAGCGAGTCTCGAACCGCTGCCTGCCTAGGACATACATGTTTTATTCAACCAACTAAGGAAAAAACATGATTAAATAATACCCTTGACCTAGGCCATAAGGTACTGCTAGGGTTAACGAGACAGCGCTGCCTCTCTCCCTCTCATCAAGAAGCTACCGTGAGCCAGGATCGAACACGCAACCTTCAGGCCACGAGGCGAGCATTGTACCACCTTGCCACCCTAATCAACTTGAATAAGGTAACTGTGATGCATAGGTAATTAACACCCTTTAATGAGACCATCTGGGACGTACTGAAGCAGGGAAATTAAGGTGTTTTTGGAACTTATGATGAGAGAGAGAGAGAGAGAGAGAGAGAGAGGAGAGAGAGAGAGAGAGAGAGAGGAGAGAGAGAGAGAGAGAGAGAGAGAGAGAGAGAGAGAGAGATATGGAAAAGCTGACGCGTGGGTATGATGGAGGGATTTTGTGGTGGTGGTGGAATGCACATGATTTTACTGGTGGTGGTGGTGGTGGTGGTGGTGGTGGTGGTGGTGGTGGTGGTGGAATGGACATGATTTTAGTGGTGGTGGTGGTGATAACGCTGACTGTTGTCTGACCCCACCACCCCAACACACCAACACCCCCACACACACTGTTCCCCTCTCGTCAATTAACATTCTCTTGTGCAGGACCGGTTGTTTGAGCCTCGTAGCCTGCCTCCCTGCCTCCCTTCCTCCTCCTCCTCCTCCTCCTCCTCCTCCTCCTCTCGTGCTTTCCTTACCCTTATTCCCTTTTTCCTCTTCTCATTTCCTCCGCTTTTCCTTCCTCCCTATTCTCTTTTTTTCCTCTTCTGTCCTTTCCTAGATTTCCCTTCTTTTTCTCTTGCGTCTATATTCCTTTAATCATCTTTGTTGTAAATCTCCTGTTTATCATCTTCCTCCTCCTCCTCCTTATTTCCATAGGCTTTTTCCTCCTAAACATTCCATTCTTTTCTGCCTCATCGTTTCTGATTCTTCATCCTTCTCCGAAATTCTCACCTCCTCCTCTTCTCATTACTGCAATATAACCAGTAGGAGGAGGAGGAGGAGGAGGAGGTCGAGTAGGTCCGGGCAGAGAGTGCATTGTTAGAACGGTAATTGCGGCAGAAGTGCAGCTGTAATTTAAGTGGTGACATCCAGCGGTTCGTGCAATTAGGAGACAGAGAAGAAAGGGATGAACGGCGAGGATGTGGAGGTGAGATTGAGGCTGCTGCTTATATTGTCTTTCTCTCTACTCTCTCGCTACACCTCTCTCTCTCTCTCTCTCTCTCTCTCTCTCTCTCTCTCTCTCATCTCTCTCTCTCTCTCCTCTCTCTCTCTCTCTCTCTCTCTCTCTCTGGTCACGCATGCTAAAAATAAAACCAGAGGCACCACAAAGTCACTCAAATGAAAGGAAATAAGATTCATAATAATTATAAACTTCCATCAAACAGAAGGCAATAAAACACACACACACACACACACACACACACACACACACACACACACACACACACACACACACACACACACACACACACACACACACGTACACGCACATACCACCTACAGTCCCTCTCATCTATAACCTTCCCTCTCTCCCTCCTCTCACTTTCTCTCTTCCCTTTCCACCATCCTACCCTCCCTCACTCCCATCACCCCCAATCACCACCACCACCTGTCACTAATGAGCTACAGGTAATTACTCCAGTGTCACCAATTTAAGGAGGTGATAACGTGGGCCTCGGTGTTATCTATGGGTGTATGGGTGGGCGGGCGTATGGGTGGGCGTGTGTGTGTGGATGTATGGGTGTGTGGGTGTATGGGTCACTGTGATGTATAGGGAGTGTGATTAAGAAGACAATGTATTATATCTTCTATCTTTTTTTCCCACTGATTTCTTGCTTGGGTGTGTGTGTGTGTGTGTGTGTGTGTGTGTGTGTGTGTGTGTGTGTGTGTGTGTGTGTGTGTGTGTGTGTGTGTGTGTGTGTGTGTGTGTGTGTGTGTGTGTGTGTTTCGCAACCAAACCACAAAGTCAATCTTATACCAACCAACCAAACAATAATAACTTGATCTTTCACTCTACAAGTTAGTTCCTACTCACCACCACCACCACCACCACCACCACCATCACCACCACCACCACCACCATCACCACCACCACCATCACCACTACCATCACCACCACTACCACCATCATTAGCTCCTTCATTACCACGTATCTTTTATCATCATCAGTATTATCCTTTTCTGCTTAAATGGTGGTAGGGATGAAAAGATCGGCTGGGTGTTTGCCGATCTAGCGCAGGTATTATCGGAAGAAGAAGAAGAGGAGGAGGAGGAGGAGGAGGAGGAGGAAGAGGTAGTGGTATAATGGTATAGGTGTTTCTATCCTCCAGCCTGTTACCACCCCTACTATCCCCTCCTCTCCCCACCTTCACACAATCGTCCCCTCCTCTCACCACCCCTTAAGAGCTAGTTTACAGACCACACTTAAACGCTCACTACTACTGCCTTACGAGTGTTCGATTGTTGTTACGAGAGAGAGAGAGAGAGAGAGAGAGAGAGAGAGAGAGAGTGAGAGAGAGAGAGAGAGAGAGGAGAGAGAGAGAGAGAGAGAGAGAGAGAGAGAGAGAGAGAGAGAGAGAGAGAGAGAGAGAGAGAGAGAGCAGTAGCAGTAGTAGCAGTAGCAGTATAAGATATTATTACAGTATAGAGATATTGGAAATATCATTGCAGCATCTGATGGACCTAATTAAACTGTACAACTGATATTATGAATATTTGTTGTATGACTAATAATTACGCAGTAAAATAAAACTATATATTAATATAAAAACATGACTTTCCTCCTCATTTTCTCGAAAGCTATTAGAGATATTGGAAATATCATTGCAGCATCTGATAGACCTAATAAAACTGTACAACTGTCATTATGAATATTAGTTCTATGACCAATAATTACGCAGTAAATTGAAACCATATATTTATATAAAAACATGATTTCCTCCTCATTTTCTCGAAAGCTATTAGAGATATTGGAAATATCATTGCAGCATCTGATGGACCTAATTAAACTGTATAACTGTAATTATGAATATTTGTTCTATAACTCATAATTACGCAGTAAAATAAAACTATATATTTAT
>JAPQNM010000004.1:14674082-14683809 GCA_029783475.1 Metacarcinus magister
GAGAGAGAGAGAGTAACACAGCTGGGGGCACATACGTATAGATAACACTATGGCCCCATAAACCACATACCAATGAGCTGCTTTGCAAACCTCCACTGGCCAGGCATCTTGAACAGTAGGTGGTAAATCATCCACATTATCCACATTCCCGGACACAACACAGATGCATTATCCACTTGACCACACTTCCCTGCCTCTCTGTGCACTCTTATGGGGGTCAGGTGGATGGATAAGCGAGTTGGTGGAGTCTTAGTCAAGGATTCGAACCCAGACCAGCTCAGGGTTGAAGGTTTAAGGGAAGTAATGCTTGCCTTGCCCTGACGGAGAAAGGCGAAGCAGAATGGGTGAGATAAATATAAGTGAAATAAATAAGTAAGTGAAATAGATAAGTTAAAATATCTATTGCAGTACATCAATAACAAATTAAGAGGATATGATAGGCATCGGTAACCCACCTAGACTCGCATACACTTCTTGCTACCCCGTAAGGAACACATATATTCTTAACTTCCACTTCTTGTAATGACTCTTACAGCTCAAAGCAGTTCATAACTAAACCTTACGACACATTTAACAATCTTACAGACTCTCGTGGATCTGTAAAATTGATCTCAACCTATGGTGTATTTCCGTAATTTTTTTCTACTCGGGGAACAAATAGTTTTTTTTGCCAATAAATTTTGATCTTTTTAAACGATGTTATACATAGCACTAATATAATACGTATAGCAAAGTTGCAGATCATTTCACCGGAAACTTTTATTTCTAGTAATAAATTGATTTTGTTTCTTAAAAAAATTAAAATCCTTATAGTAGATTTAGTACTTCACCAATGTTGATGAAAAAGATATCAGATATTCCTTATAAGATTACCAATTAATAGAAAAAGCACTTTTTTTCAATTAGGGTTCTAGTTTAGATGCAAATATTTTTTGTTTAATGGTATAATTCTGCAGTAAACAAATATGTTTCATGAGATAGATATCCCTCAAATATAACAAAGAGCTGTGTTAAAACATTATAATTTTTTTTTTTTAAGTATATCCCATTCCAACGTGCGTCTAGTTTTTTTTTATTATTTCTTATGTATATACGTAATCGACGTCATTTAGCCACACGGGCCGATGATGGCAGAGTCTGTTTCAACACTCCTGTGGTTTACATTGCCTTCCATTCACCTTCTCCACTGTTGCTCCGTTAATTAAGATAAGGCTCACTTTTAAATATATAGAGGAATACAAATCCAAATCTTACCCCCCGCCCATTCTGTCATGTCGGGCCTTCACTATTTACTGTTACTGGTGCCAATGCCTCCAAATGTTCATTATTTTCCTCAAACAAATTAATAAGTTAGATAGATAAATAAGTGAAATGTTTGTGTGAAAACTTATAGGCTGGACGTGTAACAGGAATACATTTCTTACTCTTATCCGCATAAAAGACAATGGGAAATAATAAGTAAAGAGAAGATAAGGAGATAAGATAAGGATAGACAATGAAGACAAAGCACAATGGAAAGTAAATCAGGAATATATAAAAAAAAGAAAATTCATGAAAATATACAAAGAAAAAAAAGAAAAATATAAAAGAAACCAAAAAACTATACAAGGAAAGGAAAACAAATGTAATTAAATAAAGACAATATATATATAACAGAGATGAATAAAGAGAAGCACATACCACCAGTAAGACAATTAACAAACTTGAATTCCCCGTCAAGACAGTCATGACCTCACAGCTTCTTGTCTGACATTTGCCCCGAACCATCCCTCCCCCTCCCTCCCTCCCATCTACTCCCCGCCCCTTCCTCATCTCTCCCCACCCTCTCCTCACCTCTCCACTCCCGAGTCTCACCTTCCTCGCATCCGTCCATCCTCGCCTCTCCAGCCTACCAGCACAACTAACCTCACCCCATCTCCCCTCCTCCCCAACATCCTTGCTTAGCACAATTCGCCTCACCACACCTTAGTTCAAGACTCCAACTCATTATCCTTATTCACCCCGCCTCGCACCGCTCCTCATTAATGGTGCACTGCCGCTGTAACCCTCTCCGCTTCACTCAGTAGTCAGTACATCACCGTTCATCACACTCCTATATACCACTTCACTGTTTCTTTCCTCCTAACACAATAACATGCCTTCCCTTCTCCCGCCCCTTCCATGACACCCTCCCTTCCTTAGGTCTCTCTAACATAACAAGGTCCCAACCCCACCCAATTGCTCCCTATTTCCCTTCACCGCCTTATCTTATCCTCCCACGCCCCGCCACGCCCGACCAAGCACCACACACTACCATGAACAGTAGCAGAGGACGTCCAGCTCTCCAGAACTCCCGTCAGCGGCACGAGGACAGCACACGATGGTAAAATTGTAGGAGACGTCAACGAGCAGTGGTTGTTAAGTGCTTATTTGGCTGCCATGCTGACTGTGTGTGTGTGTGTGTGTGTGTGTGTGTGTGTGTGTGTGTGTGTGTGTGTGTGTGTGTGTGTGTGTGTGTGTGTGTGTGTGTTTCAATTATCATTAATTTGATTGGGATGGTCTTAGCACCCTGAGCGAGTCTCGAACCGCTGCCTGCCTAGGACATACATGTTTTATTCAACCAACTAAAGAAAAAACATGATTAAATAATACCCTTGACCTAGGCCATAAGGTACTGCTAGGGTTAACGAGACAGCGCTGCCTCTCTCCCTCTCATCAAGAAGCTACCGTGAGCCAGGATCGAACACGCAACCTTCAGGCCACGAGGCGAGCATTGTACCACCTTGCCACCCTAATCAACTTGAATAAGGTAACTGTGATGCATAGGTAATTAACACCCTTTAATGAGACCATCTGGGACGTACTGAAGCAGGGAAATTAAGGTGTTTTTGGACATTATGATGAGAGAGAGAGAGAGAGAGAGAGAGAGAGAGAGAGAGAGAGAGAGAGAGAGAGAGAGAGAGAGAGAGAGAGAGAGAGAGAGAGAGAGAGAGAGATATGGAAAAGCTGACGCGTGGGTATGATGGAGGGATTTTGTGGTGGTGGTGGAATGCACATGATTTTACTGGTGGTGGTGGTGGTGGTGGTGGTGGTGGTGGTGGAATGGACATGATTTTAGTGGTGGTGGTGGTGATAACGCTGACTGTTGTCTGACCCCACCACCCCAACACACCAACACCCCCACACACACTGTTCCCCTCTCGTCAATTAACATTCTCTTGTGCAGGACCGGTTGTTTGAGCCTCGTAGCCTGCCTCCCTTCCTCCTCCTCCTCCTCCTCCTCCTCCTCCTCTCGTGCTTTCCTTACCCTTATTCCCTTTTTCCTCTTCTCATTTCCTCCGCTTTTCCTTCCTCCCTATTCTCTTTTTTTCCTCTTCTGTCCTTTCCTAGATTTCCCTTCTTTTTCTCTTGCGTCTATATTCCTTTAATCATCTTTGTTGTAAATCTCCTGTTTATCATCTTCCTCCTCCTCCTCCTTATTTCCATAGGCTTTTTCCTCTTATCTTTTCCATTCTTTTCTGCCTCATCGTTTCTGATTCTTCATCCTTCTCCGAAATTCTCACCTCCTCCTCTTCTCATTACTGCAATATAACCAGTAGGAGGAGGAGGAGGAGGAGGAGGAGGTCGAGTAGGTCCGGGCAGAGAGTGCATTGTTAGAACGGTAATTGCGGCAGAAGTGCAGCTGTAATTTAAGTGGTGACATCCAGCGGTTCGTGCAATTAGGAGACAGAGAAGGAAGGGATGAACGGCGAGGATGTGGAGGTGAGATTGAGGCTGCTGCTTATATTGTCTTTCTCTCTACTCTCTCGCTACACCTCTCTCTTTCTCTCTCTCTCTCTCTCTCTCTCTCTCTCTCTCTCTCTCTCTCTCTCTCTCTCTCTCTCTCTCTCTCTCTCTCTCTCTCTCTCTCTCTCTGGTCACGCATGCTAAAAATAAAACCAGAGGCACCACAAAGTCACTCAAATGAAAGGAAATAAGATTCATAATAATTATAAACTTCCATCAAACAGAAGGCAATAAAACACACACACACACACACACACACACACACACACACACACACACACACACACACACACACACACACACACGTACACGCACATACCACCTACAGTCCCTCTCATCTATAACCTTCCCTCTCTCCCTCCTCTCACTTTCTCTCTTCCCTTTCCACCATCCTACCCTCCCTCACTCCCATCACCCCCAATCACCACCACCACCTGTCACTAATGAGCTACAGGTAATTACTCCAGTGTCACCAATTTAAGGAGGTGATAACGTGGGCCTCGGTGTTATCTATGGGTGTATGGGTGGGCGGGCGTATGGGTGGGCGTGTGTGTGGGTGTATGGGTGTGTGGGTGTATGGGTCACTGTGATGTATAGGGAGTGTGATTAAGAAGACAATGTATTATATCTTCTATCTTTTTTTCCCACTGATTTCTTGCTTGGGTGTGTGTGTGTGTGTGTGTGTGTGTGTGTGTGTGTGTGTGTGTGTGTGTGTGTGTGTGTGTGTGTGTGTGTGTGTGTGTGTGTGTGTGTGTGTGTGTGTGTGTGTGTTTCGCAACCAAACCACAAAGTCAATCTTATACCAACCAACCAAACAATAATAACTTGATCTTTCACTCTACAAGTTAGTTCCTACTCACCACCACCACCACCACCACCACCACCACCATCACCACCACCACCACCACCATCACCACCACCACCATCACCACTACCATCACCACCACTACCACCATCATTAGCTCCTTCATTACCACGTATCTTTTATCATCATCAGTATTATCCTTTTCTGCTTAAATGGTGGTAGGGATGAAAAGATCGGCTGGGTGTTTGCCGATCTAGCGCAGGTATTATCGGAAGAAGAAGAAGAGGAGGAGGAGGAGGAGGAGGAGGAGGAGGAGGAGGAGGAGGAGGAGGAGGAGGAGGAGGAGGAGGAGGAAGAGGTAGTGGTATTAATGGTATAGGTGTTTCTATCCTCCAGCCTGTTACCACCCCTACTATCCCCTCCTCTCCCCACCTTCACACAATCGTCCCCCTCCTCTCACCACCCCTTAAGAGCTAGTTTACAGACCACACTTAAACGCTCACTACTACTGCCTTACGAGTGTTCGATTGTTGTTACGAGAGAGAGAGAGAGAGAGAGAGAGAGAGAGAGAGAGAGAGAGAGAGAGAGAGAGAGAGAGAGAGAGAGAGAGAGAGAAAGAGAGAGAGAGAGAGAGAGAGAGAGAGAGAGAGAGAGAGAGAGAGAGAGAGAGAGAGAGAGAGAGAGAGAGAGAGAGAGAGAGAGAGAGAGCAGTAGCAGTAGTAGTAGTAGCAGTATAAGATATTATTACAGTATAGAGATATTGGAAATATCATTGCAGCATCTGATGGACCTAATTAAACTGTACAACTGATATTATGAATATTTGTTGTATGACTAATAATTACGCAGTAAAATAAAACTATATATTAATATAAAAACATGACTTTCCTCCTCATTTTCTCGAAAGCTATTAGAGATATTGGAAATATCATTGCAGAATCTGATAGACCTAATAAAACTGTACAACTGTCATTATGAATATTAGTTCTATGACCAATAATTACGCAGTAAATTGAAACCATATATTTATATAAAAACATGATTTCCTCCTCATTTTCTCGAAAGCTATTAGAGATATTGGAAATATCATTGCAGCATCTGATGGACCTAATTAAACTGTACAACTATAATTATGAATATTTGTTCTATAACTCATAATTACGCAGTAAAATAAAACTATATATTTATATAAAATCATGACTTTCCTCCTCATTTTTTGAAAGCTATTAGAGATATTGGAAATATCATTGCAGCATCTGATGGACCTAATTAAACTGTACAACTGTAATTATGAATATTTGTTCTATGACTCATAATTACGCAGGAAAATAAAGCTATATATTTATATAAAATCATGACTTTCCTCCTCATTTTCTCGAAAGCTATTAGAGATTTTGGAAATATCATTGCAGCATCTGATGGACCTAATTAAACTGTACAACTGATATTATGAATATTTGTTGTATGACTAATAATTACGCAGTAAAATAAAACTTTATATTTATATAAAAACATGATTTTCCTCCTCAATTTCTCGAAAGCTATTAGAGATATTGGAAATATCATTGCATGATCTGATAGACCTAATTAAACTGTACAACTGATATTATTAATATTTATTCTATGACTAATAATTACGCAGTAAAATAAAACTTTTATATTTATATAAAAACACGAATTTCCTCCTCATTTTCTCGAAAGCTATTAGATATATTGGAAATACCATTGCAGCATCTGATAGACCTAATAAAACTCTAAAACTTTCATTATGAATATTAGTTCTATGACTAATAATTAAGCAGTAAATTGAAACAGTATATTTATATAAAAACATGATTTCTTCCTCATTTTCTCGAAAGCTATTAGAGATATTGGAAATATCATTGCAGCATCTGATGGACCTAATTAAACTGTACAACTCATATTATAAATATATGTTGTATGTCTAATATTTACGGAGTAAAATAAAACTTTATATTTATATAAAAACATGATTTTCCTCCTCATTTTCTCGAAAGCTATTAGAGATATTGTAAATATCATTGCAGCATCTGATAGACTTAATTAAACTGTACAACTGTAATTAAGAATATTTGTTCTATGACTCATAATTACGCAGTAAAATAAAACTTTATATTTATATAAAAACATGACTTTCCTCCTCATTTTCTCGAATGCTAATCGAGATATTGGAAATATCATTGCAGCATCTGATAGACCTAATTAAACTGTACAACTGATATTATGAATATTTGTTCTATGGCTCATAATTACGCAGTAAAATAAAACTCTATATTTATATAAAATCATGAATTTCCTCCTCATTTTCTCGAAAGCTATTAGAGATATTGGAAATATCATTGCAGCATCTGATGGACCTAATTAAACTATACAACTGATATTATGAATATTTGTTGTATGACTAATAATTACGCAGTAAAATAAAACTATATTTATATAAAAACATGATTTTCCTCCTCATTTTCTCGAAAGCTATTAGAGATATTGGAAATATCATTGCAGCATCTGATAGACCTAATTAAACTGTACAATTGTATTTATGAATATTTGTTCTATGACTCATAATTACGCAGTAAAATAAAACTATATATTTATATAAAATCATGACTTTCCTCCTCATTTTCTCGAAAGCTATTAGAGATATTGGAAATATCATTGCAGCATCTGATGGACCTAATTAAACTGTACAACAGATATTATGAATATTTGTTGTATGACTAATAATTACGCAGTAAAATAAAACTTTATATTTATATAAAAACACGACTTTCCTCCTCATTTTCTCGAAAGCTATTAGAGATATTGGAAATACCATTGCAGCATCTGATAGAACTAATAAAACTCTACAACTGTCATTATGAATATTAGTTCTATGACTAATAATTACCCAGTAAATTGAAACCATATATTTATATAAAAACATGATCTCTTCTTCATTTTCTCGAAAGCTATTTGATATATTGGAGATATGATTGCAGCATCTGATAGACCTAATTAAACTGTACAACTGTAATTATGAATATTTGTTCTATGACTCATAATTACGCAGTAAAATAAAAACTATATATTTTTATAAAATCATGACTTCCCTCCTCATTTTCTCAAAAGCTATTAGAGATATTGGAAATATCATTGCAGCATCTGATGGACCTAATTAAACTGTACAACTGATATTATGAATATTTGTTGTATGTCTAATATTTACGGAGTAAAATAAAACTTTATATTTATATAAAAACATGACTTTCCTCCTCATTTTCTCGAAAGCTATTAGAGATATTAGAAATATCATTGCAGCATCTGATAGACCTAATTAAACTGTACAACTGTAATTATGAATATTTGTTCTATGACTCATAATTACGCAGTAAAATAAAACTTTATATTTATATAAAAACATGACTTTCCTCCTCATTTTCTCGAAAGCTAATCGAGATATTGGAAATATCATTGCAGCATCTGATAGACCTAATTAAACTGTACAACTGATATTATGAATATTTGTTCTATGGCTCATAATTACGCAGTAAAATAAAACTCTATATTTATATAAAATCATGAATTTCCTCCTCATTTTCTCGAAAGCTATTAGAGATATTGGAAATATCATTGCAGCATCTGATGGACCAAATTAAACTATACAACTGATATTATGAATATTTGTTGTATGACTAATAATTACGCAGTAAAATAAAACTCTATATTTATATAAAAACATGATTTTCCTCCTCATTTTCTCGAAAGCTATTAGAGATATTGGAAATATCATTGCAGCATCTGATAGACCTAGTTAAACTGTTCAACTGTAATTATGAATATTTGTTCTATGACTCATAATTACGTGGTAAAATAAAACTTTATATTTATATAAAAACATGACTTTCCTCCTCATTTTCTCGAAAGCTATTAGAGATATTGGAAATACCATTGCAGCATCTGATAGACCTAATAAAACTTTACAACTGTCATTATATATATTAGTTCTATGACTAATAATTACCCAGTAAATTGAAACCATATATTTATATAAAAACATGATTTCTTCCTCATTTTCTCGAAAGCTATTTGATATATTGGAAATATCATTGCAGCATCTGATAGACCTAATTAAACTGTACAACTGTAATTATGAATATTTGTTCTATGACTCATAATTACGCAGTAAAATAAAACTCTATATTTATATAAAAACATGATTTTCCTCCTCATTTTCTCGAAAGCTATTAGAGATATTGGAAATATCATTGCAGAATCTGATAGACCTAATTAAACTGTACAACTGTAATTATGAATATTTGTTCTATGACTCATAATTACACAGTAAAATAAAACTATATATTTATATAAAATCATGACTTTCCTCCTCATTTTTTGAAAGCTATTAGAGATATTGGAAATATCATTGCAGCATCTGATGGACCTAATTAAACTGTACAACTGTAATTATGAATATTTGTTCTATGACTCATAATTACGCAGGAAAATAAAGCTATATATTTATATAAAATCATGATTTTCCTCCTCATTTTCTCGAAAGCTATTAGAGATATTGGAAATATCATTGCAGCATCTGATGGACCTAATTAAACTGTACAACTGATATTATGAATATTTGTTGTATGACTAATAATTAATCAGTAAAATAGAACTTTATATTTATATAAAAACTTGACTTTCCTCCTCATTTTCTCGAAAGCTATTAGAGATATTGGAAATATCATTGAGGCATCTGATAGACCTAATTAAACTGTACAACTGATATTATTAATATATATTCTATGACTAATAATTACGCAGTAAAATAAAACTTTATATATATATAAAAACACGACTTTCCTCCTCATTTTCTCGAAAGCTATTAGAGATATTGGAAATACCATTGCAGCATCTGATAGACCTAATAAATCTCTACAACTTTCATTTTGAATATTAGTTCTATGACTAATAATTAAGCAGTAAATTGAAACCATATATTTATATAAAAACATGATTTCTTCCTCATTTTCTCGAAAACTATTTGAGATATTGGAAATATCATTGCAGCATATGATAGACCTATTTAAACTGAACAACTGTAATTATGAATATTTGTTCTATGACTCATAATTACGCAGTAAAATAAAACTATATATATAT
>JAPQNM010000004.1:14683909-14688909 GCA_029783475.1 Metacarcinus magister
TATAAAATCATGACTTTCCTCCTCATTTTTTCGAAAGCTATTAGAGATATTGGAAATATCATTGCAGCATCTGATGGACCTAATTAAACTGTACAACTGTAATTATGAATATTTGTTCTATGACTCATAATTACGCAGGAAAATAAAGCTATATATTTATATAAAATCATGACTTTCCTCCTCATTTTCTCGAAAGCTATTAGAGATATTGGAAATATAATTCCAGCATCTGATGGACCTAATTAAACTGTACAACTGATATTATGAATATTTGTTGTATGACTAATAATTACGCAGTAAAATAAAACTTTATATTTATATAAAAACATGACTTTCCTCCTCATTTTCTCGAAAGCTATTAGAGATATTGGAAATATCATTGCAGCATCTGATAGACCTAATTAAACTGTACAACTGATATTATGAATATTTGTTCTATGACTAATAATTACGCAGTAAAATAAAACTCTATATTTATATAAAAACACTGAATTTCCTCCTCATTTTCTCGAAAGCTATTAGAGATATTGGAAATATCATTGCAGCATCTGATAGACCTAATAAAACTCTAAAACTGTCATTATGAATATTTGTTTATGACTAATAATTACGCAGTAAAATGAAAACAGTATATTTATATAAAAACATGATTTCTTCCTCATTTTCTCGAAAGCTATTAGAGATATTGGAAATATCATTGCAGCATCTGATGGACCTAATTAAACTGTACAACTGATATTATGAATATTTGTTCTATGTCTAATATTTACGCAGTAAAATAAAACTTATATTTATATAAAAACATGACTTTCCTCCTCATTTTCTCGAAAGCTATTAGAGATATTGGAAAATATCATTGCAGCATCTGATAGACCTAATTAAACTGTACAACTGTAATTATGAATATTTGTTCTATGACTAATAATTACGCAGTAAAATAAAACTTTATATTTATATAAAAACATGACTTTCCTCCTCATTTTCTCGAAAGCTATTAGAGATATTGGAAATATCATTGCAGCATCTGATAGACCTAATTAAACTGTACAACTGTATTATGAATATTTGTTCTATGACTCATAATTACGCAGTAAAATGAAACTCTATATTTATATAAAAACATGAATTTCCTCCTCATTTTCTCGAAAGCTATTAGAGATATTGGAAATATCATTGCAGCATCTGATGGACCTAATTAAACTGTACAACTGTATTATGAATATTTGTTCTATGACTCATAATTACGCAGTAAAATAAAACTTATATTTATATAAAAACATGATTTCCTCCTCATTTTCTCGAAAGCTATTAGAGATATTGGAAATATCATTGCAGCATCTGATAGACCTAATTAAACTGTACAACTGATATTATGAATATTTGTTCTATGACTCATAATTACGCAGTAAAATAAAACTATATATTTATATAAAATCATGACTTTCCTCCTCATTTTCTCGAAAGCTATTAGAGATATTGGAAATATCATTGCAGCATCTGATGGACCTAATTAAACTGTACAACTGATATTATGAATATTTGTTCTATGACTAATAATTACGCAGTAAAATAAAACTTTATATTTATATAAAAACATGACTTTCCTCCTCATTTTCTCGAAAGCTATTAGAGATATTGGAAATATCATTGCAGCATCTGATAGACCTAATTAAACTCTACAACTGTCATTATGAATATTTGTTCTATGACTAATAATTACGCAGTAAATTAAAACCTATATTTATATAAAAACATGATTTTCCTCCTCATTTTCTCGAAAGCTATTAGAGATATTGGAAATATCATTGCAGCATCTGATAGACCTAATTAAACTGTACAACTGTAATTATGAATATTTGTTCTATGACTCATAATTACGCAGTAAAATAAAACTATATATTTATATAAAATCATGACTTTCCTCCTCATTTTCTCGAAAGCTATTAGAGATATTGGAAATATCATTGCAGCATCTGATGGACCTAATTAAACTGTACAACTGATATTATGAATATTTGTTCTATGACTAATAATTACGCAGTAAAATAAAACTTATATTTATATAAAAACATGACTTTCCTCCTCATTTTCTCGAAAGCTATTAGAGATATTGGAAATATCATTGCAGCATCTGATAGACCTAATTAAACTGTACAACTGTAATTATGAATATTTGTTCTATGACTAATAATTACGCAGTAAAATAAAACTTTATATTTATATAAAAACATGACTTTCCTCCTCATTTTCTCGAAAGCTATTAGAGATATTGGAAATATCATTACAGCATCTGATAGACCTAATTAAACTGTACAACTGAAATTATTAATATTTATTCTATGACTAATAATTACGCAGTAAAATAAAACTTTATATTTATATAAAAACACGATTTTCCTCCTCATTTTCTCGAAAGCTATTAGAGATATTGGAAATACCATTCCAGCATCTGATAGACCTAATAAAACTCTACAACTGTCATTATATATATTAGTTCTATGACTAATAATTAAGCAGTAAATTGAAACCATATATTTATATAAAAACATGATTTCTTTCTCATTTTCTCGAAAGCTATTTGAGATATTGGAAATATCATTGCAGCATCTGATAGACCTAATTAAACTGTACAACTGTAATTATGAATATTTGTTCTATGACTCATAATTACGCAGTAAAATAAAACTATATATTTATATAAAATCATGAATTTCCTCCTCATTTTCTCGAAAGCTATTAGAGATATTGGAAATATCATTGCAGCATCTGATAGACCTAATTAAACTGTACAACTGATAATATAAATATTTGTTGTATGTCTTATATATACGGAGTAAAATAAAACTTTATATTTATATAAAAACATGAATTTCCTCCTCATTTTCTTGAAAGTTATTAGAGATATTGGAAATATCATTGCAGCATCTGATAGACCTAGTTAAACTGTTCAACTGTAATTATGAATATTTGTTCTATGACTCATAATTACGTGGTAAAATAAAACTTTATATTTATATAAAAACATGACTTTCCTCCTCATTTTCTCGAAAGCTATTAGAGATATTGGAAATACCATTGCAGCATCTGATAGACCTAATAAAACTTTACAACTGTCATTATATATATTAGTTCTATGACTAATAATTACCCAGTAAATTGAAACCATATATTTATATAAAAACATGATTTCTTCCTCATTTTCTCGAAAGCTATTTGATATATTGGAAATATCATTGCAGCATCTGATAGACCTAATTAAACTGTACAACTGTAATTATGAATATTTGTTCTATGATTCATAATTACGCAGTAAAATAAAACTATATATTTATATAAAATCATGATTTTCCTCCTCATTTTCTCGAAAGCTATTAGAGATATTGGAAATATCATTGCAGCATCTGATGGACCTAATTAAACTGTACAACTGATATTATGAATATTTGTTGTATGTCTAATATTTACGGAGTAAAATAAAACTTTATATTTATATAAAAACATGAATTTCCTCCTCATTTTCTCGAAAGCTATTAGAGATATTAGAAATATCATTGCAGCATCTGATAGACCTAATTAAACTGTACAACAATAATTATGAATATTTGTTCTATGACTCATAATTACGCAGTAAAATAAAACTTTATATATATATAAAAACATGACTTTCCTCCTCATTTTCTCGAAAGCTAATCGAGATATTGGAAATATCATTGCAGCATCTGATGGACCTAATTAAACTGTACAACTGATATTATGAATATTTGTTGTATGACTAATAATTACGCAGTAAAATAAAACTTTATATTTATATAAAAACATGATTTTCCTCCTCATTTTCTCGAAAGGTATTAGAGATATTGGAAATATCATTGCAGCATCTGATAGACCTAATTAAATTGTACAACTGATATTATTAATATTTATTCTATGACTAATAATTACGCAGTAAAATAAAACTTTATATTTATATAAAAACACGATTTTCCTCCTCATTTTCTCGAAAGCTATTAGAGATATTGGAAATACCATTGCAGCATCTGATAGACCTAATAAAACCCTACAACTGTCATTATGAATATTAGTTCTATGACTAATAATTAAGCAGTAAATTGAAACCATATATTTATATAAAAACATGATTTCTTCCTCATTTTCTCGAAAGCTATTTGAGATATTGGAAATATAATTGCAGCATCTGATAGATCTAATTAAACTGTACAACTGTAATTATGAATATTTGTTCTATGACTCATAATTAAGCAGTAAAATAAAACTATATATTTATATAAAATCATGACTTTCCTCCTCATTTTCTCGAAAGCTATTAGAGATATTGGAAATATCATTGCAGCATCTGATGGACCTAATTAAACTGTACAACTGATATTATAAATATTTGTTGTATGTCTTATATTTACGGAGTAAAATAAAACTTTATATTTATATAAAAACATGACTTTCCTCCTCATTTTCTCGAAAGCTATTAGAGATATTGGAAATATCATTGCAGCATCTGATAGACCTAATTAAACTGTACAACTGTAATTATGAATATTTGTTCTATGACTCATAATTACGCAGTAAAATAAAACTTTATTTTTATATAAAAACATGACTTTCCTCCTCATTTTCTCGAAAGCTAATCGAGATATTGGAAATATCATTGCAGCATCTGATAGACCTAATTAAACTGTACAACTGATATTATGAATATTTGTTCTATGGCTCATAATTACGCAGTAAAATAAAACTCTATATTTATATAAAATCATGACTTTCCTCCTCATTTTCTCGAAAGCTATTAGATATATTGGAAATATCATTGCAGCATCTGATGGACCTAATTAAACTGTACAACTGATATTATGAATATTTGTTGTATGACTAATAATTACGCAGTAAAATAAAACTATATATTTATATAAAATCATGACTTTCCTCCTCATTTTTTGAAAGCTATTAGAGATATTGGAAATATCATTGCAGCATCTGATGGACGT
>JAPQNM010000004.1:14693909-14716409 GCA_029783475.1 Metacarcinus magister
GAGTGAGTGGTATAGAGTCCCTCAAGCGTTACCCTTTCCCTTACATACTACGCCTTGGATCAACAGAAGAACCACTGGTCTACAGTCTACACGAAGCTAAAAGTGCACCACCGTCTATCTGGAAGACAATCAGCGCAAGTATATCGAGGTAACAACAGGAATCAAAGGCGTTTCTCTTACCTTCGTCTTAGGTCAAGGTCGAGGCAGCAGTGATGGTGGGTGTGGTGAGGGTGACAGTGGGCGGGCGTCTTGACAGGGCGATGTGGTGGTGGTGGTGGTGGTGATGGTGGTGGTGGTAGTGATGGTGGTGGTGGTGGTGATGGTGGTGGTGGTAGTGATGGTGGTGGTGGTGGTGGTGGTGGTGGTGGTGGTGGTGGTGGTGGTGGTTGAGGTAGTGGTGGTGGTTGAAGTAGTGGTGGTGCTGGTTGATGTAGTGGTGGTGGTGGAGGCGGTAGGTGGAGGCTCAGTGGGGGTTCAGCCCATCGTGCCCTGCCGTCACAGCAAGGCCCGACGGGTTACTTGCGACAGTCCCCATGTGATCCCCGATCCAGCGTCTACAGACACCTGCAGCAGCACCTTGAGGAGAAAACAGTATGTATAAATGATCAGGAGGAGGAGGAGGAGGAGGAGGAGGAGGAGGAGGAGGAGGAGGAAGAGGAGGAAGAGGAGGATTGCTATACGGCTCCTCCAATACTACCCTGACACCGTCCCTGAATGCTGCCGTTCGACTCCCTCCTTATTGGGTATAAAATGGTCGTGTTTAAAAGCCTTACACTCCACGATATCTTATCAAAGAGGCGTGGTGCACACACACACACACACACACACACACACACACACACACACACACACAGAGAGAGAGAGAGAGAGAGAGAGAGAGAGAGAGAGAGAGAGAGAGAGAGAGAGAGAGAGAGAGAGAGAGAGAGAGAGAGAGAGAGAGAGAGAGAGAGAGAGAGAGAGAGAGAGAGAGAGAGAGATAAAGAGATGTTAGTGAATAATTTCAAACACCACTTTTTTTTTTATCCCCAGAGTACAGCTATTTCACGGTTTTAATCATGGGGGAAAAAAAAAAAAGAGGCATCGCCCTCTACGTCCCGTTTAGCGCGCTGTGGGCATAAAACTCCATTACTTGAACTGGAGGTCTGGTGGTTACGATGTCCTCGGGTATAGATAGATAGATAGTCAACACCTCCGCCTCCGAACATCAGCTCTTCTTCCACCGCCAGGTTTGAATCCATGCAAAGTGACACCACGCGCGACATATGATTAAAATAATAATCCCCCAGAACTAGGCATCAATAGACCATATAGTTCTGCTAGGGTTAACGAGACATGATTATGGACAATAAACAAACTAGTTATAGGTCCTCCAGCTTGCTAAGGAAGGAGACGGAGTGGCATTGTGCGGAATACAAATGAAAGAGGACTGAGTGGGGCGGGAAGCAATATTAAGAATTCAGTTATACATCATCACACTCACCCAAGCACAACCAAACACCGCACGGTAACAAAGCCACACACAACAATACCCACCCAAGCGCCCTTTGCCACAAGACACAGAAAACAGCGGTGTTTTGAAGTGGTGTGTAAATCGTTTTCATGATGCAAGATTCAGTGTTGCATTAATTAACCTAACCCTAACCCCAGCCACCATGCACCAGCCTCCCGCCGCACCCAGCCTTATACTACCGTAGTACGTTTATATACCTGCAGTGCATAACCATTTGTTTAAGCTGACCGAGGTGCGCGGGCCTGTCTTACATCATGGGCTTAACAAACACTTCCCCGCTCGTTTGTTTTTCATCCTCTGCAGTGTGTGATATCCTCATCCGGTTCTATCTCATGCATCGTGATTATATTATACTCATTGCGGTTTTCATTATATTCACGTTGCCATTGTGGTTATGAAGTGCTAATGTTATTTTCTTGATGTTATTAATCTGTTCAGGCATAATGTTCAAGTACTTCACAAAGATGCAAAGTTCTCACTGCGTTTACACCTTTGTTAGTGAAAACTAGGAGATAATAGGACTATATCCCATTGGTAAAGGAAGTAAACAGCATGTGATGAGAAAATGGTCAAGCGAGTTTAAATGTAGATTTTATATTATCATAATTCTTGATGGAGATTGTTTAAACAATTCATATATATTTTGTTTTTTCATGCATTAAAATCTATACAAAAAGTTTGTTATTTAGATCCAGGTACATTATAGTGAAGTAAAAATATACCCACATTTACACGCCCAAACCATCCCCGACCTGAAAGGATTCACGTCCTTATTTTCACCCATTTCCCATAATTTCCCCAACCCATTAACTTCCTATAGTATCTCCTAGACCTGATGCAATATATAATGGATGCGTACCTTCTCGGGAGCCATTATTAACGTGGATGATCGCGGATAAGTATTGTCGCGTGCTCAGCCCTGCAACACAACTTTGTGAACCAACTCAACGCAGTGCCCGATAGATGGAGCGAATTCGTTCCTTCACATGGCTAAAGTATCGTATATATAGCAATAAATATTTGATAATAGATACAAATAAAAAGAAAGAAATTAAAAAAGGAATATTTATCAAGCAAAACATATTGATTAAAAGTCGTATTAAAGTTTTATTATACACGTAACCTTTGATTGGAGTGGTATGCATTAAAATGTACGGTAATAAAACATATAAAGATCTCATAATTGGTTAGCCGACTGACTGGTCATTCATGGATGTCTCTGAAACTCTATGAAATTTTTTTCTTTATTACAAATGTTATTACTGAAGAGCTGTGGGGTTAAAACACAGCCACCAGCCACCACCATAATCATCTGACACAGGAGACACCATATCAAGCTGGGCCTATATTATCTTTATTATGTTTATCTAGTTTAGTATTAGAACTTTAATCTATATTTATTAAGTTTTGATTTCTATATCGATGCTGAGGAGTGGGCGAGGAAATAGAAACCACTCGTGCAGGATGGGCATGATGCGTGGTCTAGGTGATGAGTTGAGGCTTCACTTGCTCCCACACTCCACCCCACAGTACATAGTATATTTTTTTTTCTTCTTTTTTAATAAGCTAGGATCTTAATAAGTCCAGTCTAGTGTATGTGGGCAAGCAAGCTTATCTTGCACCATCATCATCATTATCATCATCAGCAGCACCTCCCCAAGTAAACATTACCTCCCGAGCAACACATGCTGGGCCGCTGGAAGCGTATTAGGATTTAGGACTCGCACTGGAACCACGGTAGAGTAAAGTCTTACTTCTCTCGGCCACGACCATACACGCCTACCCCTCAACCCTGCCTACGGTTCGGTGGGTGCTTTGCCAGTGTCCAAGTGCAGGTTAAGTCTCGTCGCATCGACAGCTGACGAACGGCTGATGGAGTCATGGTGTTACCCGCCCGCAGCTGCTGCCAACCTCATGGACACCAAGGATTATATACTCAAGTATAAGATAGGTAAGATTATTAGATCAGAGTCTGACGTGGAGTGAGACTCCGAGACTTGGGTAAGTTAAACGAGTGGGTGGTCAGGTGGCAGATGGAATTTGATATTGACAGCTGTAGAGTAATGAATGTTTGAAGGGAATATCCTCACAACACGTACAACACAAGCAAGGTAACAATGAATAGATCAGAATGTGAGTGAAATTTGTGTGTACAGGTTAGCTCAGACCTCCGTCCCAGAAAGCAATGTATTGAGGATAGAAATCGGGCTAATTGGGTGTTAGGATTCATTGCTAGGAGTATTAAAAGTAGAAGTGCTGAGGTTATTCTGAAGTATTTGGCGTTAGTCAGACCTCACCTCAACTATGCAGGGCAGTTTTGGTTACCTTATTATACAATGGATATAGGATTGTTAGAGTTAGTGCAGAGAATGATGACCAAAATGATACAGGGGATTCATAATTTTAGTTAGGAGAGGAAACTGAAGCTTTTGAAATTACATTCACTGGAGAGGCGTAGAGTAAGAGATCTGATTGAAGTATTTAAGTGGGTGAAGGGTTTAAATAAGGGGATGTAGGAAAGGTTCTTACGGTCAGTAGTCAAGATAGAACAAGAAGTAACGGATTCAAACTGGAAAAATGTAGATTTAGAAAAGAGATAGGCAGAAATTGGTTTACAAATAGGGTGGTAGATGATTGGAACAGACAGTCAGCAGGTAGTTAGTGCACAGACGATAGTGAGTTTTAAAAGAAGACGACGGCTTTATGGATGGGATGAAAGGTGGATGTAGGTAATAAAGGATTATTGGAGTAAAAGGAACTACCTTTTGCAGGCCTCCAGGCCTTTTGTAGCTTCTTTATATTCTTATGTTCTTATGTAGAGCTGTGCCCCCACGCCAACCTCAACCACACAACCCAAAACTTATCATCATCCAGTCTGCTGAGGGAAGCCGGTGCTTCATTCACCCTGGGAAAATGGCCAGGGCCATATATTCATCCATCTTTGCTAAAAAGTACATTGAAAAGACCCTGACCATCACAGGTGGCAGCAAGGGCATCAAATTTGAGGTAGCAATCCTCAACAACCTTATTCAACCCCGGAGTCGATCACCACACTGGAGGAGTGGTCTGTTAAATGCTGGGTTGTGTGTGACGATGACCCCACCTACATGTTTGGGAGGATATACTCGGTATCCCCCGAAGTGTCAACAAATGACATACTAACTAACCTAACTGTACTTGACGATGCCCCAACTCAAGTGGTTGATGTTTTCAAGCTACACCCGCTGCCTTCTGTTTGGACACAACAAAAACCGCTATGAAAAATGCAGCGATAACCATGATGCTGAGGATTGTACCCGCCCTGAGTCATGCTTTTTCTGTGGTGGCAACCACCGCCCCACCTCTAGGCAGTGTCCGACATACCTCCAGGCAATGCAGATACAATTACTGCAACACGAACCTAATCATACAATTCCTGATGTTAAACGTAAGCTGAGAGGCATCTGCCCTGGGTCTTTCCGACCAACAACTCCCCCAATAGAGGAGAATAATTTACTTAGGCATCCCACCTTGCACATGCTTCACAACCTGCCCCTCCCAAACCACTTAGCCTTAAGATAAATTTAATTTCATTGCCTGCCCAGGACTGCTCCACCCCTCATCGCCCACCCACTAACTGTGCACCTCTAACACCCAAATCTCAGCAGGGCTGTTGCTCTCCCAGGCATGGGCCAAAAACTTCCCCTTGGCCTACCTCCCGCCATACAGAATCCCATAGGAGGGATATCCCTTTGCAGGAAGTACTCCACCTCCCTACACCCCTACCACCTCTACCTCTGCCTCAACCAGCTCCTCCTGCAGTGTTGTTTGATTTTATATATTTTTTTATTTTATCCTTAACCCGTGGCACCGGTAGGCTTAATAGAGGCCTAAGATGGTTGGCCTCCGCCCGTTAGTAGGGCGGGTTAGATTTTTTAAGTGATGCCACGTTTCTTATGGAGAGGTTCATGCTGCCCGCGGAAGCTCCTCGAGCTTTGCAGTCCCTTCGAGGATAGTGTTATGACAGCATGTGGGTGATCTTAGGCCACTCGGCTGTATTGCTAAAGAAAAGTGGCCAGCAGGTAGCGGGACTCAAACTCGGTACTCTGAGCTGGTATGCCCGACCGCTAGATACTAGGCTAGCAGAACTCCTTGCATTTTTCATTTTTCATATCACTCACACAGTGAATTCTTTTCTCCCCTCCCATTTCATACTCTGGAATGCCTGGTCCCTGTACTGGAAACTTCCAGTCTTTAAAACCATGCTGTCTTCCTATTCACCTCTAGTTGTTGGTGTCTGTGAGACTTGGCTCACTGACGCATTCTCCCCTTCCTTCCCCAACTATTCTTCTTACAGAGCGGACAAGAGGGCAGGCGGAGCAGGAGGCGGCTTGCTACTGCTTGTCCACCAATCCCTCTCTTCTAGCTCTCTCACTATCACTCCTTTCCCCGGGGGCAGACTAGAGTACCTGGGGGTGACTATTACCTTTAACTCAGGGCCTCTTCAGATCCTCTTGATTTACAACCCATGCTTGGATATTTCCCTTCAGGAGTTCCAGCATTTGTTTTCACAGCTTTCCTCCCCAGCTTTAATAATGGGTGATTTTAACGCCCATCACGACTTCTGGGAACCAGCCCTCCCCTGGAGCCGAAGAATCCGCTTAGGTCTGTCCCTCTGGACCTTCCTGGCAAACAGTACAACTTTCTCTCTCCTTACTCCACCTGGCCTCACTATCAGGACTGACCCAGTTTCAGGGAACCCCTCTACCTTGGACCTTTGCCTGGGGAATGACCCGCTCCTCCTCACCACTATAACAACTGGCCCTTACATGGGGAGTGAGCATCTTCCTGTTGTGATCTCCTTCCTTTCAATCTTTTATACCAACACCTCCCCTTCATCACGCAGACCTCGTTGGTCCTTTAATAAGGGAGACTGGGGCTCTTTTCAAAAAGAGAGAAATTCAATAGTTCCTCCCACTATCCTCCCTTCACATAGTAAAATTCAATACCTTACGGACACCTGGTGGACATAGGGTCTCATCACTTCCACCTCGTCACTTCCCATCCCTCCTGCTAATACAGACGAAAGAGTTTGATCAGGCAGGGAGCGAGCTCGGAAGCACAGTTTTTGAGAACAACAGGAGGGACTCCATCCGGACCGTAAGCCTTCTGAGAATCAAGGCCAGAGAGGACATGGAAAACGTCATAATGAATAATTAAAATTTTAGGGATGAAGTAGTCAGAGGGTGGAGGAGTAGGAGGAATATGCCTAGTATCATCCAAAGTAGAGTTGGTAGCAAAGGTTTGAGCGAAAAGATCAGCTTTAGAGGAAGAAGAGACAGCTGAGGAGCCATCCGGTTGAAGTAAAGGAGGGAAAGAGGAAGGAGTAAAATTGTTGGAGATATTATTGGCTAGATGCCAGAAATAACGAGAAGAGTTAGAATTGGAAAGATTTTGAAATTTTCTATTGATGAAAGTGTTTTTAGTAAGTTGGAGAATAGATTTGGCATGATTACGGGCAGAAATATATAGGGTATGAGTTTCAGCAGATGGATGGCTACGGTACCGTTTGTGAACCGCCTCTCTATCTTTGACAGCATGAGAACAAGCAGAGTTAAACCAGGGCTTTTTAGCTTTATTATTAGAGAAAGTGTGAGGAATGTATGACTCCATGCCAGAGACAATCACCTCTATTATGTGCTCGGGACAAAGAGAAGGATCTCTGATATGGAAGCAATAATCATCCCAAGGAAAACCAGAATAGTACTGCCTTAGGTCCTGCCACTTAGCAGAGTTGAAATGCCTGAGGCTGCACTGGAGGGATAGAAGAGGTAACAGAAATAAGATTGTGATCGGAGGAGCCCAACGGAGAGGGAAGTTTGACAGAGTAAGCTGAAGGGTTGGAAGTTAGGAAAAGAAAAAAAATGTTGGGTGTGTCTCCAAGGCGGTCAGGAATACGGGTAGGGAACTGCACCAGCTGCTCTAGGTCATAGAGTATAGCAAAGTTGAAGGTTTGTTCACCAGGTTGGTCAGTGAAAGAAGATGAAAGCCAAAGCTGGTGGTGAACATTGAAATCCCCTAGAATGGAGATCTCAGCATAAGGAAAGTGAGATAGGATGTACTCCACTTTGGAAGTCAAATAGTCAAAGAATTTTACATAGTCAGAGGAATTAGGTGAGAGATATACAGCACAGATGTATTTAGTTAGAGAGTGACACACACACAATGGTCAAAGGCACACTGTCTGGTGCAGGGCAGGATTCTATTCAACACCCTCCTGCACACCTGATAGGCCAATACAACAACTCCCTACACATATACACCGACGGCTCCCACCTCCCAGCACCTCCTTCCGTCGGGGCTGCAATTCACACTCCACTTCATTCCACTGCCACTGTCTGGAGGCTACCTTCCTCTGCCTCCATTCTGATGGCAGAACTCTTTGCCATGAGAGAGGGCTTCAGGTTTGCCACCACACTCGTCCCCCCTTGCTCAATCACCTTCTCAGACTCCCTCACAGCCCTCCAACTCATCCGGCATCACCGCCCTAAAACACACCACTCCCTCTGCTTCACCATTCACAACTTTCTTCTCCAACTGTCCTCCTCTGGTTTTTCCATCCACCTTTAGTGGGTCTCCTCACACGTTGGCGTCATGGGCAACACGGTGGCCAACAGAGCGGCAGCGGAGGCACACTACCACCCCTTCCCCATAGACCTTCCTACTGACCACACTGACCCCCTAACTTATGCCCTACAATACACCTCACTTGGACGCATCAGACAAGATACACGACACCGGCCACTGGTGGACCTACTCAGTACTTCCCCCTTGACACTGCCGTCACCACACTTTGAACTGGACAGCCGCTACACCTACACAAGCTGGTCATGACAGATGACAACCACTGCCCTTGATGTCCTACACAACCACACACCCCAGAACACCTACTACACTGTCCTCGCCACCACTCCCATCGCATAACACTCCACTCACTGTCATCTCTCCACCTCCACAGACCAACAATAACTGACCTCTTGGGTGGCTCTCAACACCCTGGCCTGCCCTTCAAAGTACTCAAACACACCAGGACCTTCACATAGAGGACAGGTCAACTCAACAGGATCTGATCCACTTATTCATCTGCAACCTGCACTTTTGGGGCATTAGAGGCTGTGGCACCACAGTCTGCACAACCAAAGCAAATTCCCAAGTAAAAGAAGAATGGAAGCGTATTACAGAGCTTTTCCAGGATGGGATTCACGCCTCTGCAGACACTCACCACGCGTAAAGTTAGTGCCCTACACACCCTACGTAGTCTGTATGGCGGTATTAATGTGTACATGTGTGTATTTAAGTTGTAGCATGCAGGTTTAGGTCCATGTAAGTTCAGCCGTCTGTGTGTTGCCTTTACCTTGTCAATGTCAGGTATTATGTCCTCAGTTGTATTTGCTTCTTCTCTTGATAATTGAGTTATTTTTTTCCCTTATTGCCATAACTCTTTTTTTTCTCTATTTTCATTAGTTTAGATTTCAGTTACTATAAACATCTGGTTCATGATAAGTAAAAAATGTGTTTCAGTTTTGAATCTTTATTATAATTTTTATTGACCTTCATAGGTTTTTGGAAATAGTTTTTTTTTAACTTGGACTGTATATATTAAACATTTTACACACATTATTTATAGGAGAAGAAAACTTATTAATTAATCATCATTTTATTATATTCTACATGATAAGCTAAAGTAAATTGTGCATAACAACAGGAAAAGAATTATACAGGAGTGAAAAAGCCCACAGTTCCCCATAATGAAAGTTTTGACATTTTCTTCATCACTTAATGCTGAAGGAACTTTGGGGCAAGACAGTAAATAATACAATGTGGGGCGAGACAGATACTGTCAAACTCCGGGGACTAAAACAGTTCAGTATTCCATCTACCACAGAAAGGCACTTGATTTGACTGTTTAAAAAATCTTGCACTTCACACTGTTCAGAGAGAAGGGAAGTCTTGCTATGTAAGTGTGGTTTGTTCAACTAAAAATCTACCTGAAAAGTGTGGCATATACTCAACATCAGGAAGCCTTTTTTTTTTTTTAATATATATAGATATAATCACACCCCATCAAGGCTAATTATGTCCTTACAAGTTACTTATACAGTCATTCACCTCTCACATGATAACCTATTGACTGCTGCCACACATCCAAATAATCTGTTAGCTTGGTCACCCTATGTTAGGTGTCCTCTTTTTGCAGCAGCAGATCAAGGCCAAGTGGGAGGTGAAGGACTGCATAGTATTAATACCCAGTGCAACTCCATAATTGTTGAACATTGAGGTTTATGACAGACAGATGTGAGAGAGAATGGATTGTGATGGGAAGTGTGTGAGAGACAGTCAGTGATACGTTACTCCGTAAAGCTAATAAGAATTCCTGTACGACAGCAGCACGTAACTTTATCTTTACAATGTAACAGCTGATGCAAGTCACAAACGGAAGATTGACACGGAAGCACAGGCGATAATTGATTCCTTTTTAGAGAATTTTTTTATTTTGTGGATATACACATTTATGTTGAGTGCAAATTTTTTTTCTTTCGTCTCCTTATGAAGAAGGCCGACTAATAATAATGCGAGTTGGCCACACGACTCACACTATATATATGGTTATCTCCCTCCAGAAAGGATAGCGGAAGGAAGGTTGCACAGTTTAGAAATAATGAATGTGATACAGAGGTTTCAATTAACAACACTTGTATTATCTGGCCAACTTTTAAAGCTCTAGGTAGGTAATTATATGTTTGTGATATACGTATACATAACAAAAATACTTTATGACCTTAATGCTGCATTAGCTGGACTGTAATCATCATGGAATACAGTATTAAAAATATGAGATGTGACTTAAACATAATATCTGAAAACAATAGTACAGTATTATTTCCTTGGCAGTGATGTGAATCCTTCCTTATCACTCTCTGGAAAAATGCATATACATTTGATCTAATTTTAAAGGTAATCTCTAATGTCCATTTAGTCTTCATAGAAATTATTGAATCGGAAAAACGAATGTGAAGAGATGAGATGAAATATTGTAAGTATCATATCCAGAGAAAGGCATACATATTCATACATATATAATGCCATGTTCACTCCAGTATCTACCATGCCTAAATGAGGTGGATAAACTAAATAAACAAACATAACAGAATATAAGAAAAGAAAGCCAGGAGCATTTTAAGACTGCACATTATTATTCAAAGACAAAAAGAAAAAAGTTGAAAATGGTGCATCCCAGCAAAGCTTGTGAAGTAAACATTTGCACCGGTAACTGTGCGTGACTAAAGATAATTAATTTTTTGCTCCATATAAATTTTGCTCCATACATCACCAGAGGAAAGCACCAGCAGATGGTGACAAGACATCTACTTAGAATGTTTTTTGTTCTGATTAACTTCACTTTGGGTGTGACTAGACGCGTGCAAAACCTGAACTGATCCTCAAAACGTGTTCACTACCAGATGAACCTCTCAAGGACGAGCTTAGATACTCAGGGACAGTGTGTGTGTGTGTGTGTGTGTGTGTGTGTGTGTGTGTGTGTGTGTGTGTGTGTGTGTGTGTGTGTGTGCCATTTTTGATAGTCAATTAATGCACAGGTTATTAATATATCATTCCTACTGAAACCTGGACATTCTACTGTTCACATATATGAAAAAAATCCATCATTACTTTACCATAACAACTTTTTGTTAGAAACAAAATTAACAATGAATTAATTTGTTCTTATACAAACAGTAAATTTATACATGTGAAATCATCCTTACATTTTCCAATACAAACATGTTGGCACACAAGTGTATAAAGAGTTAGTTTTGAACATCATCTCTTGAGAACTTGTCTCACCCTACAACTCTGGACATCACACACACTTTTATTGTATCATTTCCGTGCCCTTCAGTGTTCAGTTATCAAGAATCTAACATGCTCCCTTGCTCCTGGAATACCATACAAACTCAGACAACCATAGTACAGTGTTAGGGTAGGTCTACCCTATTTAAAAGTCTCGGTCCCTAAGGAGACAAAAGGCAAACTGAATTATATTAAATTTCTATTTAATCTTATACTGTTCACTATATTGAGAATACAAAGCAAGTATGTATTGTAACCATAAAAAATATCCTTTGGGTCTTTATATATTTACAAAAATGGCATCTTCAGTAGGTAAGAAAGCAAAGAATCTTGATAGTTTAATGAATTTGTGTTAAAACTATATAGCTTCGTCCTTTATTGAGGCCTCACTCATACTTTTTCAACATAATTTCCAGGGAAGGTGCCAAAGAGGCCGGTCCTGCGGGAGGTGCCCACAAACCAACCATCGTCACACTTCTCCATCACCATCACTACATCGTTTTCAAGGAGTTCCAGTTCATCATCGTTCTGAGGTTTGTAATTGTAAAGTGCTCGGTACCTGCAAAGAGAGATTCTTTTTTGAAAGGTTCATTTATCACCATTTGTACTTATTTGTAGGGGTTAAGTGTCCCTTGTCCCTCTGATAGTACACTACATTAACTTTACCAGTGCCAGTGAACCTTTAGTGGGAGGACAACAATGATTACAAGCAGAGAGGGGCCCCACCTTGCCCTGGGAGGAAAAATCCAAGTTTTATTGTGGGATCAATTAACATCAATTGCTTGAGCACTTAAAAAAAAAAAGAGATTCAGTGGCGAGTTTAAAGGGTTGGACGTTATGAGGGCACAAGAAATCAATATATAAGGTTGTGGAGTGATAGATTGTATGATGGAGAGTGAGAGTAAAGTATGGAAGGGGAAGTGGTATGGTGCAGAATGGATGAGAAAAGAAAAAAACAACTTTATTATATGTGAGCATAAGAAAGTTAAGAGTGAATGTTGGAAAGTGAGAGGAAGTAGACATGACTTTAGTATATGTTATAGGTTACATCCATTTTGGTGACACTCGTGGAGGGATTGAGACGACAGATGATATAGATGTGATAAAGTGACTCACGGGAAAGGTTCCTGCTGGGTGTTCACGGTGAGGGACTGGTGGTAAGGTCTGGAATCATTTTGACTTCCCGGACGCCCCTGTGAAAGCATAAAAGGAAAAATTGTATCCTTAATTTCACGTCATAAAATTTTGATCTGTCTTGCTATGAATGATTCTGTTAAAAGATTAGGCAGAGCAATTAATCTTCAAAGACTTTAGATAGAAATTTTTTTTCTTCATGTGTTTAAGTCTTGGAAGATAATCTAATCTATTAGATATATTAACTGAAGCAAGTAAGCACTGAAGATATAATTTCATTGCTTCTTTTGAGTAGTGTTGAGGGAAAGACAATGAATATTGGATGCTTGAATTAGCAGCATTATATCTTTCAGTGCCTCTTAAGCCAAACTCTGCTTGGCATGTTTCTATTTATGATAAAAGCTCCTGCATTCCAAAAAACCTGCAAAAGAAAGTTTGATAAGCTGTGTACAAGAACACTGACAACGGACAACAAACCAATGATCAAAGCTGCAGCCACAAATACCAGTGTCAAAACAGTCTCTAAAGTCTCACTGCTTAAAGCTCAAAGTAATTTTGAGTGAAATGATTAAATAAAAATAACCTGTTCATCAGGTATTGAGGCACAGAACCTTTAAGTGACTCAGATACACAACAAAGTTTAATTAACTCCTGAGACTGGCACTGCAGCCCCAGCCAATGTACGCACCAAGGTGGAGTAGGGGCTGGAGTAGGAAGAGGCACCGTTGTAGAGCAGGTTAGCTGCGGGCAGGGCGGGCCGTGGCATGGGCGAAGAGCTGGGAGTCACTGGCAATGATACACCACTTACATCAAAAACTGACAAACGCCCACACTTCTGAGATGATTAAGCTTATGGAACGATCCTGAAAGCAACTGTCAAATCTTACCTCTCACATTACTCAGAACTTCAGCTAAAACAGTACAAAGAGACTGGATTGTAATTATCAACTCATCTCTGGAGGATTGGTTAATGCAAACTGAAGATGTGAATACAATTTTTCTGTGTTAAATCAGTTTCAAATGAAGTAGGAGGCAGAAAGCTACACATTTTCCAGCCCTTCAATTTCTTATATTAGCCATAGTGAAATTATTGTTAAATACATTGTAAGGTGTGGATGATATTAACAGGACACTCAACCATTCACACACAAATTGGTACCTTTCTAGATACAATAAGTGAAGACCAATATGGTTGATCTATCAAGTTTATGGAAAATATAAATTACACGGGGAATTTTTTCATAAATAGAAAATATTTGCAATGATTTCTGCATGATCTAAAATAATACATCACAGAATATATTTCAGTGTTAGAAGTCTCATTAGATTATTACCTCCCCATAAAGTTGACTACAAATTAATATGTTAACATAGCAACAGTGATGCATATATTCCTTAGGTTGTCTTACACTTTTTCAAATGTCATGATTGGCGACATTTCATGATGTATGGAAAATTTAGCAAACATCAAAACGTACGAATGATTGGATGCTAATTGACCTTTTCACTGTAGGATAATTAGTATAGCCTCTGGAACAATTAATATTCAAATTGTGGTCATGACGTCACAGGCAAGGACATTATTGTTTGCTGACAACATGGGCGAACATAACCCAATGTAGTCCAGAAAGTTTCAAAGCTAAATTTAAGAATTTTTGGATTTTCGGCAAAATATGATTAGCTTCCCCTTAAGTAACTGAACTCTTAGAAACTGGTCTGCGAGACAAAGAGTTATATAGTTGTAATTATCCTTGAGGACAGTTAAATGATAACCTCAGTGAAATATTCTTAAATTCCAGAGCTGCTCTTATCTTCAGCATAAACATTGGTCAATGTTACAATGTTGGGCTTGTGGCCAATAGAGTGAGTTTGATTGTGGGTGACGGCAGCTTCTTAATGGTGCGGGTAGTGAGTACTCTTTCATTAATTCTTGCACAGCTATATGATCTTAGGTATCTAACTTGGTGATTCTTTTATCACCTTTTTTTCAGTGTAAACATGAATTGATATGTGGAATTTTGGTTATAAATAAGTTTATTTAGAATCATGTTCAATGTAGTTTTGTAATGAATGAAAGAATTTGCAAATAATGAACAATGTAAGAGGATGTAGAAAAGAATGAAATGAATTACAGGAGCTACATGAGAAGAGAAAGAAGCTAGTGATAGGGCTGGAAAATCAGAGATTCCAGTTTGGAAAGACGAAACTCACTTGCTGCCACATCCTTAATTGTGTTACCAATGTTAAAATATTTAGACATCTATGTAGATACTCAAAACAACTAAGCACAGCATAACTTTATAGGCAAATTTCATACAGTATTAAAAAATCTTAATATTAGTTGCAATTCAGTTTGTTAAAAAGAGGCAAAGTTAGGCTCACACCGAGAAAACAAAAGTGGGAAAAGTTATGCAAGACATGACTGTCAAACTCTAGGTGAGCAGTTAGTCAAATATTCCACATCACTAAATTTTTCAGTTAGTTCAATCATTACTCAAAACTAAAACCTGACATGCTGAACAACTGAAAAAAAGTGCAATAAAGATTGAAAATCAAGAAAATTGTCACCATGTGCATCATGTTTATTTACGGATAGTTTTTAATCAGTTTTTCATGGAATACTGACAGGATATAAAAACGGCGTAAAACTAATGTAATGGACTCCTATTAGATCTGTGTGTGTAAGTGAGGAGAGGCACTAATATGGCTCACCTGGTACAGCTTTGCACATGTATGCACTGTTCACTCAGCTGCTGATGTGCAATACCCTACCTTTGGACAGATGTAGCAATCCTTCGCTCAATGCCATCAAATTGACTGCTTACTGTATTTAAGACTGATACTTCTAAGAAAATATTATAATTCTAGTATATATTGGCTGCACTACTCAGATCCAGCAAATATTCCTTTATAATCTCACCAGAGGTTGCAATTCATCACCGATACTGTAATTCCAATACAAATATCAACTTTTCTATCTCATTGCACATAGTTATGGTATATTAATTTTCTATTCAACTTACTGGTTATGAAATGCACTATTTAGTTTTGTGTAAAGAGAAAACCACGCTCTCATTATCAAAGGTGTTACATTCAACCACACACTAACCTATGCCATCAATTGTGCATAATTTACAAACCTGCAGAAGGGAAATACAGGAAGAGAGTTTTATGACTGTGCTACATGTAAACCACAAAACAGACAAGATACAGTACATAACACACACACGCACACACACACACACACACATATATACACACATACAAACAATGTATAGTCACTCAAATGAGAGAAATAACAGAATTAAACAACAGGCAGCAAATAAATAGATATTAAAAAAGATGCAAGGTGATGTTAGGATTCAGCCACAATCTAAAGTAATTGCAGAGGCAGCAAAGTGTGTGGTGCAGAAAGGAAAGATGTATTACGTCTTCCAATCAAAATTAATTGTGGCTAAATGATGTACATAATAATCAGTATTATGAGATTATTTAATGTGTGCTTGATAATGGAATTTTTAATGCTTTACTGTTCATCATTTACAAAGAAGGTACAGTTCTTCTGTATTTATTGGTAAATATATCATATATACTCAACTCTCATTTTTATGTACTCACTTGTTGCCACTTTACTTCTTATTAATAAGCATTCTTATATTCAAAATAAATTAACATTTACTCAGATGAAAATGTTACTGCTTTATGAATGGGAAAGTGAAAAATATTTTCAAATATATATGTAAACCTCCCCATCAATTTTAAAGGAAACTGAATGTCAAAAAATATGACAATAAATGCTGTATTAAAAAATCTGCCTTGAAATGAATTTGCTGAATCTTCATGTATTACGTGTAGAAGTAATTCAAAGTGGTTACAGCTAAGTTCATAGTAGGTACTCAAAACCTGTTCAAGGGTATTCCATTCCCCATACTAAATTAATGATGAAATGAGGGATGTCTTTCAAATTCCTGTGTACTCTGATCATCATAATGTCAAATGTTTTGACATACATGTTGCCTCACACACTTCTTTGTTTCCTGCCTTGTACTGTACGACCAATACTCTCATAAAGTCTCACTAGTCCCATTGTATGCAAATCCTTTAAGCTATTTCATATCTTCAGTGGGTTTGGGGAATAAAAACATATAGAGTTCAGTCATAGAATATGTTTGCACTCACCAATAGTGTGCATAGTCATGGTTTGTGGTATATTCCATTATAGTTTGTGATTAGAGTGGAGAAACTAGAATGATTGCATTATTTTCTCAAACAACATCTTAAGAATGCCATCTGCAGGTTTTGATGCTGTTAAATATTTGAATGGGTGCGTTCTTGCAATTCTGTCAGCACAGGAAATAACAAACAGTTGTGGTGTTAACAAGCAGTAGTTTACCACTAGTTTACCCCGGAGCCACCGGGACCAAGGTTAGGCAGTTCAGCCTTAGCAGCCAGAGAGGCCAGACGCCCACTTACTGATTATACTCTTTACCCGCAGTAAACCTACATTGGCTGCCCACCTGTTATGATTCACCTTCACCATTCACCACACAAACTTGGCGCAGTGTGTGACAACCCACCCTGACATGGCCCCTACCGCCCATCCAAGGTTCTTGCCGGCCTCTAGGCGGTACAGGGCTGGTCCAGCTGTTCCACCGCCTACCCTCGTCCTGCCCGAAGCCGCTATCACGGCCCTGAACCAGGACATGTCAGCCACACGGAGCACTTAACATCAGCTCGTTAGACAAGTGTAATCAAGACATGACCTCTGCAGACTTCTGTACGTGGCGCTGCTCTGTGGAGGACTGGTTCAGTCTTAACGAGGTGAAGGACAAACAGGCTGTATGCTACATCTTCACGCTTTGTCCAGAAGGCACTGGACGCCAGGTGCCCCCGTGTAAGGTGGGACGCCTTGTCACCTGCAGCGGCACTAGACACCGCAGGTAAACTTGTGTTAAGTGATTGCAACCAGGCGGTGTGTTGGCTGGATTTTTTCAGTGCAGTACAGGCCCCTTGGGAGCCAGTGAAGGAGTATTTCACTAAATGCTTGCAAAAGGCAGTGAACTGTGCATTCTAATGCCCCGAGTGTGACAGTGATATCAGTAAATACATGCTGTTACGTAAGCTAGTTGTGGGGCTACACGAGTCCACCCCGAAGCGTGAGGTATTCCAGTCCTGTGACTAATTCATGGACGTGGATAGCTTAAGGATGTACTGTGTGGCATACGAGGCGGCACACACGGGATGCTACAGCAGGGGCACGCACGAGGCGGTGGTAGCTGTGGATGTCACAGATAACATTACTGCCACCAATGACATCATCGCTGCAGCCCAAGTGGCGGACTGCTGTGGGAACTCTAATGGGCGACAACCTACTGGCAGAGTGACCTGCCCGGCGAGGAACGTTATCTGTTTTGCTTGTGGCAAGCTGGGCCATTTCTGGAAGTCCTACAGATCTACAAAGAGACCATCAAAGACTGATGCAGTGACCAGTGCCTTAATAGCTGATGCCCACCTGACCAGCCAGTCACATCTGAATATCTGTGGCGGCATCGGAAAATAGCACTCTGTCCTGACCGTTGCAGACACCCGGGGCCAGGTGTGCATGGCAGGGCGCAGGTGTGAAAAGGGGGGGAAGGTGTGCCTGGCAGGGCCCAGGTGTGCATGGCAGGGCGTAGGACGCTATGTCCGCGAGATTCAACCAGGCAGTGCATGAGTTGACCCCCATCACCCCCGGCCAATAGGTGCGTAGGTTTACCCGCAGTAAAGCTACATTGGCTGCCCACCTGTTATGATTCACCTTCACCATTCACCACACAAACTCCAACTAATGTGTTGTCAATAATACTGTCACCTCCATTGTTTCAATTATCAAACAACTTTACAGACAAGGTATAGTGTTTGCTGCCGCTTAAAGTGTAACCCTAAAGCATGAAAATTAGATGATGGCTGGTCATCAAAATAATCCTCTGTATTACATGATTTTGATAGACTTGCCCAAAATTCCATCAACTTGAAAACTTAAATCCATTTGATATATTATGTACTGAGTTGATATAGTGTAACTCTTCCTTCATTTTCATTATCAGAGGTGTACATTAACTACCACACACTGTACCTAATCCCACTAAACACACCTATTGTACAAGTGAATGAAAAATGGCAATTGAGTTGTGAACTTACGGAATGGATGGTGACTCATCCTGTTATAGTGATGAGGTGGGATTGGTCATGGTTACTGGAGCACAAAGATGTGAATGCCAATTAAGTGCACGTCTACCGCATGTATGTTACCATCAAATTTGTTTGGGGTCATTAAACAATTTGTTGGAAACTGATTAATCACAGATGTTTGTAAAGACAATTACCAGCTGAATTTTGTATTAAGGAGTAGCCTCTCCATGTGAGTCAAAGCTATGAGCCACCAAGGGCTGGAAGAAACACTTACAGGGACGGTCTGCTCCGGGCTCCATCAAGGTATCAACGTAGGACACGGGGAAGATACCCTTGCGGTTGCCTATCCTTCCCTCGTACCAGTTTTCATCGACGCGCCGAGTTAACACAACCAACTCCCCTGAAAAGTGTGTATATTGTATAAGTGTTGGACTAGATAGTGAGGGCAGACACCTCACTGATTTGTAATTTGCAATGAATGCCAGTACAGGAGTTTTGTTGTTAGTATTGAAGCTCAGTAAAGTGTATGGAGTAGAGGAGTTGAGAGATGCTTGACCATCATGTATGTTTTGGTGCATTAACAATCTATAAGTTTATAGCCAGCACAAAGATGGAAGTAAAAAATTTTAAAAATTTTCTCCTGCAAGGAATAGTGCTATTCATTGAATATATTTTAGTCCCAATAAACACTAAACTGTACATTTGTTATGATTTAACCAATAAGAAGTGAAAATGTGTAATTGTCACAAAGACGTGAAACATTCTTTAAGATTATCTTTGTATCAAATAGGTAACTAGAAAGGAATGAAGGCAGAGAACTTGGAACTTCTCTCTTTCTTTTCTTTTCTTAAGCTGCTATTCCAGTCTTCTGCACTAGTTCATAAAGCATCTAGCCACAATATATATTTATTGTGCTGAACATATAAGGTTACAAACCTTTACTGAGTGACATCTCCATGGATGTCTGAGCTTGGAAGTTAAACCTGGCTCTGGCCTGGCCTTCCGTTGGTTTCCGGGTCAGTGTTCTAATGCTGTCATAAGGCACAATCTGGAACACATCATTACTTTCACAATTTGATACTTCATACAGTTTATATAATTATTTAATCAGGGTAATCCCCATGTATTATATATTACAAAACAGGAAAAACAAACAGAAAACTTATCAATAATTGCAGTTAACTTAAAGTACAGCAAATTATACACACTATTAAACCGAGCTGCCTCACCTCCACATAGTTGCACGGGAAGATGCCAACTGACCCCCGGTGCTCTCCTTCGTACCAATTCCTATCTATTTGTCGACGGATGAATATTACATCACCTTTGTTGAAGGAAACTTCCCTGTGTGAATATAATGAATGTATTACAAGGCAGCCACCAAATATAAAAATGCATAAAGCTTATACAATGGACAAAACCCTATTCTGGACAACCATCTCTTTCCAATGAAACGAAGGAACAGGTCATAGCAAAGAAAATAGTTACCCTGAGGTCAACTTGTTGGACATTCTCTAGAGAGGGGCAAATTTGCAACTCTTGCAAAGCTTAACTGATGATGATAATAATGAAAATGATAATGATAGGGAACATACTGGACACGTCAATAAGTCAAGCTTTGCATACTCACTGATGTGTCCACACTTTGTCTTCAATGCATATTATTTGCTTTGAAAAGTGTGACAAATTGAAAGGTTGAAATAGAACTAGTGTAAAGTGTAAAGTACTCTCACTTTCATATAAAAAGCCTTAAGTTTATAGTTATTGGCGATGTACCTCTTGTTTTGTGCTGTAAAGTTATACAATGCCTTAGCCACTTGCTTAAGGTCAGGGGTGCGCACACCCCGCATGGTGCCCAGGCTGCTCTCGTCATCATAACGGTTCAGAGGGATCGGGGACTTCTGAAGAGGCCTGCAAGGTGAAGCTTCAATTAACTATTGAAAATATTACTGACTAAGTTGCAGAATAGGAAGTGATAATAATAATCATTAAATCAGATTTTTGGGTGAGAATATTGATTTAATTATTGTTTAAATTGGTTTCCAAAATAAAATTCAAAGCTCAATAGATTCTAGATTATAAGACTGATGTGAAAAAACTGAGAAATATAAATGTTTGCTTACTAAAATCAGCAGTCACTGAAAAATATTTTCAATGTTCATATATATATATATATATATATATATATATATATATATATATATATATATATATATATATATATATATATATATATATACGTGTATATATATATATATATATATATATATATATATATATATATATATATATATATATATATATATATATATATATATATATATATACGTGTGTGTATATATATATATATATATATATATATATATATATATATATATATATATATATATATATATATATATATATATATATATATATATATATATATATATATATATATACATATATATATATATATATATATATATATATATATATATATATATATATAATATATATATATATATATATATATATATATATATATATATATAATATATATATATATATATATATATATATATATATATATATATATATATATATATATATATATATATATATATATATATATATATATATATATATATATATATATAATATATATATATATATATATATATATATATATATATATATATATTTATTTATTTATATGTATGTATGTATTTATACACACACACACACACACACACTGTAATTGCTTCCATATCCATAGACACCACAGACTTCCAGCACAACTTGTCCAGATATTGGCGGTGAATAGATAATTGATGTCTAAATATGGGAGGGATTAATACATCTATGCACACACTACAATGAGTTAAAAAATATAGAAATCTTGATAAATAGATAAAGTAACACGTACATACACCTACCACGCTATTAATTGACATTTAGTTCTTTCATGACAAATTTTAAATTCTTTTGTTTCTGTATGAGATAACATGTCCTTGTTCCATTACTGTAGATCTCATTTTAAATACATAAATGATAACCACTTGAAGGGAGTCTTAATGCCTTTATGAGAAAAATGGTAAATGCATTGATAAAGGTGAAGTGAAGGTGAACTGTTTATTAAAGAGCATATAAAATATTCTTACCTTAGATAGTGACAAATCCATGAATACACTGTAATAGCCACCAACACACTAAGACAGACAATGACAATAAAGCATATAACTCATGCACCTTTGCTTCATGCAGTGAATAACATTAAACTAGAAAGTAAAGCACAACACACTAAGAATTGCAACATCAGGTCACTCGTTTAGCTTACACCAAGAAAACTCTCGGTTTCCTCAGGTAAAGGCTGCTGTGTATATACAGTTCGGATGCTGTAGCTAAGAATTCTTTGATACAGCACTAACAATGAATGTTCTCAATAAGGTCATTCTGTACACTTTCAGATCAATAAACCCTCTGTTTTAACTCATGAATATGGAATCAAACACCTCTTTCAGACTCTACACATAAACTTCCTCTGAAACATATGCCCCCATCCCATCATAGTCATTATTAACGTATTGCATTATTTCTCTGTCACATTTTCTTATCTCGTTATCAATGTGGACTTCAAGGTCAGGAGAAGTGGCCTTGTGGTGGTTGTGTTTACTCCTCACAAGGGAGAAGACGGAGGAGAAGAGGCGGGACACCACTTTGAGGGTGGACAGGTATCGGCGTCGTGCCTGGGGGGAGCTGCAAGATGGGGTGGCCGGTCAGGGCATCTCGGGAGAGGGAGATGGGTAGGGTAAGGT
>JAPQNM010000004.1:14721409-14738909 GCA_029783475.1 Metacarcinus magister
ATAATGGCCATCAAAATTAGCTCACTGACGTGTAAACTAGGAAGACGTGTACGGCGAGGGGCAAGGCTATTTCTGGCGAGGCTGACGCTACGTCCGGAAGGGGAAGACGCAAGATAAATTTCCGAGCTCATGATCTTAGTGAAAAAACGAAGTACCGCTGGAGAGACGCGTCGATACGCTCCCTTGTAGGTACCTTGCACTAAAGTAAAATAAGTTACGAACCAAAATAGAGAAACATGAACACTATAACAATAACAATTAATTTGCCTCGTCAGCAACAAGATCCACAGACGTGTTTAGAGTTGGTGCTCACCAAGTTTCCGCTGCGCGTGATGCTCTGACAGCAGTTGTATTTCATTAACAAGCTCAACACTTTACTAAATTTCCGGCACTGGGCAGGATGTATGACCGTAAACTACTAATCATACTGTTACGCAAGACAAATGCTTCCTAACATGAAGATTAATGGGCGTCTCATCCTGCAGTTCTTGTCGGCCAGCTGCGTGTATGACAGTTCACCGCCTGTAATTACGTATTTTACAGTGCCACTCAGCACGAGCGTCCCGCCAGTAGTCGGCAGGCGTCAGTGCCATACTCGGCGTGCCAGCAGCGGGGGTGAGGCTCGTCGCTGTGCCACCTAAAATAGTATCGCCGGAGCCTCGAGGCAAGCGAGTCTTGTCAGAAAGCCACCTGGTTCCCGCCCCCTTCCCCCTCCTTCAGACCCTCACGCCCTGACTCATTGTGACTAATATAGGCTCCTAATGATTCCATAAGACATGATTCAAGTGTTTCCGCAGATTCCTACTTTCTTGCCATTTCGCTGAGCCTCTATGACTACGTTGGAGACCTGAGTTGTCGAAGTATTGAATATTTAGTATAAGCCTAATAAGAGTAGACAAAAGACTCAACGACTGGTGGTGGTGGAGGTAGCACAGCAGGGATGGAGGAGACAAGGGCTATGTACACCTTCAAACAACGCAGGAGGAGGAGGAGGAGGACACACCCGAAAGGAGTGAAAAGAAAGCGAACGTAAACAAAGCGCTAACACACACACACACACACACACACACACACACACACACACACACACACACACACACACACACACACACACACACACAAGAAAACAAGCGCGCGCACGCACACACACACACACACACACACTTTGCTTAGCTTGGCTTGGCTACACAACACACACACACACACACACACACATACACACACACACACACTTCTCCCCTCGCCATGACTGAAGGTACACAGCCGCACACACGCGAAGCAGCAAAATGTTAGTTCCCTTAGTGGCGTTTGTACAAGTTGTTGTCGTTGTTAGAGGGACTATAACTACTACTAAAACTACTAGTCGCTCCTTAAGCTTAGCGGACGAAAAGCAATCAGACGGAGGAAGGAAGGAAGGAAGGAAGGAAGGACGAACGGAAGGACGGAAGGAAGGAAGGAAAGAAGGGCAGGGAGGCAGGAATGGCGGGAGGGAGGGAGGGAGAAGGGTTAATGGTAAGCAACAAATTATACCATTACTCGTACTTGGTCTGTTCCTTGGTTATATACACGGCTGTAAGAAGAAAAGTCTGCACCACAGTTTCAACAGCAGTCGTTGCAACACAGACCACAACGCAACACCAAATAACACTCACTCACACACTCACTCACGTAATACACAAGTTTGTCAACACAACCCATTAGAGGGAAGTTTAGGTAGGTTTGTTGAGTAGAGAGGAACTAATGTTTTGTGTTTGTTCGTAGTCGATCTTAGTTACACACATACAGACACACTCACTTACACACACACACACACACACACACACACCCACACACACGAACGAAAGCGAAGTTGCATGCAATTTTGAAACCATGTTGCAGACTCCCAAATAGATAGCCAGTTTATCCTTTTTACACTATATATGCTGCAGTCACTAGCCAGATTATGGACCCACTAGCCAGGTTGCAAGGCGGCCAACAGGTGTAATAATGTTCTGACTTCATTACCTGGCCGAGCGGGTGGTGACCGCTGCGCCGCCGACAGGTAAGAGAACGGTAGAGGACCAATCAGGGGCTCTGGGGCAAAACAGGGACATTGTGAGGGGGTGATGGAGGTGAGGGAGGGACAAAGGGATGGACGGAGGGCAGAGGGGAACAACATCAAGGGACGAAACTGCATGAAGAAAGAAGACGGGGATGAAAGTGAAGGGAAGGGATAAAAGGAGGATAAAGAGCAAGAACATCAGATGACAAAACCGAAAAAAAGGAGACAAGAAGAATGAGAGACTAAGAGAAGTGAAGTAGAGGAGAGGGAAGGACTGAACTAATGGAGGAAGGGGAGACGGAAGGGAGAAGGAAAAAAATCAAGGAGGGCTGAAGAATGAATCTCATGAGTGCATCAGTAGTTCGTGCGAAAGAAGTGAAAGAATGATGAGAATGATAGAGGAAAGGGAAGGAATGATGTATAATAGTGGGAAGAAGAAAACAAAACACATCAGGTGAATGAACCAGAGTGAAAATGGGGGAAAAAAGGGTGATCATGATAATAAACGAAAGGAAAACACAGAAAAAACTAAAACAAACATTCAATTAGGAGTCCAATGAAGAAAGAGAGAGAAGGGAGAGAGAGATTACCTCCTGTCGGCCTCAGCGTGGATCGGAGTGACCTTCGGAACACACACTCGAGGGATCAACACTGCCAAACACTTACCAAAGAGGAACTAAGAATAGGTTGAATAAACACTGCATAAATAGCACCTTGACACATTTTTAGGGTTGTGTGTGGGTGGAAAGACAGTATACGGGCAAGGATGTACTTTGTTGGGTTCCCTAGTGTTGTGTGACATGATAGTTATTAGTGGTGAAGGAGGTTGGTGCCCAGTCTTCCTCACGACGCAAACGTTGAGGCAAGAAAATCGTTTTACAGAGGTGTGAGTAGGGAGCAGTGATACATTTCAGGAAGTCAAGTAGAAAAGGAGCGAAGAAGTTGGACGAGCCCGCCGAAGACGATGCTCCAACCACTACTGAAGGGGAAAACGACAACCGAGGGACAGGAAAGCCGCCACCGTGGAGGAAGAGTCCAAACATTCATGGCTAGACCGTGAAATACAAAATTCTTGCACCTTTCCAGGAGACTGCCTTGCTGCCGCAGCTCTGCTCCCGCCCTGGACTGTGAGATTGGTGCGGGTAGGACTGACGCTGACGTGAGGGTTGGGCGTAGGTATGGGTCATGTGGGAGTACGGCTGGGAGTATGTGTGGTAATCAGCAGGACAGGTTTTTCTCGTCTGGGGAAGATGGCGCCCAGCGTGGTGGTAGTGGTGGTCCGGGGTGGGTGGCGGCGCAGAGTGTGTCATAGCACGAGTCACTCGCTGAGGTCGCTCCAGTGACTGCGTCCAGGAGGGTCCGCTGTGACGAGCGGATCGGGATGGAGGTCCGCCCCCATATGACTCCTGTGGAATGTATCGCGCCTTGGGGCGGTGAGCGTCAGCGTTGTAGAGGCCAGACTGGCTCGAGAAGGTGGCCGAGGATCCCGACGGTGGGTGGACCATGATGGGCGGCGGACAGACTGGTTCTTGCACGCTCAAGGCACGCTGTTTGTGGGCAGCGCGGACATCAATAGGCGACGGAGTGGGAGTTGAGGTCAACAGAGGTTGTGGGTTGCTGCGGCTCATCCTCTGTGGTTTCTGTGGACCCATAAGTGGTGGAGGAGGACGGGGAGGAACGAGGGGAGCCATGTTTGAGAGCTCCTTCATCGAAGGTGTGGAGGTATACATCTGGCCGATAATAGATAAACCTGAGCCTCTTTCCTGTCTTTTTCTTTCAAGACGATCGATGGAGGCCTCTACTGTACCTGTGTGGACGCGGCGCAACACAGCTTTCTCTACAGAATCCCTCCGAGCAAGTCTTTCAATAGTATCGGGCTCCCGGAACGAAGGGGAACGGGTTGCTAGCGTTTGCATAGTTGACGTCAACTTTGATTTGGGCAAGTACTCATCTCGAACCGGCTGCCACCGCTCAGGGCTACGGGACCGCCTTGGAGTCTCGTATCTGGCTTTCATATACTGTACGTCGCCCGCCTCCTGGCCTCGCACAATTGTTCTCCCCATTGGCGTCACGCGAGACAAGGGACCATTCACATTGGGCAGTGATCTGGTGCGTCGCCTGGCGTCTTCAGGGCTCTCAAACCGATGCTTTAGTCTATTGACGTCACCTGTCTTGACGTTATACAAATATGATCGAGAGTGGGACGTCGGGTTCCGCTGGTCTCGCGGCTCCATTGATGTTTCGGCCAAGCGCTGCATCGAAGATCCACTGACGGGGTTTGTCTTGTCATATATCCGCCACACCTGCGAGGCCACATCTGCTTTGCTGTTTAGGTTTACGGATGAGACAGATCTCTCGGGGAGATAGTTTGGGGAAAGGAGTTTGCTCTGAGACTGTTGCTTTAGACGGGATGGGAGGGTTGCGTAGTGGGGCACCTCGTCCACGTTGAGCTGGCTGCCGCGGGAAGAGTGCCGCTCCGATGATCTGGAGTTGCGACGCGCTCGTTTCTCAAAGAATTTAACTTTACCTGCGACGTCCTTGTGGACAACGGTTCTCACTGACATCTCAGAGTCGCTAGACTCAGGGATCGCTGGCTGGCTCGGGATCAGGCGGGAGACTGTGGCTCCGGCCAGACCTACCAGGCTTCTGGACTACCAGTAACAACTGGTCCGAGTTGAGGGAGTTGGGTTCTGATGAATCTGATATGTCGAGAGAGTAGCACGTGCGTGGCGAAGATCTAGAAAGGCTCTCTGGGCTAAGGGACAATGACACATCGGGAACAGGAAGAGTATCCAGAGTGTCTGGGGCAGATGCTACGCCCTGACTTGACTTCTGTTCCATAACCTTTTCTTGAAATTCAATTGACAGTTGCTTTGATAGCTGTCGCCTTTGGTCCTCAACGTTTGTAAGGCTGCTAGTGCTCTTGGTGACTCGCGTGGGTGACGGCTGTCTGGCAGGAGATCGTTTTGAAGGCTCGGAGGGTATGCGACTGTGCAGTGTACGTAATTTGTCTGCAAGGGCACGTCCGGTCTCTGCTACGTCCACCTTGTGGCTAGAAAGTTCCTGCTGAACTCGATGCTGTCCTTTATCTTGGTTTTTCTGCTTTCTCTCTCTCCACGAGCGGATGCTTTGCATCGATCCATAAATCTCTGCAAGATGGTCCCGGAACGCATTCACTTGCTCCAGGCTGAGACTGGTCCACAATCCTCGGGATCTTAAACCCGAGTCTTCACGCGAAAGACTCAGACTAGAGCCCCGCTTGCTGCTGCTGCGGCGGCGTTCGGGGTCTTGGTACATGTGAGAGAGATCGCGCACCGACGATCCTCGCCACAGGCCACGATAAGTGTCCTTCGAGTTCTCTAATTCACGGCGCCGCTTGCAGGTGACCTCTGAGGTGTTGTCTGAGATGGTTGAAAATTTATCGCGTAGGTCTGTGACGTGTGCATCTCGCCCCCTCAGTCGGCAGTCACCTGCCCACTTCTTTTCCGGCGTCACTTTGTAGAGGAATTCCTTTTCTTTCTGGGCGACGTTCAGCTCCTTTAACAAGACATTGTACTCAAGAGCTTTTCTCTCCTTCTCTCGCAATCCCTTCCAAGTCTCGAAGTCTATTATGGCATGAGATCGACTCTCAGCGACGGACAGTTCCACGCTGCTCACAGAACGCTCCAGGCGATGGACGCGCTCAAGGGAATTAAAGAGACGTCTGAGCTGCGAGATCCTGGCGCTCCTCGGGGCTGCATTCCTGAGCTCGAGGATGTACTGGCGGTAGCGGTGAGGATGGGAGTGGGGAGAAGGAGTGAGGATGTCAAGTGACCTACTGCGCCGCGGCGTAGGGCTGGAAAGTGAAACCTCCGCAGGGATGTCCCTGAAGCTGCTGCTCACCTGACGGACTAACTGCAATGAGCGGAGGGGCGAGGTGCTGCGGGAGGTGCTGCGTGACAAACGGCCGCCGACGGCGTCTCCGCGGGTTATGGCTTCCCATTTGTTCCGCTGTTCCACGAAGGACGTAGAATAACGTGAGCGACGGACAGGAGAAGAAGGGGATCGTGGCAGCGGAATCTCTGACTTCTTTCTTTGTCGCTTTTCACTGTCTTCAACGAAGAGTTTCTTCTCGGGTGTTGGCGAGGGCGAGAGGTCGATCATGCTGGAGTATCCCGTCTCGTTGCTCTGGGTGGTGTCGAAACTCTCGCTCTGTTTTAGTTTTTTGTCATCAGGCGCCTCGATGGAGACATCAGAGTAAGGGGACCCGCGAGGACGGCTGTCCTTCCGGCTGACAGTGGATTTTCGAATTGGAGGGTGAGGGTCGGGGGAGAGACATGTGCTTCGTCGTTTCCTGCTGGTACTGTCCGCGCTGCTGCTACGGGACGGCTGACTCGGCCCGTCGGCATGGTTTTGCTGAAGTGATGTTCGTTTGATTTTGTTCATGCTGCTGACAGTGTGACGCATCACACTGCGGCCGCTGTCTGCCGAGGCGCTGGACCATTTCCTGGAGGTGTCAGCGCTGAGAGACCTGCTGTGGCCTGGTACAAGCGGAACCACATGATCCTGCTGTCTAACTGGAAGGCTCCTGTCACCCAATATATCCCTCTGAGAAGACCTGTAGTGCAGTTTGTCCCGACTCTCATAGTGCCTGAGAGGAGACTTGGACTTGGCTGGAGGCGTTGTTCTCCGTGGAGGTGAGTTTTCTCGATCCTCAATGGTAAAACGAGATTCAGAGACGGTGCGGCGTCCCTTCAAAAAATTTTCTCGCACTTCCTGTGTTTGCTTCGCAGCTGAGAGCGACCGTCCCAGCGAAGTGGTCTTTGTGTTGGAGGCACCGAGCTTCTCCCTAGACCGAGCTACCTTCTCTCGGTGCCACGTAGAATACAATGCCCGAGTCTCTCGAACACGCTCCGCTGAGGTGGATCGTGCGGATGGCATCGGCGGGCGGTCTTTGCTTGCCTTCATCAGGGACGGATGCCACTTGGACGAGATGCGGCGCGGCGGGGATGGGATCATGACTACCCTAGAAGGAGCAGATCTTTTCCTGTCACCAAACGTGTGCATAGGAGGCTTGGCTGGGGGCGCCATGGCTTGGTTCACGCCGTAGTACAGGAGCAAGTCGGAGAGGGATGGGTGGTGGAGGCCGAGGTCGAGGTCAGAGTACACCACGTAGTACTCCTCTGCAAGAAGGATGTCATAAAATCTTCCGCTCATCATCATTCACTTAATGGTGTGCAGGGAACCTCGTGCGGGCCTTCTAGTCTTGTGTGCTTCAGGTGTGCTCTGTTCTACTGTAGCTTCTGTGCTCGTGTCTCGTGGAACAAGCGGCAGCACAAAGGGGGTGAGGGGGCAGTGAGGCAGTGCTCGTGAGGGCATTCCTCAGGCGAAATTATCAACTCTACAGAAAAATCCAACGAAGTGAGTCTGTGCTTCTACAGGCAATCTTGGCGTGCATTTTCTTCAACTTTGCTTACTTTTTTTTGCGACAAAAGTGCTTCGTCGTGCACACATACGGACTACCTGTGCTTGCAATGGCAGCCTCGGGTGGCGCGAGCGTGTATTTACAACGTCTCAGCTGAGCGGCTTCCTGCGCTGAATCGACGCGTGCATGCTCTCGGAAAAGTGCAGGAGCAGATGGAGAAAAGGCGGTGCAGGAGGAAAGGAGGGCAGAACAGGGAATCATAGGTAGTAATGGAGGATGGGAGGGAGGGCATTTTATAGTGTCGGTGTTCAGAAAAATAAATAAAAAAAGCAAATGTGCGGTATACAAAATGTTAAGGTTGGGTTTGCAGCACTGCTGGAAGGACTGTGTGTTCAAGTTACAGAAGAAAAATTTAGGGGACTGTCAAATTAGTCAACTGGGATAACACAGTGAATAGAAGAGTGGGGCTTCCAGAGAGTGGCAAATATTCAAGATAGATATTACATAAAGAACAGTGAAGCACGTATCTGAGAACTGTATCAAGGAGGGTAAAGTGTCAACCATTATTGAAATTTTGTGATTGAGAAAAATGTGAATAACGTGAATGTAATGTGCAAATATCTATTATATAGGAAATTTCTGGTAGAGGTGGTGGTGGTGATGGTGACTGGCTGCAGTGGTGGTGATAGTGGAGGCAGTGCTATTGCAGTGAACATAAAAATGAGCTCAAGAGGGCAAAAGGCAGGCCATACAGCTCAAGTGAATAATGATGAATAATACAAAAAAACAAAAAAACAAAATTCCATGCGAAGTAGCAATGGCCAAAAATACTTATTGATGAGCTCGTGCCATTCAATACTAAAAAGTGATTCAGCCAAAACTCATTCAAGTGTTTGAGTAAGAACATAAGGTGTGGGATGAAGGCACCGAAGAAGGGCCGAAGGAGGTGCGTCAAGATTCCCGCCACCAGACTCCAGGTGAGCCATTTACAGGTAGTGGCCCAGGAGGAACGAACATTTGGGACAAAAGAAAAGGCAAAAATCCCTTCCCAACAGCCATGGGCGGGGAAGGTAAGGAGGTGGTGGTGGTGGTGGTGGTGGTGGTGGTGGTGGTGGTGGTGGTGGTGGTGGTGGTGGTGGTGGTGGTGGTGGTGGTGGTGGTGGTGGTGGTGGTGGTGGTGGTGATGAAGGTGGTGGTGGTGGTGGAGGCGGTGAGAGGAGGGATTGTGATGGTGGGGAACATAAGTGTTTTAAATCAATAGTTAGCATAACAACACTTCAAAACACAATTTATAAATCAAATGAATTAGTGAATCTAGTGAAAACTAAAAATAACAAACAAAAACAAAAGGAAACTAAATAATATTTTTAAAAACACATGAAACAAACACTGCAATCAAACACAATGAACTCTTTAAAATAAAACATGACCATTAATAATAAAACAACAAACCAAAAAAGTAAAGAAAAACAAGCTTGGTGCCCTTGTGAGTCTCCCCGTCGTGACTCACTGTGACTCAGCGCCCTTGGGAGGATACAGGACCCGTGACTCAGGGGACACTCGAGGGGCACACAAGGGAGGACAATACAAAGGGGGAGAGGTAAAGGGGAAGGGCATTAACATTGATAAGGAGAGGGATCGTAGTGACTTTAGTAGGGAGGAAAGTAGGAGGAAGGGGAGATAATGCACTGGGTGGGGGGGAGGGGGAAGCACTTTACCTTTGGGCTTGGGGGGGTTGGGCTTCTGAAGGCCAGTGATGGGGATGTCGCCTCCTCGCTGGATCTGAAGGAAAGGAGTCAGTAAGTAAAAAATAATCCTTTTACCTGACGGGCATAAATGAGTTAATGAATTACAACTTGTGCAATGAACCATATACAAGAGTAAAGGATATCTAAGGACTGTTCAAGAAACCATAACAAAGTCATACGAAGCTATCTATACAAAACACGACCTTTACAAACCCCAGGACAAGAGTGGATGTAACACACTCTGTCCTGTACTACTCTTAATGCAAGCTGTTTCGGTCTGCTTTCCTCCCCTGCCTCCCTGTCACGGTTCCGGCACAAAGACACAACAAAGTGAACCAAGAAACCCACTGACTGTTACAGATTCGTGTGTCCTTGAGTCTTTAAATGGCGGCGGAGACAGAGGAGCAAAGGAGACAAGGAAGGTTTGGTAGTTGACTCAGCCTACACATCCACCTTTACCGCGAGGCAGGCGTGGCATTATTGAAAGTGACAAAGTGTATCTGAATTGTTTACAGGTCGTGCTTCGCGAGGAGGAGGAAGAGTAGAGCCTCACCTGGCGGTACACCTGACTGGTCTTGCGAGGGTCGGGGGCGAGGCGGCGGACGTCCTCTCGCTTCTTGAACACCAATGTGCTGTCGCTTTCGTATCCAGATTCTTTCAAGGCACTGCGGAGGAGGGAGGATGGGGAAGGTTAGTCAATAATGGCACCATGTTGCTCCTGAAGAAGATCTAATGTTATTTGTATGGGGAACTACGGTACAGTTGAATAAAAATATTATTCAATGGTCTTTTATTAAATCACAAGGCTTGAAAATATCAATAACAACAAAACAATCCATTTATACAGTATTTTGTAATGATGCTATGAATGAGAATAAAACTTTTGTTGATAATATTAACTGAGACAAACAGAAGCATAACAAATATGAATTAAACACAACTATTTCTTTGACAGATAAGGACATTCTGTAGGAAAAAAAGAGAAAAAAAACAATATATGTATGCTATCACAACAACACACTTCAGAATTACAAACATTATACTCACTGGGTCATTGACATCATCTGCGACCCAAACCTATGATTGACGGACACGGGCGGCGGCTCCTGGGATAGTGACTGAAACGAGATCGAACAGAGGATGCGTTAGGAAGCACCAGACACCCAACTACCACGTACCACCCCCCCGCACCGCCCGCCCGCCCGCACGAGGAAGGCTGAGGTGCGGGGTCTTACCTGAACTGTGGGAGGCGCGGGCTGTGAACTTTCTGACTTACTTGGGGCTTATAACCTTCACTATTATTGTTAACTTGTTGATGTTTTTATTATTGATTGTTATTGTTTGTGATTATTATTTTTATTATTATTATTATTATTATTATTATTATTATAACTACTACTACTACTACTACTACTACTACTACTACTACTACTACTACTACTACTACTACTACTACTACTATTACTACTACTACTACTACTATTAATACTACTACTACTACTACTACTACTACCATCATTTGTTAGTTTATGAAGCTGTATACCCTGGCAGAAGTTAACATCAGTTTGCACACAACTAATTTCCCTCAATGTAAGTTAGTAAATTTAAGTTATTACAAGTAAAGTTATGTCAGTGCAAATTAGTACTTACATCAAAACTTAATAAATGTTGGTGGAATGTTAGGCAATACAAAATTAAGTATTGAATAAAATAAAAATAATATATAAACTCTTAAAACAAAACTTAGAAGGAAAGAAAAGTAATAGAAGAACAAAATATCACACACAATTAGTTGAAAAGCCTTGTAAGTGGAATTGTTGAGAGTTACTTTGCATGAAATGGAAGAAGGAAGATAGTGATTAATGCCATGTTATGTCCTGAGAGAGAGAGAGAGAGAGAGAGAGAGAGAGAGAGAGAGAGAGAGAGAGAGAGAGAGAGAGAGAGAGAGAGAGAGAGAGAGAGAGAGAGAGAGAGAGAGAGAGAGAGAGAGAGAGAGAGAGAGAGAGAGAGAGAGAGAGAGAGAGAGAGAGAGAATTACACCCAAGAAAGTCAAATCAGTACTACGAAAACACACACAAACAAAACACAGAAGCGATAAAAAAAGCGAGTACGAAGTAAAGTTATATCACAAGAAGGAAGGTTTATATAGAGAGAAGAAAAAAAGATGAAAGAAAAGAAAAGCCTGAAAGAAAGAGAAGGAAAGAAAGAAATAAAGCATAACAAGGACGGAAGAAAGGAGGATTTAAGTGGCAGTATTACAAAAAAAAAAGTGAGGAAAGGCGTAGAGGAAAAGATGCACGGAAGAAAAACCAACCTCTAGTTTAACATCAGCTTCCGGATTCTGGTGGCAACATGGAAGAGAAGAGAAGAGTGTGAATGAGGCGACGAGGGCAGTGTGCAAGGTGTTGTGTGTCTCCTTCTCGCTCCTGCATGGTCACACACACACTCACTCTGCTTCAACCTGCCTCAACACACACTCACTCTGCCTTACAACACACTCACTCTGCCATAACCTGCTTTAACACAACCTCACATACTTTCAAGTCAATTTATAACCTCAGTGACAAATATTTCTCTTCATGTCAATGATTTCCAACAAATATTCTTTCTTTTACATTTTCTTCTCATGAGTTCTATTTTAAGTGATTTTTAGTCTGTTTAATTTCCTCTCCTCTCTCTCTCCTCTCTCTCTCTCTCTCTCTCTCTCTCTCTCTCTCTCTGATGCGGTTCAATCATTCCTCATAAAGCTGTATACTCCTCCTCTTCCTGCGCCACCCAAACCAGCTCATTAAGGCTCTTCCTCTTGTTCGTCTGAAGCATCCTTCTCTCCACTTCCTCAATCATCTCTCACTGCCAATCCCTTTCTTTGTCCTCCTTCCCTGATGAGTGTTTTCCTATCACTTGGAACTCTCACTCACACCTCCTCCCTCATTACTACTATACCACCTACATCCTTCTCCTGTACTTCTACCTCCGTCACTTCTTACATCATCATTCCTACTGTAACATACATCATTCACACTCACACTCACACACACACACACACACACACACACACACACACATGACAATATCAACAGCACAAAGCAATATCAATAACAACAAGAACAACATTTACTGATGCACGCAAACTTTGTGGATGCTAAATATGAAGACAAACTGAACTAAATTAATTAAAATAATCATGACAAGACTATGTATTCCCATGCAGCCAGGCAATGGAAAGTGACCATTAAACATAAATAAGAAAAAAAAATATATATAAACAAAAATTGACCGTCAAACCAGAGAACAAACAAAATTAAGAAATATAACAAAATCAACATAAGAATAAGAAGATAAACAAAATAACTTATATCAATGTGTAAAATTTAGAACTCTGGAGAGACAAGTCAACTTCTCTAGCATTGATTATACATGAAAAGATAAAGTAGTGAACAGTGACGTCAAAATGCATTCATTGTACAGTATATACGTGACATCAAGTGGCATGACAAGTAGTAGACTAAATAGTGTAGTACCTTCACTATGCTCCTTGTACTCACGTCCAGCGGAGCGGCGTCCTTGTTAAGAGAGGAAAATGGGAAATACACTCATACAATTCACTCACTCAACACTACATTACACCACCTCCCTCCTCTCCTCTTACCCTTACCTCCCACTACTTTTCTATACCACCCTTCTAGTTTACACCACCTCCCTTCCCCCATCCATTCCTACATCACACTGCTTCCCCCATCCTGCCTTTCCCTTCCACTATAATACCACCTCACCCACCATCACATCTTGCCTCCCTCTCCCTCCCTTCATCCAACACATTCTTTCTTTGATATCTGTAGGATCTTCCCTCTCCTTCAGACCACCGTGATATATTCCTTCCCCTTCCACCCAGCCTACCATGGGTGTTAAAGATTCCTTCCCTTCCATTTCCGATGTTCCCCTTAACCCCTAAACGCCCACCCCTCTGGTCACACCCTCTCTCTTTCTGTCTCCCGCCCATGTAACTAAAGGCTTCCCGCTCCCCCCTTTGACCTATACCTCCTTCCCCTCCTCCCCGTGACCTTGAACCTTTAGAATTAAGGAATTATTAACAGGGTAAAGGTTGTGGTTTATCTTTTTTTTTAATTGTGATGATTTATGAAAGAAAAACATGACAGATTATGTATTTAATTTAATATTTAGGTTATGTATTTATACCTTTATGTTGGTTTGCTTAAATGTTTTTTCTTCTTATTATTTTTATGGTTTAGTTGAAATTTTAACTGATGCACATTTTTATATTAATTACCTGGGGCAGTCACTCCTCATTTTCGTTAATTTAATGAGTCTGTCTTAACCTGCGTAGTAATTACTTTGTCTACTCCTCTTTGTCACGGGGAATTAAGAAGGAACTTTATTTCCTTCATCTTTCCTCGGACCCAACAACTTCCTCCCTCCTGTCCTCCTTCTTCCTTCTCCTTCCTCCTCCTCCTCCCTCCTCCCTCCTCCTCCACCGCCTCAAGCAGACACGAGCAGCAAGTCAAGCGTCGTGTTTACGTAGGTGATTCAAGGGGCACCTGCGCTTCCCTCTCTTCTTTTTTTCCCTTTTTTCCTTGTTCTATCCCTTCTTTCTCTATTTTCCTATAACATTTTTTTTTTTACTTCCTCCATCTCTTGTGTCTTTTCTCCTTTCCTCTGCTTCCTCTTCGTCTTTCCCTGTTACATCTCTTCCTTCTTTCTTTTTCTTTTCTCTAACTCTATTTTCCTTCCCATTTAATTGTTCTTCCTTTCCTATTCCTACCAATCTTTCTCTCTTTTTTCAGCCCTTTGGTTTGTCTATTTTATCTATAATACTCCAATTATTTTCTATTCCTGTCTTTCCTCTTTCTTCCTTCCTGATTCTAGTGCTTTTTTTTCCCCAAATTATTTATTCCCCACGTTTTCTCACACCTAATTCCTTCATTATTTCCCCTTCTCTTTCCTTCACACTTTTCCTTTCGTCTTACTTTACTTTCTCTTTCTCTCATTCCCACTCGCATTCACCACCACCACTATATCACCACTATCATCATCATCATCATCATTTCCACCTGACATTAACTGTTTCCTCACCACTCCTACCTTGTAACACAAACTACGTGCATCCTTTACACTTCCTAAACTTTCACTCCCTCTCTCTCCCTCTCTCCTTTATCTCCTCTCTCTTTCCGCTTTCCATCTTCCTTCCCACTCACTTTTAACTTTCCTCCCTCTTCTCCTCCCTCTCTAAGCTCATTGGCTACTTCCTTACTTCTCCCTCTTTCTTGTTTTCACCTCTAGAATCCCTTTTTCTCTCCCATTTACTCTTCAAAGTCCCTCTCCTTTTCTCCCTCTCAAGCCCACTCACCCTCTTCAGCTCCTTCTCGGCTAGTGTGGAGTAGCCTGGGACGTAGTTTTCGATGCGGCCCGGCTGGTGCACGTAGCGGCTGGCGTTCCTGAAGGAGAGAAAGAAAACGATGACCTTGAGTGCTTTCGGGGTTTCGGTGGCAAGGTGTCGAGTGTGCGTAAAGAGGGTGACTTGTGTATTTTACTTATGATACAGACAATGGTGAATAATTGCTCTGTTTACTGATTTATAAGATTTGTAGTGGATTGTGTGTATGAAGGAAGAGGAGAGAGAGAGAAGTAGAAGAAGTAGTAGTAGTAGTAGTAGTAGTAGTAGTAGTAGTAGTAGTAGTAGTAGTAGTAGTAGTAGTAGTAGTAACACCATCACAAACACCACTACCACTACCAGCAGCAGTAGTAGTGGAAGTAGTCACAAGACAGTAGACAAAAACTAACCATATTTCTGGCTATGAACAAACCTTGTCCCGCCCAAAATGCTTATGTTTACACCTTAACCTCAACCAACATAACTTTCATCACCGCCAACACGGAAGAACACACGCCTAACTGTGCAAGGTGTTCCCTCCCGCCACCTCCTCTTCATTCCAACCTTCCCGCCCTTCACCACCTTCCCGCCCCTCCACCTACGCTGCCCATTCTGAAAGGGCGGGGCGTGCTGAATGGGGTGAAGGGAATGAAAGAGGGAAGATAGTAACAACACGTGAGGCGTCGAAGGTAATTTTTCTTACCGTGCAATTAACCTGCCGAGAATTGTCTTATTTGGTTCTTCGTGTGTGTGTGTGTGTGTGTGTGTGTGTGTGTGTGTGTGTGTGTGTGTGTGTGTGTGTGTGTGTGTGTGTGTGTGTGTGTGTGTCCTTCTATCATCCATTTCTTTATCATTAATTAAGTCAGTTAGCGGTTCACTTCCTCTTTTACATTATGCGTAACTCTCTCTCTCTCTCTCTCTCTCTCTCTCTCTCTCTCTCTCTCTCTCTCTCTCTCTCTCTCTCTCTCTCTCTCTCTCTCTTATCCACTTGTGGTTTGCATCTCTCTTCCCTTCCCTCTCTGGCCACACACAGACACACAAACCTCTTATTCCCTGAGGTATAATTAAGGAAGGGAGAGTAGGGGCAGGCAAGCTCCTCCCATTCATATTAATTCTCTCTCTCTCTCTCTCTCTCTCTCTCTCTCTCTCTCTCTCTCTCTCTCTCTCTCTCTCTCTCTCTCTCTCTCTTTGCTACGAGGACAGATGGCCACCGTGAGGACGCACTGCTAATCCTACACAATCACCTGCTTTGCCTGCTGCCTCGATGCGTACGTGTGTGTGTGTGTGTTGGAGTAGCGGTAATACAGCTGGGTGGCCGCCGCCCGTCCGCTTGTTTTTCACTGTATCGCTGCCTGCCTATCTGTCTCTGTCTTCCTGTTAATGTTTGTTGTGTTCCGGTTTTGTTATTATGTTTGGATGTATGTGTCTGTGTGTCTTTGTCTATCTGTATGTCATTGTCTGTATGTCTATTTATTAAACCGGTATATACCACACTCAACTCAACACCAACACAACAATAACAGTAACCACCACTGCCAAAACACGGTCACTATCACCACCATTACCACCAATAATTAACCCCAAAGCCACCACCATTATCATCACCATTACCATCATCACCACCACCACCACCACCACCACCACGGCAACAATAACAGCTATTGAATCATCACCACCACTACCACCACCAACACGAATACCAACACCAAAATAATACCAAACAAACTGAATAGAAAAAAGAAAAAAAAATCCTACAACAACTTATATAAATTCTACGGAACACAAACTCCCCATAAAACATAGATACAAAAATAAGTAAATGAAAATCAACACAATTACAACCCATTAAGATAAAATAAAAGTAACACCTCGAACAAAGGAGTTAAGTCAGCGCTGATCAGACCTTGCTACTTGCTGGTCGGCCAACAGGTGCAGCGAGACGGCAGGTGTTGAGGCCAAGGAAAGCCTCGTCTGTTTACCTGTCCCCTCATGCGTAAAGGAGGAAAAATCAAGGCGCGAGGAAGTGAGGAGGAAGAGAGTGGGAGTTATGGAGGGAAAACATGGAGGTGGGGGAAGAGGAGAAGGAGGAGGTAAAGAATAGATGATCGAGGAATAGGGATGAGGGAGGTAAAAGGGGAAGTAGAAGAAGGAAAAGGATGAAAGGGAGAAGGCCAAAGAAGTGTTAAAGGGAAAGATAAAGAAGAGAGAAAGATATAACCAAAAAAGTTGACAAGGAAATCAAATGCTGATACTGAACATTGAATCATTTAGAAAAAAAAAAACACTAACAGAAACGAGATAACAAGATTAAGAGAAAAATATCTATTAAAAAAAAAGTTGCTCTCTCTCTCTCTCTCTCTCTCTCTCTCTCTCTCTCTCTCTCTCTCTCTCTCTCTCTCTCTTTTTAAGGAGGATTGGCAGCAGATCAATCCTATGTCAAGTTACCTTCAGGATCACAGCGGGAATTACCTTCGTTTCCAGGTCACCAAAAAGTGGTTCTACTTGGCACGCTCCTGTGTTCAGCTCATTATTTATTTCATTAGATGATTTATATATTTTTTTGTATAACACACACACACAAACACAAACACACACACACACACACACCCACCCACACACACACACACACACACACACACACACACACACACACACACATACACAAAGAGCGGAACCCCTGGCATTCAGCTCCTACCGGATAGCAAGGTCGCACTATCAGTATCTTGGATTCAGATTTTATTATTATTATTATTATTATTATTATTATTATTATTATTATGTGTGTGTCTGTGCGTATGATGGAATAAATACTACTAAATAACGTGTATATCTTTCCAGTCTTTTTTCTTATAACATATAACAATTCTTCGTTGATTTGCTGGTGTTCCTGCATTGTGTTCACCCCGTCTGACCCACAC
>JAPQNM010000004.1:14741409-14758909 GCA_029783475.1 Metacarcinus magister
TACGAGGAAAATAGTTGGGGAAGGATGAGAAAGAAAGTCCAAAGCAGAGGTCAAAGTTCACCAAGGTCAAACAGCATCGTTAAGGCACCAAACGAGGTCATTCTGAGGGGAAAATTAGAGGACTAGATGGAATTATAGGATTGGGAATGATTACACTTCGGCTCTGCTCTGCCGTGGCCGCTTGTTGGGGGGGAGGGAGGGAGAGGGGAAAAGGATGAAGAGTGAGAAAGGAGGGAAGGGTTTGAGTGGAAGGATGAGGGGAAAGAGAGAGGAGAATTAAAAGAAGCCAGGAGTGGAGGAAGGGAGGGGAAACGAAGAAGAGAAGAGAGGAGGAGAAAGAGGAGAAGAGGCAAGGGGAAAATAAAGGTGAGGAGATGGTAAGGAAAAAACAGGAGATTGGTTTGGAAGAGAGAAAGGAGAGATGAGGGAGAGAAGAGGGAAAGGAGGGTAGAGGAAGGCAAGGGGAAGAGAGGGCTAGGAGAGGAGAAGAGAAGGAAAATAGAGGGGAAGAGGAGGAAAGGGGAAGAGGAGGAGATGGGGAAGGATGAAGGTTATTGGGAGACGCATCATTTTTTTCCTATTAAGTGAGGGGAAGGAGGGGAGTGGAGGAAGATATGTGAACAAAAAAGAAAGAAAAAAAAATAGAAAGCGAAAATACAAATCTTTTGCCAAATTTCAAACGTGACAAAATCAGGTTCATAAGTTTTATTTATTCTAACATTAAAGGTAATTAGCATTGCAATTTTTTCCTCCTCAGGTGTTGAAGGCGAGGAAGCAGCTTGTATACAACCTGCTGGTGTTAGTGTATGATAATTAACTCATGGCCAACTTGAAAATTGACAAGGACTATTTCTTCCTAAAAACCTCCTTAAGCATCCCTTAACTACCTCGTGTTCATTAGGGTTTTCAATCACCTCCCGCACTCTTTCCCCGGGGCAGCAGCGTGCAGGAGTATTGGTTGTGTTGGCATGACGACCAAGACTCATTTCCACGACTCCCACGCCGGGCCACGAGGGGAAGGGAGAGAAGAGATGATGGGAAGGGCTCTGGGGCGTCACGAGGGGCGCTTGGGGCGACGACTGCGTGTGTAATGGTCGGAAAATGACCCTTAATTAGATCCGTGTGGGTGGTGGCCCTGTGCTTCCTCCCCATCTCTCTCCCTTCCTCCCCCCATCCCTATCTCTCCCTTCCTTCCCCTCCCATGTAGTTGAAGAACGTGTATCATCGTCAGCAGCAGCGATGACGTGATTTCTAGATATGATTGTGAAGGTGAGAGTGAAGGAAGAAGTGATGATGAGAAGGAGGGACAGATGGATAGATAGCATGGATAAGATAAAGAAAACGATGATGATTGATGGTGAACAGGAAGCAGACATGATGATGATGATGACGATTATGATAAGAGTAAAGGAGAAAAGAATAAGTGGTGTAGGAATAGCTTAAAAAAAAAAGGAGGGAGGGGGGCGGTGACTGAGAAAATAACTATAAGAAAAAGAATAACGTGAGAAAATTGAGCTTTGTAAATTAACTTCCATATATATGTCAATGGATATACTTAATGTGTGTGTACGTGTGTGTATGTGTTTGCCTCAGTGCTCATCTCTATCTCTTCAAAGTCTATGTAATGATGGTGAAGATAGATATAAATACAACCCTTTCTCTAACAACTGAACACAAGGTTAGGTCGTGAGGTTAAAAGAGACACAACACCAATAGAGGTCTCCAGGCAACATTTAGCGACAGACCGAGAGGCCGAGGGGGAGAGCCGCGGGGAGGGTGGGTCTGTCAACGTTGGAGGAGACGATGGGAAAGTCGGTCCAGTTTTTTAAGGGGGCGTGGGGGGTGTAGGGACAGGGTGGAGCAGGAAGGGCTTGAGGGAGAGAGGGAGAGGTAAAGGGAAGGAGGAAGAGCGAAGGGAGGAGGCCTTGGGAGGAGTCACTGTCTTTAAAACCTGCTACTGTATCTAAAGGAAGAGGAAAATAAATAGCAGTAGCAGTAACAACAACAGGAGGAGGAGGAGGAGGAGGAGGAGGAGGAGGAGGAGGAGGAGGAGGAGGAGGAGGAGGAGGAGGAGGAGGAGGAGGAGGTTGTGAAGTGGAGTTCTTAATGGGAAGGAAATGATGCAAAGGGAATGAATTAAGTAAACGGAGGGAAGGGAGGAGGAGGAGGAGGAGGAGGAAAAAGAGGAGGAATATAAATGAAGACGACGACGACGATAAGGACAAAAGGGTAGATGATGGAGAGGAAGGGAGAAGAGAGAAGAGAGAGAGATAGAGAGAAAAAAAAAGAGAGAGAGGAAGTGAGGGAGATGAAGGAAGGGAGGATGGGAGGTCAAGGTTTCATGTCACCTTTGAATCTCCTCGACACAAAGGCAGCGCGAGTGTAATATCTAGAGTCCTCCTGTAGGTACGCACACACGCACACACACACACACACACACACACACACACACACACACACACACACACACACACACACAAAGCCTATTTTCCATCATCGGATCATCACAAAGGAAGGCGATAAAATGGATACGAATAATATGAATTACACACCACTTTCAAAAACTTCATTTAATATTTTTTTCTTTTTTTCTTGGCAGGTTATCCCATACCACTTCCCTTCCTCTCCTCTCCCTTAATTTCCTTTTCCTCTCCTTTTCTTCTCTTTTCCTCCATTACGTAATTACTCCCATCAAATCACATCATCATCATCATCATCTAGGTTACGTGTTGATATCCTTCTCACAGAAATCATCGCAGGAGCAAGGTGAGGCTGTAGCAGCATCCCTTCTTCCTGCAGCGCCGAGGCCCCAGGGAACTGTCTTCAACGCCCCGCCCACCAGAGGCAAGGCCCGAGGTGCACCAATCACAGCGGCGGACAGAGTACACAGGAAGTTGCAGTAGTAGTAATGGTGGTGGTGGTGATTGTAGCAGTGGCAATGTATAAGTAGAAGCAGTAGTAGTAGTAGTAGTAGTAGTAGTAGTAGTAGTAGTAGTAGTAGTAGTAGTAGTAGAAGTAGTAGTAGTAGTAGTAGTAGTAGTAGTAGTAGTAGTAGTAGTAGTAGTAGTAGTAGTAGTAGTAGTAGAAGTAGTAGTAGAAGTAGTAGTAGAAGTAGAAGAAGTAGAAGTAGAAGTAGTAGTTGTAGTGTGTGTGTGTGTGTGTGTGTGTGTGTGTGTGTGTGTGTGTGTGTGTGTGTGTGTGTGTGTGTGTGTGTGTGTGTGTGTGTGTGTGTGTGTGTCCCAGGGAGGCGTGAGTGACGGTCAGGTCGTGCCTCACGGAACAAAGCTGGCCTCTTTACAGCACAGGATGACACACACACCTATAACCTAGTACATGACACTCGCACTTATTACTCTACCTCTCTCTCTCTCTCTTTTTCTCTCTCTTTCCTCTGTCTACATGTTCCCACTCTCTCCCTCACTCACCCCCTCCCATCCCCCTTCTTGAGCCCTTTCACCTCTCCCTCCATCAGATCCTTCTCTATAAAATCGTACTTAGGTATTTATGATAATCTGATGTTTCTACTCGTCTCTCTCCCTCACTCCTCCTCCTCCTCCTCCCTCCGTGTTCCTTTTCTCATTTCCTTTGTCATTTCTTCTCTATAATATCTCACTCAGGTGTTCATGATTATCTGATGCTCTTTGATGTCCTCCCTCGCTTTCTTCCATGTTCTTTCTCTCTTTCGGTTTCTTTCGTTTTCGTCTCCCTCGGGATTTTGTGTTCTTAGCGAAGGTCGTGTCAGGTTCTCTCCATGTTTGGCTCTCAAGTCTTGGCGGGATCTTCTTTAGGTGCTTTATTTGGAGATGAGGGAATGTGTGAAGGCGTGAAATGGGACAAACGAGTGACACACAAAGACGACGTGCGTGAAAAAAGGTGATGGGAGTCATTTCCCATAAGTGGATTTGTGATATTGACTGTAAATAGTAATAATAATAATAAAAACAATGATGTAATGATGGCTTCTTTTCCTTGTTTTTCTCTCTCACAATCTTCTCTGAAATCCTCATTCTATAAACTCACGTTACGTTAAGTTTTATTAAGTAATCATATTTTGTATTGAATAAGCACCTCATCACGACCTTGGTTCTTCCCCCTGCGGCCATCAGCACAGCACCGCGCCAACATGAGCTAAAGCGGCGTCTATTAAGAAAACTAATTAACCATGAGGCCGAGCGAGGGGCGGGCGGGAGGCGGGCGGGGGGTGGAGAGGGCGTCACCTTCCCGATGCCATTAGCCGCTACCATTACGCTTATTGTCGCCCGCTGCCGCCTCGGGGATGGCTGGACGAGTGGCAAAGAGAATAAAAAGGAAATATAATCATCACCTCGAGATATAATGGATTTGGGATACGAACGTGTGGCTCCTCTAAGGCATTAAGGAAGCTTTGAGGAGTATCAGAATGCGTTTAGAGATAACTTGGGAAACCTATTGACCTAAAGACAGAAGGGTTTTTTTTCTAGTGTTGTGGTGTAGTTGTACCTTATGAAATAGACGGTATTATTCATGTACTAAATGAAGACAGTAAATTAGGCATTCTCTCTCTCTCTCTCTCTCTCTCTCTCTCTCTCTCTCTCTCTCTCTCTCTCTCTCTCTCTCTCTCTCTCTCTCTCTCTCTCTCTCTCTCTCTCAGGAACACACAGCCTACTTTCAAGACTACCATCACGCCCGCCGCAGGAAGCCTTCGCCCGCCGCCCACTGAAGGGAGGAAGGATGTGCATTTTTCTCATCCCAAACACACATCCTCGTCCATTGCCTTTCGCCCTTAATGACGAGGTAACGTGATCATTTAAATAGTCCTTGATAATCTATTTGTATTGCCCGAAGTTTTTTTTCTTCTCTATTTATCTATCTATCTATCTAGCTTTCTATCTATCTATCTATCTATGTGTCGCTCTCCATCATCTAGTTCTTCTACTATTCTTTTTTTCATAGTCTAACAAGTATACGAGAATATTTTCAAACTCCTTAGACTCAGTTTTTACAATATTCTGCTTTGCCTTGTTTGAAATCCAAGCTTTATTATTAAGAAATTCAACTTTTTAACATATTCTCTCATCATACGTGGCATCCAACACCAAATTTCAACATGTCGCCCTACATTTGTTAATCATCCAAAACTTATTCTTATCATTCTAACAATTAACCTCTCGCATAGTTTTAAAAGGCCAGCGATACGAGGGTTCATAATGCACTCTCCTGGAAATCTGCAGCCGGGGAAGCAGGTTACAAAGGCCTCATAAAACCTCTTAAATGGGTGACTCTCATGAATATTACAACAGGTGCCAAAAGCAATAATCCCGTGATGCGCGTAATAGAAGTAACGAATGTAATGTGAAAAGCTTCATAACGATTAGTATGGAAATTATCGATAAACGGTAATGAGCCGGCGCCATGCAATCAACAGTGCCATAGCAGTTATAATGTTATTTTGCTTACCTGCGAGAGCTAATGATGAAAAAAAAAAAGTTATATAAAGGTTAATATTTGACCGAAAAAGGTACGTTCTATTGCTCTCAATCGCACCACCACCACCACCACCACCACCACCACCACCACCATCACCACCACCACCATCACCACCACCACCACCACCACCACTACCACCACCACCACCACCACCATCACCACCACCCCCATCACTCTCCAAACACGAGCATTGATTCCTTAAATTTATGATGAAAGCATTATTAATTGCTATATCTATTGTCTCTTTCAGTGAGTAATCAATTCTCTCTCTCTCTCTCTCTCTCTCTCTCTCTCTCTCTCTCTCTCTCTCTCTCTCTCTCTCTCTCTCTCTCTCTCTCCACCTCAAGCATCTTCTCACGCTCAGCAGGGTAACCTTTCCTCAGGTGGGAAGTGGATGCCCTGCAGACGGCCGCACTCCCTCCTCCCACGACCAGGTGTTCATGCCTCGCTCACCCAACTTGTTTATCCTCTTCCTGTCCCGCCCTCCCTCCTTCAACTCCTCCTCCTCCTCCTCCTCCTCCTCCTTCTCCTCCTCCTCCTCCTCCTCCTGCCCCTCCTCCTCCTCCTCCTCCTTCGGTTGCATCCTATCACCCTGTCTTCTCTTCCTCCTCTTCTTGTATTGAAGTTCTTTTGTTAGACTTTTTTATCTCTCTCTCTCTCACTCGCTCTCTCTTTTCTTTGCTCTCTTAAACTGCTCTGATTTAATTATTACATATCTACAACTTTTTTCTCCATTGCTTCCTTCTTTCTTTCTTTAATTTCCTGTGTTTTGCTTGAGTTAGGCTCCACTCTGTCCCACGATTTTGCCAGTTGTCGTCACTCGCTAATCTTGTGTGCATTGATCGCATCCTTTCATCGTTTCCTTTGTGGCTTTAAAACTCAATGCTTTTTATTCATTTATGAGATAATTTTTTCTCTCTTTTGTATTGATCTTTTTTGTTGTTGTTGTCTATGAAGCTTATTTTGACCTGCATTATTTCTTTTCCTTCCTCATAATATCTTCATCATATCTTCTTCTTCTTCCTTCTTCTCCTCCATCTCCTCCTCCTCCTCCTCTTTCAATCCTATTTCGCGATTCCGTCTTCATGCAAATCTCTGCACTCTAATAATTGTCATCTCCATCATAACAATGTCTCTTCTCTATAATCTCCTCCCATTTACCACCTTTCTTCATTCCCTCCTTCCCTTCCTCCCATCCACCCCACCTTCCCTCCCTCCAACCCCCCCCAACCATCTCTCCTTCCCTCCCTCCCAACCACCCCACCTTCCCTCCCTCCTTCCCTCCCTCCACCGCCCGAGGCCCAAAGTAACCACTACCCTGCAATTATATGTTTTAAGTGACGTGACTTTTGCTCTCCATGACCGAAGATTCTAAGGAGGAAGGAGAGTAAGAGTGAGAGAGAGTCACTTGGGAGAAGAGATGGAGAGGAGGAGGAACAGGTAAATGTAGATGAGATTGTTGTAAGAGTGAGAATAACTTAAGAGAAGATGATTAGATAATAAGAAGAGAAAAGAAAAAAATGAATGGTGAGACGGTGAATGAGGAGGTTCAGAAGGAGGAGGCAAATCAGGAGGAAGAGGAAGAGGAAGAGGAAGAGAAAGAGGAGGAGGAGGAGGAGGAGAGGAGGAGGAGGAGGAGGAGGAGAGGAGGAGGAGGAGGAGGAGGAGGAGGAGGAGGAGGAGGAGGAGGAGGAGGAGGAGGAATGAACAAAGAAGAAAGAAACGAAGTAATTCAGGAAACAGCAGAAAGAAGAAACAATCAGAAACCTAATTGAAACCCTAATTACTTGATGGTATTATTATCTTTTTCATAGTCATGACACCAACCTGTTTTGTACCTTTGTTTGCTTGAATAAGAGTAATGATAATAATAATAATAATAATAATAATAATAATAATAATAACCATCTCATATATGCAATCAACTGACACAAAAGAAAGATCCATAAAAATGACACTGGACCACCAATTCCTTTCACTTTTACTGGGGCAGCGTCAGGTTTCGGGGCCAGCTATAACAGGGGCCGGCTCTCCCCCTACCAACCGACCCGTTTTCATAGTCTTGCTTCGCCCCATCCTGCCCCACTCCGCCTTCTCCCCAGTCCCCACCATCCCTCCCTCACCTGCCCACCCCGCACCGCCGCGACCAACCTTACCTTGTCGCCTAATAGGTAAATGCAAACCAGAAGTGAAAAAAAGGAACGAGGAAGAAGATTGAAAAGGTCCTTTCCTTTTTTTTTATACAATTATTGTTGTTGTTTTTTCTTTCATATTACGGGTGACAAACTAAAGGGGTAATTTTTGCAAGTCTATGTGTGTGTGAGCAAGTTTATGCGCGTTTACGGTAAATGTTAACTTCACCTCTTCATAAAATATCAATAAAGACTTAGGATTTCATTATCTTCACATCTATTGTTTGTCTGCAAAACATATATTCTGTATTTGTATGATTGTGGGTTTGCAACAACTCTTCTCTAGCCAGTAGTCACACCAGCCTCAAGTATGTGGCTGCTAGGTGTCCCATACCCCGGCAGACTAACATCCGGGTTACCACAGTTTACCTAACCAAAGATTCCTCAAGTACCCATTCAGCGACCAACCCGCAGGGGGGAGGAGCAGCTGGGTGGGCTGAGCGTTAAGTGCACAAATCTGGACTCGAACCAAGGAATGTTAGTTAGGTGAGTCAACCAGTGCATCATAAAGACACATACAGCATTACTGATACAATACAATATCCAGACTCAAAACTCTACAGACCAGAGAAATCAAGTAAGCAGAGAGAGCACCAAGTAAAAATGCTATAACAAAACTTCCTGTTCTTACCCAAAGAGTTGGCACCGCCTCTGGAATGAAGAGAAGAGAAGTAACATTTGAAAAGGGAGAGAAATGGAAACTCTCAGGAGAAATACATATTGGAGTGTCTTACCCGCAGCAGCACAGCGCGACGAACCTCCACTTGCCGACTCGAATCACATGAATGACACCGAGTCTAAAGTTCTTCATCTCTCCCACTTCCCGCAGCTTCTTCGAGATGGTCTTCTCTCTCCGGCTGTTACTACTGCTTGACGCGGTTTTGATAGTTTCGGATGGCAGTGACTGGTGTTGCCGTTGTGTTCTTTCGCAGTTCTTGTTCCTCGTGGTGACTACATGGCGAGTCTCCATCTGATACTTGCTACCGCGGGAATAATCGATCTTGACTTCGATATTATACTGCCTCTCCTCGGCCCGGTCATCCTCGAACTCAGCAAGGTCTTCGTATAGTGGACTCCCGTCAGGCCTTGGCGGCGCGGCAGGATGGTTGTTGTAGATGTCTTCCCTGTTGTTTCGTCTGACTAGCGTGAAGGGAATAGCCTTTGGAGACCTCGGCATAGTAAAGCTCCTGCCTTCTGGGCACACTTCCTTATGGACCACATCGTCGCCTTTTGTCTTTCGTGCCTTCTTGGCTTTGCAAACTTGGCTGTATATGGGGAATGACGCCTTGCTGGGTGTGGCATGTGCGGTTGTACTGCTAGAAGGGTGCGAGGAATTCCTTCTATTTGGGGGGTCGTTGGCAGCTGCTTGACTCACCTGGTCACCTAAGGGATGGCCAGCCTTGCTGTGATTTATGGCGCGTCTGTAGGGAGGCGCAACACCGCCCGCCGTCCTCCCTGCCTGCCCCACGCCACCTGTCATCCCCGGGCGTGGTGGCGGCGGGAACCCTCTCTCCATCCTGTGGCGGCCGTCTGGGTGGCGACTACTGGCGGGGTGGAGTTGCTGGCCCGGTCGTGCGAGGCTCAGTGACCCACCTATTCGGCCACGATGCACCGGAGTCACAGATCCAAGGGACAGGGAAGCACTCTTGGCCACCGGACGGCCGCTGAAAAGCCAATGTCCCTCTGGTGGTGGCCGTGTGTTTAACGACCTCCCGCTGGACACTGCCTCGCCATAGGAAGGAGGAGCAACAGTTAAATAGCTTCCATTTGCAGGACCTCTTCCATTCTGCTGAGTACCATGAGTGGGTGCGGGGAATCTAAAGGCAGGTCCACCGTTAGGTATGGCCCCACCTTTAGATACAGGGCCTCTGTTGGGCATGGGGCCACTATGAGGCATGGGGCCACTATGGGGCATGGGGCCACTATGGGGCATGGGGCCACTATGGGGCATGGGGCCACTATGGGGCATGGGGCCACTATGGGGCATGGGGCCACCATGGAGAATGGGACCACTATTGGGCATGGGACCACCATTGGTCATATGGCCACCATTATTAGGAATTGGACCACCATTTGGCATGGGGCCACCATTGTGCATAGGGCCACCATTGGGCATGGGGCCACCGTTGGGCATGGAACCACCCTTGGGCATGGAACCACCCTTGGGCATGGGACCCCCATTGGGCATGGGGCCACCGTTGGGCATGGGGCCACCATTGGGCATGGGACCACCATTGGGCATGAGGCCACCATTGGGCATGGGGCCACCATTGGGCATGGGGCCACCATTGGGCATGGGGCCACCATTGGGCATGGGGCCACCATTGGGCATGGGCCCACCATTGGGCATGGGAGCACCATTAGGTATGGGTTCTCTACAAATAGATATGTGGCTTCGTTTTAGTACAGGGGTACCGTTGAATACACCTCCTTTATAAAGTGAATCTCTATTGAGCACAGGGCTACCGTTGCTTAGGGAGCCATCGTTGGGTAAAGGGCCATTGTTAGGTATAAGGCGACCATTAGGTAAAGAGTTACTGTTTGATACTGGAACACTGTTGGTTAAGGGATCACTGCTGTCTGAGGATCCACTGCAGGCTACAGGATTTTCGTTGGAAACAGAACCACTGTTTGGGCTACGGTCACCTTTGGATACAGGGCCGCTGTTGGGGCTACTGTCACCGTTTGGCACGGGGGCACCGTAAGGTGAGAAGGCACTGTTGGTTAAGGGGCCAGTGCTTGACAGTGTGCCAGCTGCGTGAAAAGAGGAAACACTAGATGAATGAGTTACATGAGAAGGCTTAGTAACCTCATCCTCATTGGACACAGTGCTGCTGGTCAGAAGAGAACTTTGAATGGAACCTTCAAATGATCCTCGAGAACCACTGCTAGTGAAACTCTGTTTTCCTGAAGAAGCCTCATCACTTAGCGTGGTCACTTCACTGCTTCGCGGGGAACAGTCATGGGGGGTCCTTTCTTCGCTCTCACTGGACCCCAAGCTCCTCACTGTGCCGCCAGTCACGCTATACACGGCTCCTTCGGGGGAAGACCGAGCGCTGGGGGAGTCATCGCTTGCCACCTGAGATGCGGATGACGATGTTGTCGTCTTGAGGTTATTGGCTTCCAGGAACTCGTCGGTGAGGTTGAACGCTCGGTTAGTGTGGCCGAGGTCTCTATCGTTTTCGAACAGCTCGATTGGGTAAGGAGGCACGGTGGGCACGGGCAGACCAGGGGGATCCTGACGCCCCTCCCCACCTACCCCAGTCGCCCGCAGGATTCGCCTCATCTTGGCGAAGTTGTTGGTAGGTTTGTCGAGAGGCAGCGTCGAACATTTGAAACCAGACAAACGAGATGGATTTTCAAACTTTAACATTTTCAACATCTCAGGAATGTCGAGGAACCTTCTAGTATATGCACGTAAACATACAGTCTACTGGACTACGCCCAGAGCACACAAATGCGTCACACATAGTTCATCTTATTTATTTTCACCTAAGACCGTCCTCCATTTTTTACACTTTCCGAGGCTGTAAGACATAAACGATTCTTTTGAATGTTTTTTCTTTCATTCAGGCACCAGCTACGCGTCTTCCAAGGCAATACAACACACAGACCTGGACACCCTCACAGCAGACTCCCTGTGTCAACACGCGCAAGATGGCAAGTGATGGGCAGCAATATTCCACGAGTTCATGAAAAAGCAATTTCCAAAAAGAATACCTAAAAAAATACTTCTTTGAATGTCATGAGGCAACACAGCACAGCCACCAAAGCCAGGTTATTCAACACCAAAATCTCTGCCACGCAAACAAAATCATCAGAACTCAATCACACAGTCAGCCAAAAAACATGAATTAGTCTTATCCTTAAACCGAAGAATCTCAAACAACCGTCTTCCATTCACTGATTCACTCAAAATATACCGAGGCAGCACAAATACTAATCTTGTCAACACACTGTTACCATCTAGCCTACCTATGCTATATGTTTAAGACAAAAAAACAAAAAAACAAAAAAATCAAATAAATAAATAAATAAATAAAAAAAATAAAAACCTTAATACAATTAACCACTCCGCCACGAACCCTTACAATAACCAAACCACAAGTGTAGTCACGTGAGAGTTGATCCATATATGTAACAATTCAGTAAGTCAGGAGAGTCACAAATTCAGCCAGTCAGTGAACCCCGTGACGCGCCAGACTCAGAGTCACTCTGATCACTATCTACTGCCGCCCTCAGGTCTCCAGGCCTTATCCACGTGGATCTGCCCTTTTGACAACCGACTTTCCTTCGATCTGACACTTTCACGGGAAAGTCGGCCGAGTGTGATGTTCCTTCGTGCTGTGTGTGTGTGTGTGTGTGTGTGTGTGTGTGTGTGTGTGTGTGTGTGTGTGTGTGTGTGTGTGTGTGTGTGTGTGTGTGTGTGTGTTATTCACCATGGTCTGGAGGATCATGCGCTGGACTCATGATCATCAGCAATCGCCCTCCCTGAAGGAGCTCAGATCTCATAGAGATGGATCTATGGGTAAAAGAGAGAGAGAGAGAGAGAGAGAGAGAGAGAGAGAGAGAGAGAGAGAGAGAGAGAGAGAGAGAGAGAGAGAGAGAGAGAGAGAGAGAGAGAGAGAGAGAGAGTGAGTGTGAGTGTGTGTGTGTGTGTGTGTGTGTGTGTGTGTGTGTGTGTGTGTGTGTGTGTGTGTGTGTGTGTGTGTGTGTGTGTGTTAGTGTGTGTTTTAGTCTTGGTTTGGTTGCGTTAATGTTTCTCATCACTCCGGTTAAAATGTGTACGCATCTTCTCACTAATTATTCTTTGCACCAATTACATCTTTCCTAATACTTCTCCATTACTCTCACAACCTCTCTCTTTCCCACAATCTCCCCTTCCTCCCTTTCTCCCTCCTTCACCATACTTAACCTTCTCTACACCCCTCCCTCCCTTCCTCTCTCCCTCCCCAACGCCATCTTCATCACCCACATTCTCTTCCTCCTTCCCCGTATCTGTTTTCTTCCCTACCTTTCCACGTCTTTCCCCACCGCCCTCCTTCCCGTCCTCTCCGCCTCCCTCCCTCCCCGTCCAGCGTGGTCCAAGAGAGGGTCTGCTTAGCCACAATTGGATCAGCGTGTCGGGGGCGTAACAGTCTGGACTCGTAAAGACGTTCTCTGCCTTCAAAACCACATACAGCTCAACACTGGTTTCTTTCTCTTTTTATTTTTTATTCTCTCTCTCTCTCTCTCTCTCTCTCTCTCTCTCTCTCTCTCTCTCTCTCTCTCTCTCTCTCTCTCTCTCTCTCTCTCAACACACATTCTTTCCATTCGATTATTCTATTTTTGTCTAAGTTTATTTGTGTCACGTTGCTGGTTATTGTGTGTGTGTGTGTGTGTGTGTGTGTGTGTGTGTGTGTGTGTGTGTGTGTGTGTGTGTGTGTGTGTGTGTTTGTTTGTTTTGTAGTTTTCGGTAATAGCAAGCAGCGATTACCTTTTGTACACAAGGGTTAAATCTAATAGATATATTTCCCTAATCTTGATGCTGCTTCAAATCTTATCTACGTTCAAATAGTCTAGCCTCGTCACATCTATCCTTCGATACCAATATCCTGGGGAAAATAACCTGACATATAAAAAAAATGAATATAAGGCACATTCTTTACATTACAATCATCCATCCATCATTTCACGTGACTCATTCCATCATTCCATTCCCTCTCTTCCTCCTCTAGTCCCCTTCTCTCACCCTCCTTACCGCTCTCTTGTCTCCCCTGTCATCCCTCTACTGACTTTCCCCTTCGCTGCTCACATAGTTTCCCTCATTCCACCCTTCTACCTCGCCGCTCACCCCCCTACACACCCTCCCCTTAGTCCAGCGCATCATAGCAGGTAGAGGAAGACCTATATAACCCCCTTCTCTTCCCTTCCTTCTCCTCCTCTAACCCGGAAAACAGTAAAGGGATCCGTATCTTCCCCTGGGGTTGCGTAAACATCTACCTGTGTGTCCCCCGGGGTGAAGGGACCACTTACCCCTCGGGCGGCACGTGGATCTCTACCTGGGGACGAAAATTAACCTGTCTATTGGTACGAGGATTCACCTGTTTGATAGTGTGGAGTTTACCGACAAAGTAGTTAAGTGATTCGTCTGTTGAATAGCGGGTAAATTACATTGTCTAATGGTTAATAGCTATACACGTGTACCTTGTTGTGATGTTTACGTACGATATGATTTTATGGGAGGAAAAATTGACTTGTTTAATCGTATATGAAGTTAGTTTGTTCATCCATCCATTATCATCATTCATTTTTCCATCTATACGGAGTCACGTGTACTGCATTTATGTGAGTCCAACCCGACGCGTTACCTGACGAGGCGAGGGAAGGGATCAACAGTGTTCTTGTATGATGTGTTAGGTCGTGGAAACCCCCCTCTACCCCCCCACCCCCACACCACCCTCGATCACAAACTTAGCACCTTCTAGCACTGTAACGGAACTAGGTATAACGGAGATCCAATTTGACTGAAAATGACGCTACCTTTACATGTAGTTACGTTTGTAGCGCGCCTGGAGAACTACCGAGTCCGGCGTCTGATTTGAGGGAACTTTTGACCGAGAAGATGATGGTGGCTTTAGCGAGGTAGTCAAATAGGGGAAAAAATATGCACTTTCCACTTTTCTTACATCCATAGCACTCTACTATAAGCCATAAATGTCATCTTTATATTTAACAAGAGGAACCATGTACAATATTTTAGTTAATGTTCCTTGCTTTTATACATGATTCACGTGTGGAATTAAAAAAAAAAACCATTCTCTTCACAAAAGTATGTTTATGGGTCGCCCGCTGCCCTTCGCTCACCTTTAAAATCATTACCAAATTTGAGTGAAAAATATCAAGTAGTCAAGCTAAAGATACGTTATGATCAGATAACCACAACTAATTTGGTGTTTGCGGCTTTTCAGTGAAGGAGGAACCACAGTATAAAAATGTGGTTGAATGAAGCAGGAAAAAAAGCTAATGCGGTGTTATTTGCAAAGAGTTACCTAGATAAGAGCAGCAAAACCACGGCACAGAAAGTAAATGTTTAGAACGCAGTACAACACCCTAGTCGCTCTACCCCCCACCACCTACATACACTGCTACTCCACCGCACTGCTCCATCGACGAGGACCAATTTTTCCTCGCGTGACTTCCTAAGAGACTATTACTTCCTCGCCACCCTCACGCCCACGACCCTCACCCGCGCCGCCACGCACAGTTACGCGCCCTTCCTTCCCTCCCTCAAACCCTTACCGACGACCAACACAACGGTGAACTAAACACTGCGATGGAAAAAGAAAGGAATAATAACGCAACACACGGCTTGTTTTGCGGCGACAACATAACAACACAACTATGCATGTTCACAGTGACAGTCTCATCTCTATCATTTTTTATTCCTGCACGTATGATTTTCACTTCCCCTTCTATCTCGTTGTATGTTTAGATTAGTGGTGGCAGACAATACCAGCTTGTTACCGAAGCCTTTATTTCATTGTGTCGACGGCCTCGGGTGGGTTGTCAGGATCACACGGAGGTTAAGGCAAGGTGAGTGTACCATGACCTTACAGCGTCACGAATGGGCTCAAAGGAAGAGGAGGAGGAGGAGGAGGAGGAGGAGGAGGAGGAGGAGGAGGAGGAGGAGGAGGAGGAGGAGGAGGACTGCTGGTGTGTGAGATGTAGCAAGGACAATGAGTGACAAGATGCTGCATATAAGCGAACGAAGAGAATAAATAATTACACTTAAATGAGCAATGAAATAAGAAAATATATAAATGAATACATTAAGGTGTTGAATTATGGTGTTGAGCTCTCGGTATATAGTTAGTGATGAAGGAAGAGAGAGAAGGAGAACTGGCTATCAACTGTGTTTACTTGAAGAAGAACTAAAACATGACAATTACAAGTATATACGTAGCAGCAAACAAATAAATAAAAAAATAAAGTTGTTGAACATGATGAGAAATGGTGCTGAGGAGACACACTAACGCTGAACATATGCAAGAAAAGGCACGTGCAAGTGTTATTGTAAGTGTGAGTTAAAGTGACAAGCGGTAAAGTGCGACGAGAGGCAAAACAGCAACTTGAGAAGGAGGACGTAAAGGCGACAAAATATAAAGGGAAGTGAGTCTTAAGTATCATAGACGGACGGCGACGCGAGAAAGGTGACGAGTGAAGGTTAGGACAGAAGGGGAGACGGGCGTGAGGGCCACCAAGGACGGCACACACAAGCCTCTAAGACGGGGATAAGGACAGGGTCAGGGATAAGGACAGGGCGTGGGCGTGGGAGGATGCGAGGACCAATGGTATGTGGGTCACCGTGCGAAGACAACGACTACAATGTTATAGTCGTTGAAAGATAAACACCAAGAAACAGATAGTGTGTCAACGTGTCTGAGTGTATTTGCATGTGTGTGTGTGTGTGTGTGTGTGTGTGTGTGTGTGTGTGTGTGTGTGTGTGTGTGTGTGTGTGTGTGTGTGTGTGTGTGTGTGTGTGTGTGTGTGTTTGTGGACGGAAAAGGTGGAGAGTTAAGGGGAGGATCAAACGTGGTGAGGTTTGAGGTTCCGCCTAGGGGTTAGGGTGGAGTGGGGTGGAGGAGGGGTAGAGGAGGGGTGGAGGGGCGGCGCGAGGGTGGAGCGTGGGAATCTGATGTGGTCCTGAGCGTCAGGTTGGCGTATCAGCGTGTCAGGAATGTGTTGATGTGTGGTGGTGGTAATGGTGGTGGTGGTGGTGGTGGTGGTGGTGGTGGTGGTGGTGGTGGTGGTGGTGGTGGTGGTGGTGGTGGTGGTGGTCGTGGTGGTGGCGGTGGTGGTGGTGGTGGTGGTGGTGGTGGTGGTGGTGGTGGTGGTGGTGGTGGTGGTGGTGGTGTGTGTGTGTGTGTGTGTGTGTGTGTGTGTGTGTGTGTGTGTGTGTGTGTGTGTGTGTGTGTGTGTGTGTGTGTGTGTGTGTTTGTGCAGACAGTGTGACAAATGATACTGTAGATGTTCCAAGTGACCAAACACATCGCACAGCTTCATAAACTCTCACATAACATTAACAACAAACTTTCTTTAGTGCCCAACATAGAATTCAACTTTATTTCTGCACCAAACCTGACCCACAGTCTCTACCACCCTCATGTCCCTCACCAACACATCTGCATCCCACACTGACACGCTTTTCTACAATACTGAACACTCAAACCCATTCTTACTCATATCTATACATCTCATCTTACAATGTTCCCATCAGGTACCCAGTGTTCTTTACTTATATTTTGTGGTCAATTCTTTAAAATGACTGTACTCCTATTTCACTCACTGACACATTTCCCTTCATCCAAACGTCCTTATAAGCACCTCTCACCTCTTATACATCTCTTCCGCCCTGTCACATGGCCGCACATCTGTCTACTCAGCTATATCTGCTCTACAGTCCTTCTTTTAACCTGTCCTTAAGTACACTGCGCCACACTGTGCTGCCCGTCTTGCTAAACCGGTTTGATGACGTCTCCAGGTAAACCACCCTCACCCCCTCACCACCTCACCCCGACCACCCTACCTTACACCTCCAATACTTTACCCTTCCCTGCCCTGCCCTGCTCTGCCCCAGCCAACCGTACCAATATTAAGCCTCAGATCACGTGCCACAATCAGGCGAATCCTATCTTTACCTTGGTACGAAAATCTTTATTGAGTTATTATGTTCTTCACTGTCACTTTTGTTTTCGAGTAGACGTGAAGCAGCAGTGACTGACTCTCTTTCTCTCTCTCTCATGCCACGATAAAGGTTCACTGTTATATTCGTTTCTGGAATTGGCAGCAGTGGTGATGAT
>JAPQNM010000004.1:14763909-14766409 GCA_029783475.1 Metacarcinus magister
GACCAGCGACCAGTGTGTCCTGAGCCTCGCGTAGGACAGGACGCCGAGTCACGCTGGCCTCAGGAACATCATTTATTACACCTAATGGAAGGAGTCGAGGGTGAGGAGGACATCGAGGCCACAACATCCGCGGAACAGACGTCGTGATGGATCGCCTGTTTATCCGCGACTACACCAAAGGATACAAAGGGGATTTTAGGATGTATCGGGGGATTGGGGGAACGTGAGAAGGATTGGGAGGTGCGATTGGACATCTAGTAATCCATCACTCCTCAGCGGTAATCAGTGGCGTGAGAAATCCACCCGCAAGGCAAGTAAATGGTGGAACGGTGACGTGTTGGAGGGAGGAGGGACGTGGGAGTGTTGTCGTTGTGGTCGTCGTCGCCTCCGTCAGCTTGTTACGGAAGCTTTTATCGAGGCGTTATGTTTCCTCTCTCTCTCTCTTTCTGCTGTTTACTTTCTGGTGTTGTCTTTCCTTACAAGTGCTTCTCTCTCTCTCTCTCTCTCTCTCTCTCTCTCTCTCTCTCTCTCTCTCTCTCTCTCTCTCTCTCTCTCTCTCTCTCTCATCACACACCCACTCCATATATGGGAACGGAAGCAAGGAAACATTTGCCCTTTACCCCGAGAGCACACACACACGCACACACACACACACACACACACACACAGACACACACACACACTCAGAAAAAAAAATGCACACTAACGGACCCTCACACACTTCCTGGACACTTCCCTCAATAAAAACAGGAAGGTAATCTACAAGGAATAACGTTACTTACTGTATTACGGATAAAAAAAATAAAATAAAATAAAAAAAAGAAACTGACCATAGAAATAATCCGTATATGTAGTTTCCCCAATGAAAAAAAATGTAAAAAATATATATAAAAAAAAAATCACCGTCTTGACCCAAATCATTTATTACTTATACAATACATGGAAAGAAGAAGGAAAAAAAAACCTACATACAAACCTACATACTTAGAATTTTCTTTCACAGATTACAAGTACAAAGCCATACTTACATACATACATACTTACACACACTTACATTAACACATCAAAGTTACAGCCTCGTAAATGTAGACTAAGGTAACACGATTCCTTTAAGCCCACGTAAGCCTACAAGTGTGTGTGTGTGTGTGTGTGTGTACGTACGTCACTTGTTTTGTGTGCGTATATGTGTGCGTGTACGTGTGAGAGTCCAGCCTACAGGAAGCTGATGAAACCTGAGGAGGAGGATGAGAGGAAGGAAAGGGGGAGGAAAAGAGGAAGTAGGGAGGAAGAGAGGAAGTAGGGAGGAAGAGAGGAAGTAGGGAGGAGGAGGAGGAGGAGGAAGGGAAGTTAGAAGGGAGAGGAGATGGAGGGAAACATAAGAAATAAAAATGGGGGAAAAAAGATAATGGTGTGGGAATAGGAAAAGGTAGAGGTGGTAAGAAAGGGGAAGATTGAAGGAGGGAGGGAGGGAGGGAGGGAGGGAGGGAGGGAGGGAGGGAAGAAAAGTTAAGTCCCGTTTCTCCCTCTTCTCTTCCTCCTTCGTCCACCTCAAGAACCGGAACTTCAAATCTACGTAAACAAACTTCTATTTTTTCGTTATATATTTTTGTTCCCACTACGTGTTTATTTTGTTGTTATCTCTCTCTCTCTCTCTCTCTCTCTCTCTCTCTCTCTCTCTCTCTCTCTCTCTCTCTCCCTCTCCCCGTCAAGCACCACAATTCCTCCTCCTATGATTGCCTTCTCCAGTACCTCCTATCATTACTCCTCTCCGTGGTAGTAGTAGGCCTATGATGTAAGCCTATAAGGTTCTGCTCATCTCCATACCGACCTACTTATTACTCGTGAATACTCCTTTTCTATCTAATCAGCGTCTTGGCTATTTGTATACTTTGAAGGAGAGGCGGGTGTGGTAGGTCCCTGCGTCCCTGCCCCTTACACTACGTACGCCCTTAGGGGAGATAATACTCGCAAACGAAAGATAGCAACGCCCCTTAATACCTTCCTTCCTTCACCCTCTCATCTCCTCCCCACTTCCCTCATTTTCTAGATTCCTCAGTCACTCGTCCTCTCCCTCTCACTCTCTCACTTCTTCCATCCATTAGCTCATTCCTTAACTCGTGTGTCTGTCATTTCTTCAATACCTTATTTTTCTTATCTCGTAAGTCACTCATCTCTTTGCTCTTCAGATTCATAGCATCTCAGCATCTCAGGCATACACAGATATTCTCAGGCAGATACACGTGTGAGGGTGGAGGTTAGGTGGAATGGAAGGGTTAAGTGGTGGGGCAAGAGGGAGGTGGTGGGGAAGGAGGGAGGTGGTGGGGAAGGAGGGAGGTGGTGGGGAAGGAGGGAGGTGGTGGGGAAGGAGGGAGGTGGTGGGGAAGGAGGGAGGTGGTGGGGAAGGAGGGAGGTGGATGTGGAAAGATGAGTGAGGCAAAGGGTGGATGGAGGTGTGCAATATGAAAGTGGAAGATGGAGATCAATGCAGAGATGGAGGAGG
>JAPQNM010000004.1:14771409-14775543 GCA_029783475.1 Metacarcinus magister
GTGGGATGGGATACATAAGATACAACAATGACATATGATATAATAATACTAGTAAAGTTATCAATAAGAAGAGTAAAAATGATAGCTTGTGCAAATAACAGGTAGATAATTATAGCTGGTATATACAGGATACAGGTGTTAAATAGAAAAAAATAAATAAAAAGAATTTGTAGAGTATATACTACATGATACGAGTTAAATTGTGCTTTGGATTATCATAAGTGTAAATCCTCACTTTTCATTTGCAATTTACGTACGAATCCAATGATGATGTTGAAGTGGTAATACGTTTCACAATATCACTTTCTATTTTTTTGAGGCGGGCGCCGGGGGGTGGGGGGGGCGGCGGCAGGGGTCAAGGGGGTAATACATGCGAGTCAATTTTTAAAGACCATACACATAAAAAGTTTCAGTAAATGGACTTTCAATTCTGGTTTCCGAGAAGTCCCAATCCTGTAGCGTCAGTTTAACAATACAGCGACGGAAATACACATACATACATACACGCTGCAAGGCTAGGCAAGGGAGAACGTAATCCTAACACAAATACTCTCTCTCTCTCTCTCTCTCTCTCTCTCTCTCTCTCTCTCTCTCTCTCTCTCTCTCTCTCTCTCTCTCCTCCTCCCCATCTTCAAGGCATTCAGTAAACGAAGAATAATTTTACTACACACGAGAGAGAGAGAGAGAGAGAGAGAGAGAGAGAGAGAGAGAGAGAGAGAGAGAGAGAGAGAGAGAGAGAGAGAGAGAGAGAGAGAGAGAGAGAGAGAGAGAGAGAGAGAGAGAGAGAGAGAGAGAGAGAAAAGAGAGAGAAAGAGAGAGAAAACACCGTATCAAAGCTGGGTAAAAACCAACTCAATATCAACAAACACCGTCAGACCAACGAGCTGAAAAAATGCAATAACAGTTGGATCATTTATACTCGCAAACAAATGGTGTGGATCGAGCCTTTTTCTGCTGTACCTACCTGTTTGTCGAGAGAGAGAGAGAGAGAGAGAGAGAGAGAGAGAGAGAGAGAGAGAGAGAGAGAGAGAGAGAGAGAGAGAGAGAGAGAGAAGAGAGAGAGAGAGAGAGAGAGAGAGAGAGAGAGAATGTATATATAGATAGATAGATAGAGATAAATAGATAGATAGAGGGAGAGAGACATGAGGGTCACCTACTTACTACTCACGGTTTGTCTACAGGACTGCACACTCAACACTCACCTGAGGAAACAAAAGAAAAAAACAAACAATTAATAACACACGTCTAATAATAATAATAATAATAATAATAATAATAATAATAATAACAACAATAATAATAATACCTAAAACACAAAAAAACTGTTTCTTTCCTCAATAATAAGCTCAAAACAAAGGAAAAACGCAACATAAGACGGAAATAGACATAGCAACCCACAGGACAAAGAACAGGCCTCCCCCATCCTCTTTACCTTCCCTTAACCTGTATTTAGTCCACCTCTACATACCCTAACAACCCCCTCCCCTTCCACCTCCTCCTCCACCTTCTCCTCCCCCTCCTCCACCCATGTCACCACCACTTCAGAAACTATTACCCAGTGGAACGACAATTTGAGTGTTCCAAGATAACCTTCAGCCTATCGCAGCTCCAGAATCTTTCCAACGGCTTGCCATCAATGTGTTTATCGATAAGTAAAAGTGTTCTAATGTTTTGTCATTGTGTGTTATTCTCTTCTTTCTTTATATGCTATGTATTTTTATTCTCTCTCTCTCTCTCTCTCTCTCTCTTCTCTCTCTCTCTCTCTCTCTCTCTCTCTCTCTCTCTCTCTCTCTCTCTCTCTCTCTCTCTCTCTCACAAGGAACCTAAGAATTATTAATCGTTTTCGTCATTCATTAGTTTACGTAATGGATTACCTACACCATCAAAACGTGAGAGAGAGAGAGAGAGAGAGAGAGAGAGAGAGAGAGAGAGAGAGAGAGAGAGAGAGAGAGAGAGAGAGAGAGAGAGAGAGGAGAGAGAGGAGAGAGAGGAGAGAGAGAGAAGAGAGAGAGAGAGAGAGAGAGAGAGAGAGAGAGAGAGAGAGAGAGAGGAATGAAAAAAAATATATCAAAGGAAAATACTTGCAAAGAAAGGAATTAAATGAAAGGTCAAAGGATAAAGTCTAGGAAGAAGGAAGGAAGGGAGGAGTGGGCGGAGGGGTTGGAGAGAGGGAAGAAGAAAGGAAGGAAGGAAGGAAGGAAGAAGGAAAGGAGACAAGAGGCAGAAGGACATAAATCACTGTCCCTCCACCCATGTTGAGGGACGCACACCTCCTCCTCCTCCTCCTCCCCCCCTCCTCCTCCTCCTACTTAGGCCCTGACCCTTACCCTTCCTCCTCCTCCTTCTCCCCTCCCCACGTAACCCTTACCTCACCCATCTTCCTCTTCCTTCTTCCTTTTCCTCCATAACAAATTACATGAAATATTATTTTCTCTTTCGAAAATTTCATCTCCTTCCCAAAAGTTTTCTTCCTCCCTCTTTTACCATCTCTTTCATGTCTTGCTCTTTCCTTCGTTTTTCTCCTACTCTTGCTCTTCATCCTCTTTCATTTTTCATCTTCCTCCAGCTTCTTTCCCCACTCATCTCTTCCTTTTATCTAATATCTTCCTCTTCCTGCTGCTGCTATCTCATCTTCTCGTGGCTGTGCAAACCCCATTTTACGAAAGACGCAAGAAATCAGGTAAAGACGCAACTTCACTTCCTTTCACACCGAGATGAAGGAGTAATATGCCAGCGAGGCGCCTCCTCTTTCATCAGCCATGTGTAAAAATACGTTTTTATGACGCACCTGAGAACCAGTTTCACTAAAATACTAAACATATATAACGCTTAATACTTTCGTTTTTATGTCGCTTAATCATTAAGTTTTTATGACAGTCAGGTGTTCAATTTCTCGTTTTATGTAGGGAAAACTAGTTCACAAAAAATACTACTTGAAAAGAGAGCTTCACTCTCGGCAATGCTTTGCAATATTCCCTTTTTTGATACGTGCGTCTATACACGTACCGGACGGTAACGTAACGTGTCGTATGCCGTCATGGTAGGCAACAAGGGAGTGTCCTTGAGTTGTCCACGAGAGAAAGTAAGGGATCTCACGCACGTCAACACAAAACAAGCATCTAATCTCCAGTCATGGTGGGTGTGTGGGTTGTGTGGTGGTGTGGTGTTGTGAGTGTGTGTGTGGGGTGTGTGTGTGTGTGTGGGTGTGTGTGTGTTGGTGTGGTACAAAGGTTTCGTTGTTATGGATTCCTCCCTTTCGCTTGTCAACGGTCGCAGACAACTATGAGTCGGCACCACGAGGAGCAGGGGTGAGGCAAAAGGCAGGCAGGGCCAGTGCAGGGCAGGGGCAGGGCAGGGCAAGGGCAGGGCAGGGCAGGGACAGGCCGAGGGGCAGGGCGAAAAGGGCAGGAGGGGCAGGGCAGGACAAGCAGGGTCAGACCAGAAAGTGAATGCCTAAAAAGGGCGCAATTAATGAACGGGGAGTATAGTCATTCTCGCAAGAGAACACCAAACAACAAACACAAAAAAAACGGGATTATTACTTGGATTCAGTCGATGGATGGTGTAATTAAGTGGGAAGAACAGTCTATTTATTTTGATTTTATTTTTTAAACAGTGTATAAAGTAGTGGGGACAAACAGACGAGATAAACAACAAGGTATCTAACCAAACAACCCAAACAAATAAAATCGGCAAGGGAAATCATGTAAACAACACAGAAGGAAAAAAAAAAACACAATGTTACAATACAAGTCGTATAATAACGAGAAGGAAAGAAAAAAGTAGAGGAGTAGAGTGAAGGAAGGGGGGAAAAAAAGGAAAGGAGAAAAAAAAGCATGAAGGAGGAGGGGAAAGAGAGGGAACGTGAAAAGAGAAAGGGGAAAGGGAGGAGGGAGGAAAAAAAAAAAAGAGAAAGGAAGAGAAAAAAAGAAAAAAAAAAAAAAGAAAAAAATAAAAAAGAAAAGAGGAGGGGTGGGAGTTGAAGAGGAAAAAAAGATGGAAGGGGCAAAATAAGAGGGAAGAGAAAGGAGGAAAAATAGAAGGAGAAGAGGGAATGAAAAAAAAAGACAAAAAGAAAATAAAGAGAAAGGAAAAAAAAGGGAAGGGAAACAAGAAAAAAAAATAGAAAAAGAA
>JAPQNM010000004.1:14778143-14788143 GCA_029783475.1 Metacarcinus magister
AGCCAAACTTTTCATTTCCCTTAAAATCTTCTTCCCTTCTCTTCTCTTTTTTTAATTTTCCTTCCTCTATCCCCTCTTCCCTCCCTCCCTCCTCCACCCACAAGCAGGTATCTTTCGGCGATCTGTCATCCAGCCATCACCATACAGCCGTCACCCATCACTCTCCCGGTGGGGCTCCTCCCTCGCCACCCACAGACGTCTCCCGCCACCCGTGATGAGTGCGCGGAGGGAAGGTGGAGGGAGGGAGGAAAGGAGAGGTGAAGGTAACAGAAAAGGAGGGGTGAAGAGGAAAGGCTGAAGGAGAAAAAGACGTACAGATTATAGTCCTATGTTTTTTTCTTCTTCTCTCTCTCATTCATCATTCTTTCTTCCTTCCTTCCTTCCTTCCACCTTTCTTTCCTTCATAAAAGCTTTCTTCCTTCAGTAAGGTTCGCCAAGGACACTCAAGGACGCTCGCTCGCTATGCCGGCAAGACTATGTATGTATGTACGTACGTGTGAGTACGTACATAACACGCCCTTCCAACCTTTCTCCTTTGAACCACCACCACCACCACCACCACCACCACCACCACCACCACCACCATCACCACCACCACCAGGAAATAAATCAGGCACAGCGTTGTCACATACCATTCAGCCTTAGGTGATGCGCGCGTCTAGGCCTAAAAATTCAATTACTCATGAAATTTTTGGCCACACATAAAAAAATCCTAATATGGCGGCTGAGGAGGAGAATTTCGGGGTGAAGATGAGGGTGTTTTTATTAATTACTGCTAAGGAGGCTTCAGGGGGGTGATGGGGGGAGGATAAGAGGGTGATAGGGGGGAGGAAGGGAGGGTGATGGGAAGGTGATGGGAGGATTAGCAGACTGTGTGGTGAGGGGAGACTAAGAAGGATGAGGCTGTGAGAGGATATTAGAACGAGGAGGATTTAAAGGGATATGAGAATTTAACAGAAGGGGAATGTAAGGGGATTTACTAAGCTGTTAGAAGAGATGAGAGGAACTGGGGAGGAGGAGGAGGAGGAGGAGGAGGAGGAGGAGGAGGAGGAGGAGGAGGAGGAGGAGGAGGAGGAGGAGGAGGAGGAATTATGATAGTTTTCAGTACGTATACACCCATCCACCCACCCACACACACACACACACATACAATCTATCGATCTACACGCCATTCTAACGATGCTATTAGAAGAGAGTAACCAAGTAATGAATTATCTATCAGTTCTCTCATCTATATTTCCTACTTCTTTCTTATTCCTCCCTTCCTGTCCTCCTTTCTATGTACTCGTTACCCCTACCTCTTCTCTCTCTCTCTCTCTCTCTCCTCTCTCTCTCTCTCTCTCTCTCTCTCTCTCTCTCTCTCTCTCCTCCTCTCTCTCTCTCTCTCTAAATCATACCCAAAATACATACAACCTTCTCTTGTTTCGCTACTCCATCCCACACACACACACACACACACACACACACACACACACGAGTACAGTTAAGTAAAGCAGTAAGAACTCTCCCAGCAGCATTCAGGAGTGTGAGGGGGGCAGGACCAGATGACTTAATGATCCCACGTCCAGCCCAAGGAGAGACAGAACCGCAAAGAACCACAAAGAACCGCCCAAAGAACCACACAAAGCTAACAAAACTGTCCAACTAATCTGTCCCGAATGTCCCTCTTTATCTGGACACACCGAGAGAGAGAGAGAGAGAGAGAGAGAGAGAGAGAGAGAGAGAGAGAGAGAGAGAGAGAGAGGAGAGAGAGAGAAGAGAGAGAGAGAGGAGAGAGAGAGGAGAGAGAGAGAGGAGAGAGAGAGATGAGAGGAGAGAGAGAGAGAGGAGAGAGAGAGGAGAGAGAGAGAGGAGAGAGATAGAGAGAGAGAGAGAGAGAGAGAGAGAGAGAGAGAGAGAGAGAGAGAGAGAGAGAGAGAGAGCGATGAGAGAGAGGAGAGAGAGAGAGAGAGGAGAGAGAGAGAGAGAGAGAGAGAGAGAGAGAGAGGAGAGAGAGAGAGAGAGAGAGAGAGAGAGAGAGAGAGAGAGAGAGAAGAGAGAGAGAGAGAGGAGGAGAGAGAGAGAGAGAGAGAGGAGAGAGAGAGAGAGGAGAGAGAGAGAGAGAGGAGAGAGAGAGAGAGAGAGAGAGAGAGAGAGAGAGAGAGAGAGCGGATGAGAGAGAGAGAGAGAGACGAAGAAGAGAGAGAGAGAAGAGAGAGTCTTTGGATGTACATATGATCAGAGTTTCAGGTTTGTTCTCTCATGCTAATTGGATTTTCCTCCTCTTCCTTCCTCGTTCTCTTCCTTTTTTTACTCTTTCTCCTACGCATGATTTTGTACCTCATTATTTTTAATCATCTATTTTTATTTCTCTCTCAAATTCTTTCTATCTTTCCTCATTCTCATTATCGTCCTCTTATTGTTTTTTAGTATCATTCTTCATTATTTCCTATCCTCTTCCTCCTCCTCCTTCTTACTCCTCCTCCTCTTCTTCTTCCTCCTCCTCCAGGTATCACGTGAACACCTGCCCTTCCCACCTCATCTTAGTAAAATTATCTTCCCCTTTCACCTCATTATCTCCTACACGTGCACAGAGAGAGAGAGAGAGAGAGAGAGAGAGAGAGAGAGAGAGAGAGAGAGAGAGAGAGAGAGTGTCGGAGAGAGAGAGAGAGAGAGAGAGAGAGAGAGAGAGCGAGAGAAGAGAGAGAGAGAGGAGAGAGAGAGAGAGAGAGAGAGAGTGTGAGTGTGTGTCAGTCTAAATATTTGTACGTGCAATAAAATCATGTTAATTAATATGCAGTCGATCCCAGGATTGAAAGAATCACAAATAAATAAATCAACTGTAATCCACAAAAGCCATCAATTAACGAAAAAGGACAAACACACACACACACACACACACACACACACACACACACACACACACGCATTTTTCTGGCTTCATCCCTCCCTCCCTCCTCTCCTACCTACCTGTCTCTCTCTCTGCCCCCCCCTCCCCCCCCCTTTGAGCCCCCTATTGTGTGTCTTTAATTGCCTCGTTACTGCCCCGCCTCGTCAAGACCTCTACTTTGTCCACGTCAAAGACTCCCTCAATATCGTGTTTTTTTTATATATATATATTTTTTTTCTCTCTTTTATTTCTGTTATCCGTTTTTTTATTACAACCTCAATGGATTTTTGTATTGTAGCTTAAGGGTGAAACTTTTTTTCTCTTTCTCTTCTCTTTTATCTATATCTCTCTCTATTATCTTTTATTCTGTCCTCTGTACATTGTTTGTCGCATGGAAGAACAACGAGAACAAGAAGAAAAAGAAGAAGCAAGGGAATAAAAAAGATAAAGGAGAAAAAAGAAGGATAAGAGAAATAGAAAAAAATTAAAAAGAAGTAGGTATTAAAAATCATAGATAATCTTACGCTTCGAAAAACAAAACAAAAACTCATTTCACACCAAAACTTCTTTGATAATTTCTTCTTCAACTATTTAGGAAAGTTATATCTTGCACACACACATACAGACACCACGTGGAGGAGGGGAGAAGGAGGAGTGGAAGAGGGGAAGAGGAGAGGTGAGAAGAAGGGAGGAGGGGAGGAGGGGAAACGGAGAGAATAAAACAGGTGGTGGAATAGTTATAAATTTGGATAATATTAAAGTTTTTCATTTCAGACCCTAGAGAAATTAAAGAAAATGGGATGCAGTAGAGAAAATGCGATGCAGTAAAGAAAACGAAGAAGAAAAAAGTACCCTGACTGACTATGCATACACGAGGGTTTTAAAAGTGTCCACCATTAAAACATATATAATAATAAAAAAATCCTAAAAACTGGGTGACACTTATATAATTTTGCATATAAATCGAGTTAATATATTCATTGTGTACGTATGTAAGTAAATGTGTGCGTGTATAAAGGTGTACACGCCCATGGCTACCCACGCTTGGCATTCTCACACTGGAATTCTGTAACTCTATCTCAGCGAGGGCACATAACATAAGAAACATTTTTCCCCTATACATTTTAAACCTTTTAGTCTTTTCCAAGTTGTGTCAAAAAAAAGAAGAAGAAAGCGTAGCAATAACAAGAACAATTTTACAGAAAGAGTGAAAAAGAATTACAATTTACAACCCTCTCTTCTCACGTCCAAGTCTATTAACCGCTGTACAAAGCCTCACGATACAAACATTCCACACAGACCGACCGCCAGCTCGTCTCCATCCACGCTCCAGCACCAGCGAGACTCCAGAGCTGCGGCGTGTGTAAGAGGAAGAAAAGCCCCAACCAACAAGGGACTCAACAAAGGCTCCAGCTGGCACACACCGGCACAAAGGTTTCAGCGGGGACAGGCACCATTTAGCTAGCACACAGGTTAAGTACATAAGGCAAACACAACATGAGGTTAGTTCTTAAGGGTTATATAAGGTTCTAAGAGGTATTGTTTCAGACCAAGTGATATCCTTTGTGTTTTTTATATTCGTTACTTTTGCTTTATCGTGTTTTTTTTCTTCTTAGATATATTTTATTCCCGTTTATTCTTTTATCATCACCTTTTTCTCCCTAATTATCATTCCTCTCGCCTGTCCTTGCCTCTCACTTCTCCTCATTCACCTTTTTACTCCTTTCATTCATTTTTATTCACTCCTCTTTTCTCCTTATTCACCCCATACTCATGTCCTCACTTAGCCAAACATGCCTTTTCCCTCCTCCTCCCCCTCTTCCTCCTCCTCCTCCTCCTCAACAGCCCAGCAGCCGCCATCACTCTCTCTCTCATTAACAAAACATTTTTTTCATCCCTTTTCAGTCTAGTGTACGAGTCCAGTCGAATAGGTCTCCATATAAGACAATTTAAAGAGAAGAAGGAGGAGGAGGAGGAGGAGGAGGAGGAGGAGGAGGAGGAGGAGGAGGAGGAGGAGGAGGAGGAGGAGGAGGAAGAGGAGTAGCAGGTAACAGAACACTTATATACAGACTGGTAATACACAACAGAGTCATTATCTTAAGTAGACTAATCTGCTGAACATACACATCCTTACATCTGGTAGGAGAGAAACAAAAGAAAAGCGAGAAGGCTCCTCCCCACCCACCCACCCACCCTCCCTCTTAACGCACTGATAAAGGGGATTTCTATAAAGGATAAAGGAGTGGAAGTTTCAGTCGAATAAATGTGTGTGGTAAAGATATGCAAAGTTGACACGGTGGCAAAGATTATCATGTCGTTAGGTGAGGGAATTATTATGATTGTGATGTGGTAGAGTGGTTTGCGTCCCGCCCTTGTGATGGTGAGAAGAAATTACGACGGCGTGGAGAAGGAGATGGAGGAGGAGGAAGAGGAGGAGGAGGTGGAGGAGGAGGAGGAGGTGGAGGAGGAGGAGGAAGAGGATGTGTTCATGAGCTGTTATGTTATGTTTCCTCACCTTGAAGAAGAAAAAAACGTAATCGACGCACACACACACACACACACACACACACACACACACACACACACACACACACACACACACACACACACACACACACACACCTATAAATATTCACATTCAAATTATTCCCTTCACAATTCTCCTTAGGCTTAGGGAAGACTTTTTCTCTCCTCCTCCTCCTCCTCCTCCTCCTTCTCCTCCTCCTCCACGATAGACAGAGAACGAGGAAATGACAGATGGAAATGACAGACAAACAGCAAGCGAAGAGAGCGACAGCTAGACGGTAAGAGAAAGAGAGAGAAAGAGACAGACAGACAGACGTACAAGGGTGATGGAGTGACAGATGAACAGAAGGACAGACAGGGAGGGACAGATAGACAGACAGACAGACAAAGCACTAAGGGCCGGCAATTAACCTTTAGACAATAATGATAAAAAAAAGAATATATATAAAGACGACATTCCTTCGAGCCTTCAATGAATTAACTACTCCCTCCCCCTCCTCCCTCCCTTCCCTTCCTCCCTCCTTCTTCCTCACTTTCTTTCTCTCTTTTCTTCTCTCCCTCCTTCACTCCTTCCCTCTCTCTTTCACTCCTTCACTTCCTTTCTCATTTTCTTCCTCCTCCTTTCCTTTTTCCATCTCTCTCCTTCTTCTATTCCATCCTCTTCTTTATCACATTTTCTCTCCCTTCCCACTCTCCCTTTTTCCTCGCGTTTCCCTTCTTCCCTCCCTCCTTTTTTCCTTCCTTCCTTTACTTCATCTAGCACTTCATAAATTCCTTTCTATCTCACTTTCTCCTCCCTCCTTCCCTCTCTCCCTCCCTCTTTCCTTTGCTCTTAAGCCGCGACTCGACCAAAACACGTATTGTAGTGACCACGAGAAGGAGGAGGAGGAGGAGGAGGACAGGAGGAGGAGGAGGAGGAGGAGGAGGAGGAGGAGGAGGAGGAGGAGGAGGAGGAGGAGGAGGAGGAGGAGGAGGAGGAGGAGAATAAGGAAAAGGACAATAGGAGATTAATAGCCTGGAATGCAGCGATGAAGACTTAATACTAGCACGTGGACGTTAGGAATGTAGGAGGAGGAGGAGAAGGAGGAGGAGGAGGAGGAGGAGGAGGAGGAGGAGGAGGAAAAACAAAAGAAAGGGAAAAAAATGAAGTGAAAAGAAATATGTACAAAACAGACTGAAATAAAAAAAGAAAAAAAAGAAAAAGAGGAACAAAAGGAGTAATTGATGGAGAATGCAAAGAAGGAAAGGGAAGAGAAAAGAAGAGAAAGGAAGAGAAGGGAAAGGAAAGAGAATGAAGGGAAGAGTAGGGAGAAACGAGAAGGAATTAAAAAAATAAAGAAATGTAAACGAAAGGAAAAAGGAAGAGAAAGGAAGGGAAAGGAAAGGAAAGAGAAACTTGAGGGAGGTGAAATACCATAAGAAGATGGTGAGGAGGTATGAAGGGGAGGGCAAAGAAGGGGAGGGCAAAGAAGGGGAGGGAAAGGGGGTCAGGATAGATGGGAAGATGGGACGGAGGGAGGGAGGGAGGGAGGGGGAAGAGATGGATGGGAGAAGGAGAAGGAGAAGGAGCAGGAGCAGGAGCAGGAGGAGGAGGAGGAAGAAGAGGAAGAGGAGGAGGAGGAGAAAGTAACAGAACCTAATCAAAATGCATTGGTTAAAGAAAATAAATAAAGAATTCGAAAAAAAGAAAACTAAGGAGAGAGAGAGAGAGAGAGAGAGAGAGAGAGAGAGAGAGAGAGAGAGAGAGAGAGAGAGAGAGAGAGAGGAGAGAGTAGAGAGAGAGAGAGAGGAGAGAGAGAGAGAGAGAGAGAGAGAGAGAGAGAGAGAGAGAGAGAGAGAGAGAGAGAGAGAGAGGTAAGTTGTAGGGAGGTAGGCCAAATAAGAGGGTGGGGAGGGAAAATTCGGCGGTGGGCCATGTAAAAGAAATTTTGGACGGCGATAGGTGAACAAGGAGGAGACATGAACAGTTTTTTTTTGTGGAATAAAAAAAAATGAAGACGACAAAATAAATAGATAAAAATATTAGCAAGGAAGGATGAAAAAAAAAAACAGAGATAGTGGAAAGTGAAAAAGAGAAAAAAATGGAATTGGTGAATAAATGGGAAAAGGCAGTGAAGGAAAGGAGAGAAGGTATGTAATGGGAGGTAATAAAAGGGAAGAGAAGAAGGAGAAGGAGGAGGAGGAGGAGGAGGAGGAGGAGGAGGAGGAGGAGGAGGAGGAGGAGGAGGAGGAGGAGGAGGAGGAGGTGGTGGTAAAGGACAGGCTGAGGAAAGCTGGAACGAACGAAGAGAGATGAGAGGCACACACACACCACACGCACACACACACACACACACACACACACACACACACACACACACACACACACACACACACATTTTCCTGCTTTTCCGAATTTGCTGTGGCGACGAAAAGCGTAAGAATGAAGATAAAAAAAAAATAATATAATTAATTGAATGCATTTTTGTTTCTCTTGCTTTTCAGGAATATTTAACACGAAAAATAGAGTATCGCAGTCACCATGGGGGAGAGAGAGAGAGAGAGAGAGAGAGAGAGAGAGAGAGAGAGAGAGAGAGAGAGAGAGAGAGAGAGAGAGAGAGAGAGAGAGAGAGAGAGAGAGAGAGAGAGAGAGAGAGAGAGAGTAATTTGGTTTAATGTTATTACCCTCGCATTTTGTATTTCTCTCTCTCTCTCTCTCTCAATAAGACTGATTCAACAGTTTCCATCCATCCTTCATTCCTTCCTTCGTTCCCCGTTTCCTTCATACATTCATTCATCCTCACTTCCTTCTCTCCCTTCCTTCACTTCCTGTTCTACGCATTAATCATATTATTATTACTATTCCTTCCTCTCTTTTTCTCATAATTCTTTCGTCTTACATCATTACCTCCTCCCTTCTCTTCCTTCCTTTATTCATTGATTCATTCCTCGTATTCCAATCTACCTAGCTAATTATTTAGGTTGTACGGTCATGGAATTCTCTCTCTCTCTCTCTCTCTCTCTCTCTCTCTCTCTCTCTCTCTCTCTCTCTCTTGGTGTGTGTGTGTGTGTGTGTGTGTGTGTGTGTGTGTGTGTGTGTGTGTGTGTGTGTGTGTGTGTGTGTGTGTGTGTGGTGTGTGTGTGTGTGTGTGTGTGTGTGTGTGTGTGTGTGTGTGTGTGTGTGTGTGTGTGTGTGTGTGTGTGTGTGTGTGTGTGTGTGTGTGTGTGTGTGGTGTGTGTGTGTGTGTGTGTGTGTGTGTGTGTGGTGTGTGTGTGTGTGTGTGTGTGTGTGTGTGTGTGTGTGTGTGTGTGTGTGTGTGTGTGTGTGTGTGTGTGTGTGTGTGTGTGTGTGTGTGTGGTGTGTGTGTGTGTGTGTGTGTGTGTGTTGTGTGTGTGTGTGTGTGTGTGTGTGGTGTGTGTGTGTGTGTGTGTGTGTGTGTGTGTGGTGTGTGTGTGTGTGTGTGTGTGTGTGTGTGTGTGTGTGTTGTGTGTGTGTGTGTGTGTGTGTGTGTGTGTGTGTGTGTGTGGTGTGTGTGTGTGTGTGTGTGTGTGTGTGTGTGTGTGTGTGTGTGTGTGTGTGTGTGTGTGGTGTGTGTGTGTGTGTGTGTGTGTGTGTGTGTGTGTGTGTGTGTGTGGTGTGTGTGTGTGTGTGTGTGTGTGTGTGTGTGTGTGTGGTGTGTGTGTGTGTGTGTGTGTGTGTGTGTGTGTGTGTGTGTGTTGGTTGTGGTATAAACTCCAATTCAGTTTCTACCTTTTAATTTCCAACAAAGAGTTTTAGTGCAATGGAATAAAAAAAAAATAAATAAAAGCGACACCCCCTTTTTTTTTTTAAACCAGTGACTTCAATGATTAGAATCGATGGGGTTGTTAAAAATGTATAAAAGTAACCAGTGAACATGAGGAAAGAAAATGGAATACGGGACTAATAACAGAAAACTATCTTTAGGGGGGAGACTAAAGCAAGATTTCTGAGACTCCTTTGCAAGATCCACACACACAAACTGATGGTTGTTTGAAGGAAAAAGCTTAATAATTATAAGATTCCTTTGAAAATCTATATACCAGAGCTTATGACCATCTAAGTGTTCTATGATTCCTTCGCAAATCAACATAAAATAATAATAGTAAATATGAGACAATCCTTAGTGCGCGTAAAATAAGTGAAGATATTTTGTTTTTACTTAAATTTTCGGTAGAATGTTCAGTAAAGTTCTATTATTTGTTTTATATTTACTTCATATAATACTGCATTGCATTATTTTTTTCCTTTGTAATACAGAAGCAAGACATTGAAAATACTAATGGTAAGAAAATATGATGGATAACTACTTCAAATGAAATAAATATAAAAAGTAATAATATATACCACAACCCAGATTTTTTTCCCTTTGCATAAAAACAAACAAACGGTGACTGCAACACACACTTGAGCAACAATACAAAAAAAGAAAGAAAAAAAAAGTAATAATATAAATTGAGATAAAAATAATAATAAAAAAACATATATAAAACATCAAAACACTCTAGTCCCCCAGCATATAGTGAGTAAAAGTAAGTGTCTCCAAGAAGAACGTGATGACTTTCTGAAACTAACACAACCTAAATTTACAAAAAAAAATAAAATAA
>JAPQNM010000004.1:14795643-14805643 GCA_029783475.1 Metacarcinus magister
AACTGGGCCACACTCACCAGGGACGTCAGGCGTGCGCAAAACGTTTCCTCAGCCAGAGTCCAAGGCTTCGAGTGCAGGGACCACGTCAGGCGTCTCCAGTTCACCTTCAACAAGTCCAACAACCTGATAGGACCTCGTGTTAAGTCCACTCAGGCACCAAACACACTGCACAGCACACAGGGGTCTACAGAAGCCCCGCAGTCACCTCAAGTCCCAGGTAGACGGCAGATCTGGGCGTCTGTTTATGCTTCACGCGGCGACTAAATTGTAACAAGCACGCGCGCGGCTGAGTCCCACGCCCGCACGCCCACAGCCTCCCACCCTGCTGACAGAGGTGAGTTATGGCGCCTTTGGTTTCCACTAGAGAACAAAAGAAAACCTCTGTGATCTGTATCGGTGTTCGGTGTTCAACACAACTTGGATCTCACGGAGGAGCGAGAGGCTGGAGGCGGCGGCGGGAGCACACACCGCCGGGGTCCTGACATGCCGACTGCACGAGGCGGCTGGAGCGGTGACACTGATGCACAGTGCTGCCTCCTCCCTCCCTCCCTCCCTCCTTTCCCTCCCTCCATTCTCTCCCTTCCCTCCCTTCCTCCCTCATCCCACAGCGCGCGTCCGGGAGGGGGATGATGGAGGGGAGACATAGAGGGGGATGCACATTACAGAGCAGGGAAGGGCGGAGAACAAAATGAGTGGAACAGACGCGAAAAGAGGGAATGAGGATGAGGATGAGGATGGGTATGTGGCGGACATAACAATGAACACCACCACCACCACCACCACCACGACACAACACCAAAACACAGCCTCCATCATCACTACACCATCACCACCACCATCACACCAGAATCACGCAACCACCACCACCACGACGCTACGTCACCCCTCGTTGAGGCCGCGTCGGATAATCACCGCAGGAAAGCCTTCAGTCTGGTCTTAAGATTCGCCTCGCTGCTGGGACGACCCCTCACTCGCTCCCTCTTTCTCTCCCTTCCCTTCCCTTCCCTTCCCTCCCTTCTCCTCTCGCCTCGACGCATGGGGGTCGGAGGGAGGGGGGCGAGAACCCGCCAGCCGAGAAACGGACCTGTTGCAGCGACTTCTTCATCCCTGACCAAGCGAGGCGACCCACACTGCACCTGTCAACTACCTGTGGAAGGTGTGCGCGTGGGGTTACATGAGGCTGGGGTGAGCTGGGGTGCGTGAAGGGAGGTTGGGGTAGGTGGGGAAGGCTAGGAGGTGCTGGAGTGGGCTGGAGAGTGCTAGATTGGGCTGGGGGATGCCGGAGTGGAGTGGGGTGAGTGAGGTATGTCTGGGGTGGACTAGAGTGGACTAAAGAGTGGGTAAGAGGACTGGGGGGTGTAGAAAAGTCAGCAGGTAGGCAAGGGAGTGTGTGACGGGGGGCGGGGGGGGAGGGAGTGAGGGGAGTAAGAGTGGGTGGTGATAAAGGGAATGCAACACCTACTCCCGCCTCCCTCTCTCAACTGTGTCGTTTAGAGTGAAAGTTCAAAGTAGAGTCCCGAGGTGGTGACATTTTGAATTTGCAGCCACTGCCACAAAGCCACTCTCGAAACACTCACTGGCACGGAAAATGGAAAGGAGAGGGAGAGAGAGAGAGAGAGAAAAAACAGAGAGACGATAAAAAGAATGGAAAAAAAAGAGGCTTCGGGGTGTGGAGGATGGAGAGAGGAAATCAGTAAGAATAGGGGAGGAGGAAGAGGTGGTAGTAGTAGTGATAGTGATGGTGGTGGTGGTGGTGGTGGTGGTGGTGGTGGTGGTGGTGGTGGTGGTGGTGGTGGTGGTGGTGGTGATAATGATGGCGGAATCACGCCTGACATGACCCCCACAGCAAGGTGAGGCTCCCACCTGTAAACACAACACCTGGGCCGACAACAGGTGAATCGACAATGATATGGAGGCATGAAAATAAACAAACAGACACACACACACACACACACACACACACACACACACACACACACACACAAAGGAAGACAGAACGAATCAAATGAAGGAAGTGAAGCACATAATTAATTTACGGCTTTAACGGCAAAACTCATTAAAATTTTTCATACGTGAAGAAATAATGCAATAAAATAAAATAAAAAAAAAAGAACAAAAAAAAAAGAAAAGGGCGTCGAGAGAAATTCTTAGACAAAATTCACACAAGGAAAAAAAAAGAAAAGATTTGTAAAGTGAAGAAAAAACACTGAAAAGTCTAAAAAGAAAAAAGAAAAAAGAAGAAAAAAAAAAAGGAAACTGTTCTGGATCAAAAAGAAAAAAGAAAAGAAAAGAAAAACAATAACAAGAAAACAAAAGAAAAAAAGAAGCCGAGTCTCACGTTTAAGTTACCAAAAAAATAATCTTACACGATAATTAGGAAAACAACAACTATAACAACAACAACAACAACAACAACAACAATCAAGAAAGCCGGAAACAAAGACAAATAAAAGAAAATGCAGTAAAAAGAATAAGCGAGCCAATTAGGTAAGGACAGGATGGAGGAGAAAAGAAGGAGGAGGAGGAGGAGGAGGAGGAGGAGGAGGAGGAGGAGGAGGAGGAGGAGGAGGAGGAGGGAGATGGGCGAGAGAGAGAAAGAGGAAGAGACAAATTGGACAGAAAAGAAGAAAGATGATGAAGACAAATGGCTCTTGGTGACAAAGAAGAAGAAAAAAAAAACCCTAATGATTTTAATAATGATGATGATGATAATAATAATAATAATAATAATAATAATAAAAATAATAATAATAATAACAATGACGAAATACCAAAAACAGGACAAAAAGGAAGAAAATCAAAAAACAACAACCAAGCAACTTTACCAATAATACAAGACAAAGAAAAAGAAAAGGAAAAAGATAAATGAAAAAATAAAATAGAGGGGAAAGTAGGAGCCCATCCTGACACTTTGGGAATGTTTTGTCCTTCAGTGCCATTTAACTTTTCCTGTTGAGGGGCGAGCATCAAGCACTTTCCTGACCCTCACTGTAATTTTTTGAAACGCCTCTCCACCGTTACAGAGGAGGAGGAGGAGGAGGAGGAGGAGGAGGAGGAGGAGGAGGAGGAGGAGGAGGAGGAGGAGGAGGAGGAGGAGGAGAAGGAGGAGGAGTAGCAAGAGGAGGAGTAGGATAAGGAAGAAACATCACAAAGGAAGAGGAAGGAGAAGGACCAATAAAAAAAAGGGGGAGAGGAAGAGGGAGAGAGACAGATGAGGCGGAGGGTGGGAAGGGAAAGCAGTGAGGAAGGTGACACTGATAACCGGATGGGTGGAGGAGATACAATTACAACCCTTACTTTTAGGGAAGAACATTCACAAGACAAGGTTTGAGCCACACCTCACCTGCAACAAACGTTTATTGCGCCACACCACAATCCAATCTAATCTAATATAATTTAATCTAATCTAATTTAACCTAACTTGACCTAACCTAACCTAACCTAACCTGCAACAAACGTTTACTGCGCCACAACACAATATAACCTAATCTAACCAAACTTAACCTAACCTAACCTAACCTAACCAAAGCTAACTAAACCTAACCTGCAACAAACGTTGACTGCGCCACACCACAACCTAACCTAACCTAACCTATCCTAGCCTGCAACAAACATTTACTGCGCAACACTACACCACACCACAATCAAACATGGATAGTTCAGCTCATACATAACTCACACGATACAACACACGATACTGTATATATGTCACAGTACTGTAGGCCACATCACAGTCGTTAATGTATACAACCCACTGTACTATAGAGTTAATTTAGCATCGTCACTGTAACCCACTCCACCTATACTCCTCCACAATAAAATACACACACAAATTAATAAACTTACATATATTCACACTCACGTCCCCACATCCACATAAATTTTGACATCCCCACACACATACACTCTCTCTCTCTCTCTCTCTCTCTCTCTCTCTCTCTCTCTCTCTCTCTCTCTCTCTCTCTCTCTCTCTCTCTCTCTCTCTCTCTCTCTCTCTCTCACAAATGGGTCAGTCGAGGCGGCGTCAGTTAATCGGACATCCGGCGGGGAGTGAGTAGGTAACCGCCTCCTGTTTTTTTTTCTTCTCCCTCCTCCTCTTCCTTTTTGTCCTATCCCTCCCTCCCCTTTCCCCCTTCCCTTCCCATCCCTTTTTTCTCCCCTTCCCTTGTCCCTACGCTACCAATTCTCTCTAATAGGAACGAAGTGGATGGGAAAAAAAGCCTAAAAAACCATAATGATAATTTTCATTCCATTTCTATTAAGTATTTATATATTTTTTTTTCTTCAGTTCGCGATGAAAAATGAAAATGTGGATGAGTAAAAATGAATGAAATGAATAAAAGGGGGAAAAAAGGGGGAATTCCATTAGCTGGGTCAGTGTGGGAACTTGTGCCACTCCGGAAGTAGTAAGGGAGGGGAAGGGGAAGAAGGGGGAAGGGGAGGGAAGGGGAAGGGTAAGGGGAAGAGGGAGGAAGGGGAAGGGGAAGGAAGAGGAATTTTTTGGTGTTTTGCATTGCGGGAGGTTTAGGATGAAGAGATGGAAGGGAGGAAGAGGAGAAGGGAGGGAGGAAGAGAGGAAGGGAGGGAGGAAGAGAGGAAGGGAGGGAGGAAGGGAGGGAGGAAGAGGGGAAGGGAGGGAGGAAGAGGAGTAGAGGGGAAGGGAGGGAGGAAGAGGGGAAAGGGATGATAAGGGTGAGGGGAAGGTTGATAGAGAGGGATTGGTACTAGTTGTAATGAAATAACGTGTGTGTGTGTGTGTGTGTGTGTGTGTGTGTGTGTGTGTGTGTGTGTGTGTGTGTGTGTGTGTGTGTGTGTGTGTGTGTGTGTGTGTGTGTGTAAGTGTGTGTGTGGGTGTAGGTATAGGAGAGAGATAGAGACAGAGAGAAACATCAATATAGATTATTGAGATACGAAGAACTAAATAAATACATGTGACGAAATGTATAAAAAGAGAATGATATAAAAAACACAAAAGAAACTGAACAAAAGGCAGAGACCACACAAATAAAAAATAATAAATAAATAGATGAATAGAAAAATAACAAACACCAAAACAAACTATTATACAACTTTTACACGCGTTTATGATTGTGAAAACCATATAAAAGAGAGAGAGAGAGAGAGAGAGAGAGAGAGAGAGAGAGAGAGAGAGAGAGAGAGAGAGAGAGAGAGAGAGAGAGAGAGAGAGAGAGAGAGAGAGAGAGAGAGAGAGAGAGAGAGAGAGAGAGAGTGTGTGTGTGGGCGGGGCTCTCTTCGTGCTTCTATCAATTGGACACGTTTTTGCGACACCCAGATTTTTTTTATATTGAACTCCCTACTATGGGCGTGATTCGAACCAGCGACTCGACCCACCGTGAACCAGCGACCCAACCCATCCAGGTACGCCCTCAACAGGTGTAACGGGGCGTCCAAAAATCACAGGTATATTTTGGTCCGATCGGAAGTTACACACAGATGACAAAGAGGAAGAGGAGGAAGTACAGCATGCAAAAAATAATAAATAAATAAATAAATAAATAAAATAAAAAAAAGTTAAAGAATGTGATGAGGAAATATAAACTTGGTGAAAAAAAAAAAGATGGTGAAGGGAAGAATAATAGGAATAGGAAATAAGTGATAAAAATGGAGGTCAATGAAGCGAATGGAAAATATACAAGTTGGGAAAATGATAAGAGAAGATAGACGTAAGAAATATAGAAAAGAAAAATATTAAGGGAGTAAAGATACGATACAAAGATGATAAAACAAAAGAGAAATTTAAACAAGAGAAGTGATATAAAGATGGAAGAAGAGGAATAAGGAAACAATTGACAAAAAAATATATATAGAACAGATCAAAAGTGCAAAAAAAAAAACTAATAACAATCTTAGAAGGAAATAAAGGATATAACGAATACCATAATAACATAAATAGCTAAGAATAACGAGGCATATAACGAAACACACTCGGTAATAACTCGCAAATAAACCACAAGTATGAATAAATAACAATAAACGAATAGTATAAATATAATAATAAAATAAAATTAGTATTCCCACTCACACTACGACCATAACAGTCAGAAATAATGCCTAAATATTATGCATAAAATAACACTCTAAGAGACAGTCAGTAAATCTTTAACTTGTCTCTTTTATACAACAGTTAAATCAGTGCCATAAATAAATGAAAATAAAACTGTATTACAAAACGGAGATATAAAGTAGAGAAGGAAGAGGAGGAGGAAGAGGAGAAGGGAAGAGGAGGAGGAGGAAAAGGGAAGTAAGAGGTGGACGAAATATGTCACGTATGAATGAAAGAACAGAAGGAGTGGATGAAGGGAGAAGAGGTTGAAAGGGACTCGATGACAGGAGGAGGAGGAAGAAGAGGAGGAGGAGAAATAGGAAGACAAGGAAGAGGAGGAAGAGGAGAATGAGTTAATAAAATTAAATAAAAAGACAACAACAAGGACGGAAATAAGAACTGGTATGAACAGAGATAGAAAGAAGAGGAGGAAGGAAGAGGAAGGACGAGGAGGAGGGAAGAGGAAGGACGAGGAGGAGGGAAGAGGAAGGACGAGGAGGAGGGAAGAGGAAGGAAGAAGAGGAGGTAAGAGGAAGGAAGAGGACGAGGAGGATGTAAAAAAAAAAGCCTATCGAAGAGAGAAGGATAATAGAGGATGAGGGGGATGAGGATGAGGAAGGAGGGTGGTGTGTGGGAGGAAGAGACAGGGATGGAGGGAGGGAGGAGGGAAGAGGGAGGAGGGAAGAGAAGAGAAGGAGGGGAAAGGGAGGGGAAACTAAAGGGTGATTTGATATGCTCGTCCCGGAAACAGGTGGAGGGTGTGTAGAGTGAAGCACATACATACACACATACATACATACATACATACATACACACGCACACACATACACACAGTCATTTGATTCACTTGGTTTACGTGTACATCGTCATTGTTGTTGTTGTTGTTGTTGGTGTTATTGTTGTTGTTGTTCCGCTGATTGTAATGCCAAAGAATGCACATATGTGAATGCACTGTGTGTGTGTGTGTGTGTGTGTGTGTGTGTGTGTGTGTGTGTGTGTGTGTGTGTGTGTGTGTGTGTGTGTGTGTGTGTTATTCGCAGTGTAGTGCATGCATGAGATCGTGTGCGCGTGTGCATGTGCATGTGGCGTCAAATTTGCACTTCTAAGACACACACACACACACACACACACACACACACACACACACACACACGAGAAGGTTGAAGTCAAAACTCACTCCCTTCGCTTCTCTCTTTGAGTATTAGTTCAGCCAAGTAAGAGCGTGTCCTCAATTTCTTGCACTCTACCTCCTCGCTCTTTAAATCCTTCTGAGGCAGGAAAACGCGATTGGATTCAAGCAAAAACTCGATTAAAAAAACATTGTAGCATCCTGTTCAAACACACATCCACACACACATGCACACGCACGCACTCCCCCCCCCAACACACACACACACACATACACACACACACACACACACACACAAAGCACAAGCACACTAGTTAGCCCTCGCCTTGTCCAGGTTTTCTATGAAGCTTGACTCCAAACAAACGCAGTCCACCCAAGTGAGGAAGAGAGAGAGGAAGAGAGAGAGAGGAAAAGAGAGAGAGAGAGAGGAAGAGAGAGAGAGAGAGAGAGAGAGAGAGAGAGGAGAGAGAGAGAGAGAGAGAGAGAGAGAGAGGAGAGAGAGAGAGAGAGAGAGAGAGAGAGAGAGAGAGAGAGAGAGAGAGAGAGATGAGCGCGAGCGCGCGAGAGAGAGAGAGAGAGAGAGAGAGAGAGAGAGAGAGAGAGAGAGAGAGAGAGAGAGAGAGAGAGAGAGAGAGAGAGAGAGAGAGAGAGAGAGAGAGAGAGAGAGAGGCTTCTTCTACAAGATTACTCGACCACAAACTCGTTATTTTTTTTGGAGAAGTGATTTGAGAGAGAGAGAGAGAGAGAGAGAGAGAGAGAGAGAGAGAGAGAGAGAGAGAGAGAGAGAGAGAGAGAGAGAGAGAGAGAGAGAGAGAGAGAGAGAGAGAGAGAGAGAGAGAGAGAGAGAGAGAGAGAGAGAGAGAGAGAGAGAGAGAGAGAGAGAATATGTCACCAATCTAAATATTAATATTCATTCCAAACCTGACCCTCTAACGAGGATTTCCCATTGAAGCCACACCCTAAACCTTCGACCTTTTGGACCACTGAACCCTCAACCTGAACTCAGTGAACCTTTGACTGAACCTTCACTGAACCTTCAACCACACACACCAACACAAGAGGGGAGATAATAACGACATTTTACCCTCACCCCCTCGCTTCAAATTAACCTTCTATATATATACCTGTACACACACACACACACACACACACACACACACACACACACACACACACACACACACACACACACACACACACACACTCACACACACAGACAAACGCACACACACATATGCAGTTTATTTTGTGTGTGAATCAAGGAAGTTTTGCAGTTAATTGGAAGTTTGTTTAATATTATGAAGAAACATTTATTTGCTGACAACACGATTTGTTGTTATTGCTTTAATTATCATTGTTATCATTATTTCTGGCGTGTATAATGTTTCTCTTCAGTACATGTTTTTGAAATCCTATTTGGTTTATAATGTATATCTTTTTCATCAGTGTAAACCTTAATATTATATCTATTATTCCTAGTCCTCGTCCTCTTACTACTACTACTACTACTAACGATAATAATAATAACAATAATAATAGTAATAATAACAGTAACAAAGCGCCATGCCTCATCCTCGCACACTCACCCGGGCAGGTCGAGGCAGTCAAAAAAAGCGAGAACTTCCTCAAACTCCATGATGCAACGAGTCAATTAATGCCTTCGAGGTAGCACGGAGTCCTTATCGGTGGTCAGCGGGGCACGCCGGCACACTCACTACTGTTCATGTGCTTCTTTACCCTCCCATTGAACACCGCTGAACACATTGACACTCTCCTCCACCTCTAAGAACACAATGGCACTGTTCCACTACACACAATGGCAATGTTCTACTACAAGGCTACAGTGCCATGTCCATTCATTTACTCGCAGTCAGGGTGGCACTACTTCACCTTGAGCCACAGTTAGGTGAGCACCCCTGTACATACACCTGGTCTTGATGGCAGTGTACCTCAGTAATGGTTACATTGGCACACTCCTTGAGGCCTTGATACAGTGGCACGCTCCTTAACTCCTCGTCACAGTGGTGTTCTTTCAGCCTCACCTCACGATTTGGTCACACTTCCTCCCTTTGGCACTCTCCTTTCCGCTCCCCTGCCTCGCACTGGCACTTCTCTTCCCTCACTCGTGTTTATAATGCCACACTGTCCTTCACTGCCACGTTACAATACAGACAGGTCCTCGCCCCACCCAGGCCAGGCTAGATGACAACTCTAGTCCACTGGTTATCGCTAAACAAAGTGTGATAACGCAGTGATCACGGTAATCATCCCGCAGCATTACACAGGCTACGTCAGGCGCGGGAGATAAGGTCGTGTAGGGTGACGTAAGGCCGGTGGAGCAACAGGAACACAGACCAGGTCAAGAGAATGTTAAGAAGGAACAATGTAGGTCAGGGAGTTAAGGAAGGTAAGGTAAGGTGAGGTGAGGTGAGGGGACGCAGTGCTGGTTGTGTCTCCCCTCCACCCATGGGGACAAGGTGGCCGCAATTAAGACATTCTCCAGGTTTTTGGACGAACTCATCAACACAACACAACACTCGGCTTTTTTTACACGATCTGCGTCGACTCACTCAGCGGGCATCATTAACCGCCTCACTCCCTGTCATTTTCCTGTAATTGCTCCCCTCAAATTAAGGAAAGAGAGAGCGAGGTCTCGTGCAACAAGGCCGGAGGAGGTGAGGAGGAGCCGAGGCCGCTTGAGCTTGAGCGTGTCCGTTGCACACACTCCACGTGGCGCCGACCACCGTCTGGCCCGGTGAGGCACCGATTGACAAGCCGTGGGAGTGTCTAAGGCTTCCTGGGGCACC
>JAPQNM010000004.1:14810643-14813143 GCA_029783475.1 Metacarcinus magister
GTACTAATGGTGTAGCGTGTACCTTGATGTGTTAGTGAATAATGTGGCAAGATGTGGTGTGTATGTGTGTGTGATACAGAGTCACACACCAGTTGCAGAGCCTCAGGATATCAACCTACTAACTGGTTTGATAATGTTATTCATATTGCAGCGTCGGGGAAAATTAACTAACTGACTCCTCCACAAGTGTTATTACAAAGTCTGGAAGAAGTTAATCACCTGAACCACTACATAAGCTCCACTAACGTCACTCACACTCAGGATACTTTCTGTTCCTCATCACAACTCTCATGAATCACTTGGGACAACACTCACTCAATAAAATCTACGGGAAGAAGCAGCCACACTCCACCACCACCACCACCACCACCACAGCCCCCAAAGCCTTCATACTTTCATCTAACAAAACACATTCACCACGCTGCCATAAGCCTCCTAAACACCACAAGTACAAGCCTCCAGTTATAAGTCAGGTCCAGTGAAGGTTCAAAACACCACACACACACACATTAGTATTGGCTAGGAACACAAGTTACAAGTTACCAGCCATTGTGCCCAGCTTGCCCTCAGGTACAAGAAGCTTCAAAGGTACTGTACTTCACACATTAGTAGTAGTCACTCACTACCCAACCTACTCTACGTAAGCTTCAAAGGCTACGAGTGTGGTGTGAAGAGCTACAGTGGAGGGTGAGCAAACAGTGTTTGGAGGTGAAGTACGAGTGTGAGGCTCAGCGGTGAGGCTCCCACTTCTCCACAGGGAAAGCCAAGAGCGAGACTCACCTAGGGAGGCTGGAGGTCATGGGGTCGGCCTCGTACTGGGGTCCGCGGCGGCGGTCCACCGTGGCGTACCGCAGGGTGCCGCCTCCGATGTCAGAGTCGTAACCCTCGGGCTCGGACATGTAGCCGCCGTACCGGGCTGCGGGAGGACAAGGTGAGTCACGGGCACAGGCACGAGGCTTACTCTGATATTGTTTTAATGACAGTCTCTTACGTTACTTGATATCCACAATGACAAAATACTGTACTGTATCATTTTAAACATTATATTCAGTAACTTTACTGTAATAACCAAAATATTATTAGTTTATAATATATACCGTTTAAAAAACTTATAATACTTATGCTAAAAACTTATATAAGAATTGTTAGTTTCACATTCTAAGCCACACGCAATGCTGCAAGTTAGTCTTCATATATATAAAAAAAATATATATACTGTCCAGCACTACAACTTAAGCCCCACAGGCAAGGCAGCCAAGGCGGCAGCAGCAGCAGGAACAGCGGCGGCGACCCAGGCCATGCATGCGGCCCCGCCCAGCGCCCCGCGGCTGCCCCGACGCAACGATACACAGGAAGGAGAAGATTTATTTTTTACAGTGAAACGCAAAACACTGAATTCCCTTGAGGACAAACTTTTGTGTTGCATTCATCCTGACTCTCAATTTATTTTCGTCTACAAATATTTGCAGCGCGACAAACTTTTCTTTGTCGCGGGATTGATGGTTTTCAGGAAATCCCTTGGTGTTATTCCAAACAAAAAATAATAAATACGTTCCTCAATTATAATTCTTACATGCATACACGTATTTATCCTTTGTATCTCACGTACGGGGCAGCCATTTAAAAGAAAACATAGATATGGAGTCTGGCGCTTGGTACTGTAGGCGGCGGAGGTGTGAGGTGGAAAATAAAGGCTTTTTTTTTCCACCTGTGAATCTTTATCTTGAATCATGAGTGAGTGTCTCTTTATTAAATACACAGAGGCCAGAACCACCTCACAGTACCGCCCCTCAGTGCCAAGCTCCAGTCAGACGGGTAAAAGGAAGCTAAAAGTTTCTCTCAGAATCACGAGGAAAATTTGGTCTCGTAACAAACAAAACAAATTCACTGACGAAGCATATTGAACTAACCTCAATAAATCTATACAAGGGAACTAGAATATATATATAAAAAACACAGGTGTATATATTGTCCTGAATAATATTGTTACTCATAACTAGGACAAGAAAACGATGGTCTATTCTAACTATCTATCACAACATTGTATAAATAACTAACAGGAATAGTAGGACTGATAGGATCTAAAGCACAATGAGCTGCATTTAAAAGCTGCATATTCTCATGAGCAAAGATTTAGAAACGGGAAATGTGAGGATAGCATGCGGATAGGGGAAGACGACGGGGATGGGGGGGGATAAATATATATTATAGGGGATTAGTAAAGATAAAAGGAGACGAGGAGAGGAATTAAAAAAACCCTGATCTCCAGCTCCAGATAGAAAAATAGTAATAATAATAATAATAATAATAATAATAATAATACGTGTTTATGTACCTCGATTTTGCCTGAATTTATACCTAGGTGAGTCTGAAAGGTAATTGAAAGAAAGTGGGAATCGAATTAGAGCCAGACCCATTGTGAGGAACTGAAGGAGAGAAAATATTATTGCAGCTGAAGGAAGTATATTTTGAGGGAGCAAGGCTGTGGGTAAAGGGAAGT
>JAPQNM010000004.1:14818143-14835643 GCA_029783475.1 Metacarcinus magister
ATATACAATACTGCAAGTCTACATCAGCGACAAGATGGCACAGCGGCCGTGGTTTGTGGGGATACATTTGAAGGGCGAGAGCGAGACGAAAGGGTGACTGACTCGCCTTCATCCTCACTAAGACTAGAACTAAAGAGTGTTGCCGAAGTGTGTCTGCGTTCACCTTCCTCCTTCATTACCTTAGCAAGCACCATGACAAAACCACGAAAATAATTTTAGTACAAACATAAAAAAAAAGTATTAAAAAAAAACCTCACCAGCTTGCACTGTAATTATTTTTTGTCACTTTTCCTGAAATTAGCCGAAAATAACCTATCAGATTCTACCATTGACTTTTGCTGCTTCACAATTTATCGCTTGTAATTAATAAACCAAAAACTACACGAAACAAAACACCAACAAACCGTGAACTGACTTGAACGGCATATGCAGTAATGAAAGAAAAAACAAACAACATTTCGAAACAGTCATTCGAGAACTGACAGTAATAAAAGTGATATGCAAAGAACAAAAAACATTTCCATCTACGTCTCACGGTCACCAATTAAGTGCGAAACAAAGTTCATAAGTCATTCCAAACCAAAGACCCGAAATAAAGATAATTTCCCGCCGGTACTACCAAGGCTGCCAACTCAGCCGCCCTCAGCCAAGCGTCCAGCCGCCCCGCCACCACCCAGCCGCCACCTCGTCCCAGTCGTCCTCAACGTGCACCAGGTGTTCTTTACGTGTTCCTGGACGACTAGACACATCAGCGGCCGAGCGGTGGGTGAACAGCTGCACCAAGTGACCATGGGACAGCGTCTAAGCCCAGCTCGTGCATACCACAGCGTCACGCCACATACTACACAGGGGAGGAGGGAGGGTCTGGGGGCGTGTAGGTACGGATTGCTGCCTCGAACCCTCACCACCACAACGGCGTCACCTCTCACGGCGTGGCGGTGGTAAGTAGACTTTTAAGTGTTCCACGTGACTACGATGTTCAAGGTAGAAAATGTTAACTGTGATACTGTAATACTTAAATAATTTACGTTAATATGTCTTGACAGCAGAACCTTGTCTTCGTAAACTGTGTAAAGGTATAATATGTACAACCATTATATCAAAGACTACGTATATTTACAGCAATAAAGTCATGTACAAACAAGTAACAAGTGTGTTAATGAACCACCAAACCATATGCCTCCACCACAGCCCCTTGTTAGCCGGCTAGAGTAACTATTATGTATGTATATATGTACACCGCGGCCACGTCAGTCCTGTGCAGCGTTAATTACCGCACCAGACCGCACCACACTGTACCGCCTCGTCGATCCTCCTGCCATCGAGGCGCCGCTCGGGAATGTGTCACGAGAGCAATCCATATGTACAACAGCGAAACCTGAAGCCACACGCAGCCACCAGCCTTCTCGAGCACCTTGTTTAGCAGCGTATCAACTCGGTGCTTCGAGACCAGGTTTCCTTGGCTCGTGAGGCTTCAAGCTGATCGGGACTCTGATCTAAGGGTCTGAAACTTGGGTTGTGACCACCACCACCACTACCACTGCCTCTACCATTTCGCCTCTCACCCTATGATGAGTGTGGCATTTTTCAATCAAACTTTTGAGACTGGATTTAATAAGTTTCAGGCCCCGTCAGCCGCGAGAGTGGCAGCGGCGCGTCAGAGTCCCGGTCAGACCCAGCGTGCCGGGGAGACAGACAAGTAGACAGATAGACAGACAGACAGACAGACGTGAGGAAAGACAACTGGTGGAGAGAGAAAGGTGTGGTGGGGACGGTGGAATTTTCTCATGGCTTTACCTGAGGTCGAATGCGGTTCATCTGAGGAGAAAATTATGGTCGATTTAGGCCAATTGATCTTTGGCAGGTACATGAGAGGAGTCTGTGAGCAAGTTACCTGAGTGATGCTCCACCAAGACTTACACAGGTAATGAACGACCATTCTGAACCACAAACTAAACTCATTCATGGTGATGCCACAACTATTATTACCAATTTATTTACAATTTGGTGATTTTTGTTTATTTATAGTATTATTTTTATATTCTAAACTCAAGTAATGGAAAAATTTTAAGTACGAGAAAAGGAGAACTTACATGAGAAATTTTAATTAATAATCGCTGGCTCAGAATCGTCGTTCTATTAACATAATCAAATTGGGCAGGTGACCTTAATAACTTTACTGGGACAACAATGCACAATCAGGTAATCAAGCCAATTATATACTTTTTTTTCTTCAACAACCTTATACTTAATCAAATTTCCTTAACATAAATTATAGTAGTGATGTATGTATATATATAAAAATAAATACAGTTCCAATGATCTACTTATTACAATACTGAATGCAATCAATATTCAACTTTAGTTTCAATCATACCAATCAATACAATGCAACTTATTTTTAGAAAGGGTCTAATTTTGGCTACGCCCTAATTTCATCATGCTAATAATAAAACACACATACACACACATACACACACACACACACACACACACACACACACACACACACACACACACACACACACACACACACACACACGATACCTATCAGTACCTACCTCAATGTAATGAAGAAAAAAAACATTATATTTATCTAAACTCCAAGATGCCTGAGGGTCGGTGAGGAAGGAGGGGTTGAGGGAGGGAGGGAAGTGAGGGAGGGGAGGGAGGGGAGGGAGGGAGGGAGGGATATAGGGATGGGGGGTGATGAGGTAACATGAGAGGTGAGGGTACGCACAAGAGGTGACATGAGGTTAACTGACACGAACGGAGGTCAGGATGGGTAGAGTCCTGTGGGGTGGGGTGGGGGGTGGGATGAGGTCAAGGTCACAAGGTCACAAGGTCACGTGACTCCTGTACCAAGGGTCATCTCAGGTTGGGGTCATAAAGGGAAGGACACCGCACAAGCTCGGTCTTTTGTAATGCTGGACCGATATAAAATAATCAATTGTTTAGATTTTTTTTTATAATATCCAACACGTGATTTTAGACCAAACCGAAAAAAAAACTACAATGGCGAGAACAAAAATAGATAAAAAAATTGTGCAGTTTGTGTTACGTCAAAGTTCAAAAAGGGAGGAATAAAACTATATATTTGTAACGTTAAAATCTTATACCACTGAGGCTTCCTAGAGAAAAATTATATGGAATGACTTTTCTTTTCTTAGCATTCCACTGCCAAAAAAAAATCATTAGTGACCCATGGAAAACTTACCGAAAATGGGGGGCCAAGGGGAAGGGAGGGGATGTGGGGGAGAGGAACAGCGGGGGGAATGTCAGTCACCCCGCTCCCCCCTCCACCCAACACCTCCTCACCCCTGTAATACTGCTGGGGTGAATTATCAAAGGCGGGGAGGGGGAGGCGAGGGGGAGGATTAAATAAACAAACATTTGGGACATCACTGTTAAGAATTACACACACACACACACACACACACACACACACACACACACACACACACACACACACACACACACACACACATATACACACACATAAAAAAAAACCTCAGATTCACCACCAGACAAACACACAAAACAAAACTTAAACCAACAAAAATATAAAAAATAACTCAAAACTGAAAACACACACACACACACACGCACACACGCACACGCACACACACACACACACACACACACACACACACACACACACCTCACATACCCCAAACAAACACGCCATGACCTCAGACTGACCTCGTTTCTTCTGCAGGAGGGTAACGGTCGGGTTCTGAACCTTGGGCAGCGTGGAGGTGGGGGAGCGTAACACCTTCTCCACGTTGGCGTCCTTCCAGGCAAAGCTCTCCTCCAGGGACGGCACCGAGATGTTCTCCTGGAAGAGTGACAAGAGTGAGCTGCTGGAAGGAAGGTTAACAAGGTGCCAGCTAAAGAGTGACAAGAGTGAGCTGCCTGAAGGAAGGTTGAGGAAATGAGCTTAACAAGGTGCCAGCTAAGAGTGAGCTGCCTGAAGGAAGGTTAAGGAGATGAGCTTAACAAGGTGCCAGCTAAGAATGACAAGAGTGAGCTGCCTGAAGGAAGGTTGAGGAAATGAGCTTAACAAGGTGCCAGCTAAGAGTGACAAGAGTGAGCTGCCTGAAGGAAGGTCGAGGAAATGAGCTTAACAAGGTGCCAACTAAGAGTGAGAGGAGTGAGCTGCCTGAAGGAAGGTTAAGGAGATGAGCTTAACAAGAAGGTGTTAGTCAGCCAGGGAGTGTGTGAAGCTTAGTAAAGAGCTGGTCTTGGAAAGCTTGTTTGGGGTGTATGGGTGAGGTACGAGGGATGATGATAGGAGAGGAAGAGCATGGGTTTGGGGTGTGTGGGTATAAGGGACGAGGGACGGTGATAGGGAAGATTTCAGGTAAGTAATGGATAGCAGTAGTGAAAGGCATTTAAGGGGAAGGACGGCACAGGACAAAGGAATGAGACGAGAATGTATAGATGGATTGCAGACTAGCTCGTGTCACTCAGGGGCGGGGCGGGGCGGAGCGGGGAGGGGAGGGGAGAGTTGAGGTGAGAAATAGAATGTTGTTAAGTTGTCGAGGGTGGGACTGGGCAGAGCGGGGCGGGGCAAGGAATGAAGATAATGTATGGGAGGCGTTGTACACACGTAGGCAAGGTGGAGGTGAGGGATTGGGAAGGTTACTCAAGAGAGAGGGAGGAGAGGCGCGGAGAGGGAGAGTAGAGGCGTGAGGAGGCGAGGTTATATTAGTAAGGGGAGGAGAGGTTAGGTTAGTAAGGGGAGGAGTCGAGATATGGGAGGGTGAGATGAGGAGTATGTGTAAGGAAGGGGAAGATGTGAAATGGTATGTAGAGTGAAAGTGAGGGAACAAGGAAGCGAACAGAAGGAAAAAAAAAATATTAACGATAATAATCAAAATTAAAGGTATAAATACACTTCAGACAGGAAATAAAAATACTATAATGGAGTAAAATGGCAACATATGTAACAATATAATAAAAAACACGTGAAAAACACATTAATATATATAAAAAAAATCTATATACAATTTCACTGTGAAATCATCTTAAGAGTTTCAAATCCTTTAATAGCCAGCAATGAATCACCTTCGTCAGCTTCCTTCCTAAACACATTACCAGACTGACAGAGACAGACAAATGGAAAGAAGGAAAGAGAAAACAAAACAGAAAGAATGACAAAATGGTCAACTGACAGACAAATAGAGACTGAAAACAGACTGACAAACAGAAAGACAGGCGTATATGGGGTGGGGTGGGTGGTAGAGGAGGAGGAGGAGGAGGAGGAGGAGGAGGAGGAGGAGGAGGAGGAGGAGGAGGAGGAGGAGGAGGAGGAGGAGGAGGAGGAGGAGGAGGAGGGATGTTAAGCAGCCAGCCTCTGACTCACAAACTATAAATAAAGAACTCAAGAGACTAACTCTCTCTCTTACTTACCAGAGAGGAAGAAAGCAGCTTCACTTCCTCCTCCCCCTCCCCCTCCTCCTCCTCCTTGAATTTTCTTTCAACACCGAATTTAGCTTAAACTCAACCACTGTGACATATGATACAAGAAATGTCAAACCCGCTTTACCACACGTGACCAACCTCAACACCACTAAGACTTCCGAGTAAGCTGCCGCCTCCTCCTCCTCCTCCTCCTCCTCCTCCTCCTCCTCCTCCTCCTCCTCCTCCTCCACCACCCACGCTTGAGGAATGCGAGGATTTAATGGACATTCCTCTCGTAAGCTGAGGTGAAGACGTACGTGAAAGGTTAAGGACGCCCTCTGCCCCGATGCTTTCCCACACATGAGAAAACAATAACAGTTTAGCAGGTTCCCCCGAGCACGCGTCTCTTCATGGTCTTCTGAGAGCATCGACGCCGCGTGTTGGGGAAGAATGTGACGGTGGAATGAAGGCAGAGGTGAGGCAGAGCGACCCAAAGAAAGGGAAAGGGAAAAGGTTGAAGGTGTTGGGGCGTTTTGCTGCTATTGCTATTTCTACTATTACTACTACTACTACTACTACTACTACTACTACTACTACTACTACTACTACTACTACTACTACTACTACTACTACTACTACTACTACAACTACAACTACAACTACCACTACCACTACCAGATGACAATGTTAGAATATATTGCAAATTGCACATCAGATCAAGACCAACTTAACGCTATACAATAAATTACTAGAAATAAAATAATAAAATAAAAAATAATCTCAGACGGAACCTACAAGACAAACAGTGAAAGTGAAGCAAGGAGACCACATACAAACACATCCTCTCAGCAGGTGGATGAAGGTGAGACCAGGTGAAGGCAGGTGAGGTGTGGGAGAAGGTTGGTTGGGCTTACCTGTGAGGGGCGCCGCTGGGGGGAGGAGAGGTTATCGTAAGCCACCTTCCGATACTCCTTGCGTCCTAAGCTGGGACTGGCACTGCCCGCTGTAAGGAGGCAGACAGGGTGAGACGCGGTGCAAGGAACATTATACAACCATACATAATAATACCAATAATGAGTTGTATGTAATGTATATAAGAATGTAGAAGAAGGAATGATTTACGACATATATAGCAAAGATAAATAGATACGTCAGAGTACAATTATAATGCATGTAATGGATCATAATTTCAGGAAAAAACAAAATAGATGTATACTATGTGAGATTAAAACCAAATTGATATATAATGAAACTAATGCAATGTATCTGAAACCTAAAAAATCTATAACAGATAAAGGAGTCGATATAGAAAAAAAAAAAACAGAAAAAAAACACCAAAAATGATACACAAATTACAACATTCAACGAGATATACCACGACACTGTCTTTAAAACCATCACACACGCACGTGCACACACAAAACTGAGGAAACGACTTAATTCCCTCTGATGCTTTTTAGACACTAATTGCCTTCCCTCCATCTTCCCTCCTACATGAGACCCGCCCCCTTTTTCTCTACTCTCCCTCCCTCCCTCACCCTTCCTCAACCTTCCTCTCTTAGCTCTTCACACTCTCTCCCTTTCTTTTTCCACAATCCTTTCCTCCTTCTCTTCTTCTCCCCTTACACAATTTCAACACTCTCCTTCCCTACTTCCTTTTCTACCTTCGCACCCACACACTCTCATCTCACCATCTCTTCCCCTTAATCTCATCTTTATCTCCTTCCCTCCATCTCTCACATCCGATAGCATCTGAGACACACTGAGATGCTGCAAGATCTTCAAATGAGACGTAGAGAGATCCTAGCCTGATCCACATCCACACACATAACACACGCACACGCACACGCACACGCACACGCACACGCACGCACACACACACACACACACACACACATACACACACACATACACGCACACGCACACGCACACGCACACGCACACCCACACCCACACCCACACCCACACATAAAAATGATAAAATAAAACCATAAAACGAGATATGTTGAATTTTCACACATTTTCACACATTTTCAACTTATATTTCACACAGCAAATTGTTTCTCCAAGAGCAGATGTGCGACGAGGGAGGAGAGGGAACGAAAAAGAGAGAGAGAGAGAGAGAGAGAGAGAGAGAGAGAGAGAGAGAGAGAGAGAGAGAGAGAGAGAGAGAGAGAGAGAGAGAGAGAGAGAGAGAGAGACCGTCTGTCTGTTTGTCTCTCTCTCTCTCTCTCTCTCTCTCTCTCTCTCTCTCTCTCTCTCTCTCTCTCTCTCTCTCTCTCTCTCTCTCTCTCTCTCTCTCTCTCTCCATCCCTTGGACTTTTTTCTCCATCATTTTAACTTTCATCACATTCCCTTTAATGTTTCGTTGTCTACCGAAGGAAATAGAGAATATGGGAAAATAAAAAAAAGAAGAACAAAACGGAGAAGTACAAAGTATAAAGGAAGAACAGACTGCAACATTGCTACTGTACCTAACGAGGAGGAGGAGGAGGAGGAATACAAGGCATATAAGGGAACACAAACAGCAACAGGCCCTAGGGTCTCTGCGAAAGCCGTTTGATATAACTACTCTACACTAACTACTTGAATGCGTGATCTATTTTATTATTAATTTTATTATTTTACTGTTCTTTATATATACATTTATTTATATATTTCCGACTCCTAGCCCCGCCCATCTTTCCTCTAATAGGTTCGAATATGTTGCTTATATAATACATTATTCATATATAGAACACGTAATAATGATAATATTGATAATAATAGTAATAATAATAATAGTAATATTAATGCATTTTAAATCATAAATATGAGTCTAGATTCGTGTTCAAGAAAGAGCAGGAAACGCCCGTTCTATGGAGTTATAGTGAAATGGAAACTGAATATAATTATAGATGTAGGAGTGTAAAGTATTATGCATGAATTTATTCCACACAATTTAAATTTTCTTTATAAGTATTATAATTATTTGAATATTGATGAATGTATAAGACAGGCTTTATCAAACTCCATAACTTTATTTTTATAAAATTTTCCTGTTGGACTAATATTTATGTAGTAAAATGGGAAAAACCTTTTCGACCTCAATTCTAGTGGAATTTACGGGCCACAAAATAGAAAATCCAAATATTATAGTAATGACAAAATTCTTTCCAGATTCGTGATCAGCATGCCTGAGAACCCCTTGGTATCAATTTTCATGAGTTGCGTTGAAATATCAACAAAAGCTTAACCTAACCTAACCTAACTAAAATACGTTTTCCCAGCCCTTACATCTCTTGGCTGATATCATATATTTTTTTTCAATAACTCGAAAAGTATGAGGTTTACGTCAAAAATTTATAGAATAGTAAAGAATGAGTAAGAGACGTGCATTCTTTTGTGCTATAGTGAAATGGAATCGGAATGTAAGTATATATGTAGGAATATAAAATGTACTTTTGATATGTTTTAATCGATTTTAATCAGTTTAATTCGCTAACAGTTCAAGATATGGAAACCAAATAACATTTAAACGTTATATTGTGCAGATTTAGGGTAGGTCATCTCTATGTATTTTTGTCATATGAGACCAGTATCAGCCAGTAAAGTTAAATAATGGTTATTTCATTATTGTTATTAGGCAAACAAGAGTAAATACAGTTTGATATTATAGTAATCAGGAAAATATGGCCAGATTTGTGTTCAGCATGACCGAAAATCTCATTGTACCAATTTTCATGTGATTCGGAGGTGTGGAAATTTATATGAAATTTCATAAGGATGTACATCCTTATGAAATTTCATGCAAATTTCCACACCTCCGAATCACATGAAAATTGGTACAATGAGGTTTTCGATCATGCTGAACACAAACCTGGCAGAGGAGGAGGAGGAGGAGGAGGAGGAGGAGGAGGAATACAAGGGAATACAAGGGAACACAAACAGCAACAGACCCTAGGGTCCCTGCGAAGGCTGTTTGATAAAAAAGGAGGAGGAGGAGGAGGAGGAGGAGGAGGAAGGAGGAGGAGGAGGAGGGAGGAGAGAGAGGGGAGGAGGAGAGGGGAGGAATAGTAAAGAAAAGTAGCTGAAAAGGAGAAATGAGGCAAGAGAGACATTTGTTAGCCAAAATAAACACACACACACAAAAAAAAACAAAAAAAACATGAAACTTGCGACGGAAAAGAAAGAAAGAAAAACAAAAACAAAATACCGAATGGACAAAAGAATCAAACAAACTGGTAAAGAAGGAAGAGAAAAGGATAACAGAAAAAAAAGAAAAGACAAGATAAGACAAGACAAGAAAGAGACAGCGAAAGGGAGGAGGTAAAGAGGGAGGGAGACGGAGATAAAGAGGGAGGTAAGGAGGGAGGGAGAGGGAGGTAGAAAGAGAAGGGAGGGAGGGAGGAAGAGAAAAGTAGTCTGTTACTGGCACCATATATGTCTTGTCTACCCTTGGCCCTTGGCACTCGTCCTGCTCACGGTGCCTGTTGCTCGCCCATTTTTCTCTCCCTCTGCTCCGTTATTTCGGGAGAAGCGTATGGGTGGGAGGAGGAGGAGGAGGAAGAGGAGGAGGGGAAGAGGCTCTATATGGTAGGCGTATTTGTCACGTGACTTGCAATCCTACCTCCTCTTCCTCTTCCTCCTCCCCCTCCTCGTCCTCCTCCTCGCTGCGTACAGGTTAGCAGGAGCCATGATGGAGCGACACAGGTGAGGCTCGACAGGTAAACCCAAGTTGCCTAACCATGTCGTCTAAATTTTCTCGTTTTTATACCACACAAACAGGAAAAACTTGAGTACACACACACACACACACACCTACACACCTGCACCTACACACACACACACACACACACACACACACACACACACACACACACACACACACACACACACACACACACACACACGTACATGAAAAATGACACTAATACTAACGAAGTAGACAAACATACACAGAAGAAGAAAAAAAAACCAACCTAACACGTACACCAACTGCTCTCGACATCACATCAAAGGATTAACAAGGGTGGCAGGGTGGCAGGGTGACAAAGTAAGGGCTAAGGGCGGCAGAGTGAGAGGGTGATGGTGACAAGGTGTGAGTGAAGATGGCAAGGTGGTAAGATGCATGAGGGAGGGTAGCAGGGTATGAACATGAAGGTGCTAGTGTATGAATGATGCTGGCAGGGTAAATGAAGGTGACAGGGGATATGAATGAAGGTAGCAAGGTGTGAGGGTGAAGGAGGGAAGGTGAGAAAGTGACAAGGTGTGAATATGAAGGTGGCAGGATGTAAAAGTGAGGGTGGCAGTGAAAGAGAGTGTAGGTGCTAGGATGGAAGGGTGAGGGTGGCAGGGGAAGGGTGAGGGTGGCAGGGGCGTCGTCAGGTGTTTAGTAGGTGAGCTTAAGGGAATCACCAGCTGTCAGGGAGTATATCGGTTTTCGGAGTTGTTGTTGGCGGACCCAGTGATGAGAGAATGAGAGAGAGAGAGAGAAAGAGAGAGAGAGAGAGAGAGAGAGAGAGAGAGAGAGAGAGAGAGAGAGAGAGAGAGAGAGAGAGAGAGAGAGAGAGAGAGAGAGAGAGAGAGAGAGAGAGAGAGAGAGAGAGAGAGAGAGAGAGAGAGTAAGAGAGAGTAAGAAAGAGTAAGAAAGAGATTAAGAGAGAGTAAGAGAGTAAGAAAGAGAGAAAGAGAGAAGAAAGAGAGAAAGAGAATAAGAGAGAGAAAGAGAGAGACCAGAGTGCAAAAGAAAGCGAGCGAGCGAGCGAGCAAGCTAACAGAAGTAAATCGGAAAAAAAACCAACACCGATACAGAAGAAGAAGAAGAAGAAGATCTGACAAGTTTACTGAACGAGTCACTTCACCATCTGCCCTCTACCCTTTTTCTTCCTTCTTGATGAGGGGAAACTATAAAAAAAGGGGAGATAGGGAGGAGGTAAGAGAGAGATAGGGAGGAGGTAAGAGAGAAAGGGAGGGAAAGGAGGGGAAAGGAGGGGAAAGGAGGGGAAATAGGAGACATAGGGGAAAGAGAGGAAGGGAGGGAAAGGAGGGGAAAGAGGGTACCATTAACAGGTCGTTCAATGAGCTTCACGCGTGAGTCAAGACGGCCTTCAGATCACCTTCCATTAGCTCCTCGTGGGGGCTAAAGTTGTGCCAGGAGAAACACAGAGGAAGAGGAGGAGGAGGAGGAGGAGGAGGAGGAGGAGGAGGAGGAGGAGGAGGAGGAGGAGGAGGAGGAGGAGGAGGAGGAGGAAGGTAATATTAGGTGGGATGGAGATGGATATATGTAGGTGGATAAGGGTGGAATGAGGTGGTGTAAGATTTAAGTGAAGAAAATAGAAGAGAGAGAAATGGGACGCGGAAGAGGGGAAGGAGGGAAGGAAGGAAGGTAAAAATTGAGGGAATGGAAGGTAGGGATTGAGGGAAAGGAAGGTTGGTAAGGATTGAGGGAAGGTAGGGATTGAAAGGAAGGTAGATAGGGATTTAAGGGAAGAGAAGCAGGTAGGGAGGGAAGATGGAAGGTTACCTGAGGGCAGAGCAGCAGGTATTGGGTCTCTTAGATAGCATCACCATCATCTGCCAACACCTAAGGCAGCGAGGGACTTTTTTTACTCTCTCTCTCTCTCTCTCTCTCTCTCTCTCTCTCTCTCTCTCTCTCTCTCTCTCTCTCTCTCTCATAATTTTTGAGGCATTGTTGTATGAATATGTATGAATAATAACATACGAATAGGAGAAGGTAAGGAAAAAAAATATATACAAAAAAGGCAAAGAAAGAGAATAAGGGAAAAAAAAGTAAAGCTGACAGACTTAATTAGCAGAGAAGAGAAGAAAAGAGGAGAAGAGAGAACAAAACTAAAGGGAAGGGAAGGGAAGGGAAGGGAAGGGAAGGAGATTTAATAATAATGACGTAATTACACACACACACACACACACACACACACACACACACACACACACACACACACACACACACACACACACACACACACACTGTCACATAAATATTCCCCTCCAGACAGTCTTTAATCGTCCCATAAAGAATGATGCTATTGGTCTTCTGCCTCATGAGCTCAACCAATCACACGCGGACAAACACCAGCGCTACTTAAGTGGCCATAACACGTCAAGTTGTAAGGAGGTGATCGGGATTCTAACTTTGATCACGAAGAAGGAAAAGAAATCAAGGGATAATATACGCGTGTTGCAGAATTATATATATAAGTAATAAAATGTATAGAAGACAGTGAAATATGGAATAGATAAATATAAAATCTGATGAGGAAAGGAAATAAAATATACGAGATGCAAAGGAATTAGGGAAAAGTTAAAGGTGTATGATGCAATTACTTTTGTTTCGTAATCTTAAAATCTGTATCTCAGTGTTTTATGTTCTCCTTTTGATTGTTGTTCTTGTCAGTAACGCGTAAAATATTTGTGTGTGTTTTATGAAGCGAATCTCTGGTTATACAAAAAGAAAACGAGCATTAGTAACATTATATTTACGTATCAGACTATGAGACTCTCTTTTAGTGTATACATCCTCTGTGCTACCGCGGGTTAATGTATACAGGTAATGCATTTAAGAAGGCAGGAAGAGGGAGGTGACGCTGGCCAGATGAGTTCCCAGGTGTGTGTGTGTGTGTGTGTGTGTGTGTGTGTGTGTGTGTGTGTGTGTGTGTGTGTGTGTGTGTGTGTGAGGAGGGGGGGAGGGAGGGGTGGTGGTGGTGTTCCGACCCACTAAATCTCCCTGCCACACCTTGCTGCTTAATCTTTGCTCAGGTGAGTCATTTGTGATATTCTTAAACGTCACCTGAAGACTGGGTACAATGCGGTCGTGGTCTGTCTGTCTCTCTCTCTCTCTCTCTCTCTCTCTCTCTCTCTCTCTCTCTCTCTCTCTCTCTCTCTCTCTCTCTCTCTCTCTCTCTCTCTCTCTCTCTCTCTCTCTCTCTCTCTCTAACATGTTTTAATACACCATATAAATAGAAATACGAAAAACAAAAGTTACAACAAATTACAAAACCAATGATAAAAAACAGGAGAAAAAAAAACAGACATGAATAAACAGTGAAACAAATTGAGCAAAACCTTTACACACACAAAAAAAGAGAAAAAGAAAAAAAATATGTAGGTCTTGGTGGGAGGTAGAGATAATATGATGTTATGTGGAGACTCACTCACTCACTCACTCACTCCATTACTCACTCACTCAATTACTCACCCCTTGCCGGCGTCCACACTTTGGGCTGGTCCTTGAACGATGGAAGGTCTGGGAGATCGATCCTGGAGGGACCCGAGTCGTCTTTGTCGGTCCTCCCTGGCGTCCACACTCCTGCAGGGAAGAGGAGGAGAAGGAGGCTCGTTAGCGTGGGTGGCAGTGAAAAAGTTAAGGTGGGAAGCAGTGAAAAGATTAATGTGTCAGGCAGTGAAAAGATTAACGATACTCTTATGATTTGTTTTATACAGGGAATGACGGAATTAATACCTAACCTAACCTAACCTAACCTAACCTAACCTAGCTTAACGTAACCTAAACTAACCTAACCTAACCTAGCTTAACGTAACCTAAACTAACCTAACCTAACCTAACCTAAACTAATCTAATCTAATCTAGCCTAATCTTTATCTTATATTTTCCTTGTTACATATTATTTTTTTTAACTGTTATTTTAATCTATTTGTTATAAATATCATTGTTTTTCTAAATATATATATTCTTTTGGTGTACCTTATGATACTTTTTCTCTTGAATCAAATTATTTTTCTTTTTCATCGTCTTATCTTGACATTTATTAAGTACACCTTTTTTTTTCTATTATTTTTATATATAGTTCTTTCCCCTATCAACCCACTCACCATTTTTCATCACCAGCTGTCGGATGATATTTTTTACTCTCTCTCTCTCTCTCTCTCTCTCTCTCTCTCTCTCTCTCTCTCTCTCTCTCTCTCTCTCTCTCTCTCTCTCTCTCTCTCTCTCTTTCAGTATAAAAAAAACTTCTTACGACCGCTTCCTATCACACACACACACACACACACACACACACACCACACACAGACACAGACACAGACACACACACACACACACACACACACACACACACACACACACACACACACACACACACACACACACACACATTATAAGCAAACAAAAGGTGAATAGGAAAATAAGCATGTGGGACGGCGAACAGAGGGAGAGGAAAGAGGGGAAAAAAGTAAGACAGGTGGAAGGAAGGAAGGAAGAGAAGAATGAGAACGAGGGAGAGAGGGGAAAACAGGGGAGAGAAAGGAGGGCACAGCAGCACAGGTGAGGAAAAGGACAGGTGCAGCAGACGTTGAGGGGAAGTAAGGTAAGGGGAAAATAATAAGAACTGTTACCCTCACATTGAAGGTGCTACAGAGGGGAAGAAACTGAGGGAAGAGAAATAAAAAGAAAGGAAGGCAGGAAGGAGGAGAGGGAGAGAATGGAAAGGGAAGGGAGTGGAGACCCTAAGGTATAAGGAAGAAGGAAGGAAAGTAAAGGATTGAAGTAAGGGGTCAGATAAAGCCAAGGAAAGAAAGGGGAGATAGGAAAGGGGAGATAAGAAGGGGAGATAGGCAAGGGGAGAGACACTTTCAGACGATGTAAAACGAGGGAAAAAGAGAAAATAATGAGTATTGTTTGGTGGCATATGTAAGGATGTGTTTGTGTTGGTTTCTAAATCTGTATAGTGGTCTGTGTGGTGTGGATGGTGTTGTGGTGCAGTAAGTGGTGTAGCGAGTGGTGTAGTAATGTAGTAAGTGATGTAATAAGTGGTAGGTGGTATTGCATTTATATTCCCAAACCATAACACGAAACATACACAAACAAAATATCAATAAACAATAAAACACAACCCCCCAAAAAAAAAACATTGAATCATGATGAATACCCACCAAAAAAATAAATAAATAAAACCATACTCCACACTTCTTAATACGCTAAAAATAACAACGTAACGCATAAGAAACAGTTACGCTTTTCACACCTGTAAATAAGTCACCGTGTCACTTGAGCCGCTTAAGGACGGGATTATGAGAACACGAGACTCCGAGGATCCCAGGCTCTAAGGGCTTTCCAGGGGTGCCCTTCCTCCTGGCGAGGCGAGCAAGTTTACGGGGCGCGGTCATGCATAAGTAAGAGAAAGAGAAAGAGGAAGAGGAAGAGGAAGAGGAGGAGGAGGAGGAGGAGGAGGAGGAGGAGGAGGAGGAATACAAGGGAACACAAACAGCAACAGACGCTAGGGTCCCTGCGAAGGCTGTTGGGTATAAATACTCTACACTAACTACTTGAATTAGAGAAAGGATAGTACAGTGGAAGGTTCCTCCCCTCCCATCCATCTCTCCAGCCGAAACTGACAGGAAAAGAAGTGATACCATGTAGTGTAAAAAAACTACATGGAATTTACGAGGAAAGTGTGTCCAGCCGAAGCTGGACGGAAGAGGAAGTTATACCATGTAGTAAAGACAAACTATCATGGAATTTTCCCAGCTATGCCGTGTGATTCTAATTTCTTTAGTAATCGTTTATGGGGAACTTTGTCGAACGCTTTTTGGAAATCAAGATAAATTATATCTATCGCTTTTGTCTCGTCATACTTGTTGAATACATCGTTATAAAAGTCAAGCAAATTTGTTTGACATGAACTTTTGTGGTGAAAGCCATGTTGAGTAATTTTAATCATACTATTCTATCATGTAACAGAGTTTCCATTAGTTTACAGACTACGGATGTGAGGCTGATTGGTCTGTAGTTATTTGGTAGCGCTTTGTCTCCCTTTTTTTGTATAGGTGTAACATTTGCCAATTCCCAAGTGAGGAGGAGGAGGAGGAGATGGATGAAGAAGAGGTGGAGAACAAAATGAATGGTAGGAATAAAGGGAATGAGAAGAGGATGTAGGGACCAAGCAGGATAGGAAGAAGAGGATGAACGGAGGAGGAGAACGAGAGGAGGACAGCGGGATATACGAAGAGAATGAAGAGGCTAAGGAGGAAAGAAGAAGACAAAAACACACATAAGAGAAAGAGAATTAGGACAAGGAAAAAAGGAGTAGAACATAAACAAAAACACACAGAAGGAAGAGAATAAAGACAAGGAGGAAAGAAGGATAACGGTACGAGAACAACAACACACATTAGGAAGAGAACAACAAAGAGGAGAAGAAGAAGAAGAAGAACAGATAATATAATAAAGCAGTAGATATATTGTATTACGAAAACAAGAGAATCACCTTTATAACCTAAGGCGAGTTTCCCGAAGCTGTATTTAGACGCATTATGCTTAAGATAAAACTTTTGACAGGAGTCGGTCGGCGTGGCAGCAAGGGAGGGAATGGTGTCCTGCTGCCAGCATACCGTTTTCATCCAATAATAGCGCTGGGCAGTGTTATCCCGCCCTTCCCCCCCCCCCCCCCTCACGCCCTCCCCCCGACCGTCCGCTAATAGATACTGAGAGAAACACTTTGGAAATAATTTGAAGGTCTTGTGTAACCAGCATTGATAGGACTCACTAGGGTAATGCAAGTAAATATCTGTTAATCCGAATGAGAATAAAAAGTAGATGATACATTCCTGTTTAATGTTGTGTTACGTGGATGCAAAAAAAAAATAAATAGATACGATACAATATATTACATGGAAGAAAAACTGATGATGAAAAATACAGATAGAATTAATGAAGAAATAAAGGAGACAAATTAATGGAGAAATGAGCAAGTCAACTAATGAAGGAAGAAATAAAAAAAGAAAAAATGTGAAGAAACAACAACAAAAAAAGAAATAAACGTAAAGAAATGAAGAAAAAGTTAATCAAGGTTAATAAAATGTAACAAAAAAAAAAAATGTAACTAAAAAATGTCATAACAAAATAGAAGGAAAAAAAAAATATATAAATTCATGAAGTCCAAAAAATAAAGAAATGAAGAGTGAAACAAAATAAAAGAAAAAGAAAAAGGACAAGAAAAGGATGAGTAAAAGGAAGAGAGGACAGGAGAGCAGCAAGAGGGGCGAGCAGGACGGGAGACGAGGATGAAGGAAGAGGAGGACAGGAGAGGAGGAAGAGGGGAGAGGTAAGGTGAGGTGAAATGTTTAAGTTTTGGGA
>JAPQNM010000004.1:14840643-14848143 GCA_029783475.1 Metacarcinus magister
CACACGCACACACCGGTGACGCACGCAAAACACTTACACACACACCACACTTAGGTTTAGTAGCGGACAAAATATTACTGTCCTTGTTTATATAGATGAACTTATTTTTACATTGGGTTAATATTCACTTCATTAATTCAAGGTAAAGACACGAGGAGTAAATTCGTTAGTGAGAGTAAGGTTCCACTCTGTGACCAATGCTTGTTTTAAGTTGTGTTGGTTTCGTTGATAGAAAGGAAAGTTGTCAGAAAGTATCAAGAGAAAAAATATAAACAGTTTTAGCGTTACGTCATGAAAGTGAGTATCTTATTTCGAGTTTTTTTTTCATGGTTTTGTTCGATTCAATAAAAGGTTTAAAATGTGAGGAGTTTAAATTATTACTATTATTATTATTATTATTATTATTATTATTGGTGCTGTCATTCTATACATAAATAATACAAGGGAATGAAAGCCAGTGTTGACGTGGACAGGTGTAAAAGATGCAGGTGTAACAAATCCTCGTGTCCCTGCCGCACCTCCCTGGTCACAACGCTACACAAACAGAGACGAGAAATGTCATGAAGCTACGAGAAAATATCAAACCATTAGGCAGGATGCGAGCCTGTGACGCCTAAGCTGATTGGGAGGCAAAGGATTTACAGCCACGCCACCACCAACTTGAAATTCAATGTCAATATGTTTGTTTTCTTTTCATGTTTAAAATTTACACCCATAGAGGCATGCAAAAATAAATTGTGAAAAAAATACAATATTGCCACAACACTTAACATATTATAGTTGTGTTTAATTTCATATGAATTTTCTTCCTTATTAAATGATTTTACACTCCCGATATGACGCTACCAATTACGTTACGACCTTCCACGCCTTCTTCACTTTCTGTATAAGGTAAATAGGAGGAGGAGGAGGAGGAGGAGGAGGAGGAGGAGGAGGAGGAGGAGGAGGAGGAGGAGTGAGTCCGCCACATAAGCACCACAGGAAGAAGAGCCACCTTGGTCTTGAAATACTCACTCACTCACTCTCTCTCTCCTCCCTTCCGTCAGCCTTACAAAAACCATCCTCCTCCTCTTCCTCCTCCTCCCTCACACCACTAACCACCCTTCCCTCCACATCCCCGTCTTCCTCCACCTCCACAAGTACCCACACGGACTATAAAAGAAAGCAGTACCCGTTCAGACAACCTTCATTAGGTGGTCGCGTTGACTCACTCACTAGCCAGTCCAAACAACGTAACTTTGGGAGAAAATTTTTTTGCCGAGCCCGCTTCCCTACCCGTCGGCGCCGCGTACCCGAGGCTGGGCGGTGGAGACTCAAGGCGAAGAGAACCCACAACCCGACGCCTATATTGAGCGGTGAGCTAGGGAGGAGGAGGAGGAGGAGGAAGAGGAAGAGAAGGGGGAGGAAAGCTAAAGCTGCGGCAGAGGCTGGCTGGCTGGCCGGCGACGCTTCTTTCCAACACTTTACCGACATGACATCACCCCTTGGACAAAATTGACTTTTCTCTCACTTCTCTCTCTCTCTCTCTCTCTCTCTCTCTCTCTCTCTCTCTCTCTCTCTCTCTCTCTCTCTCTCTCTCTCTCTCTCTCTCTCTCTCTAATTATGGTTTTAGACGATATGATCTAAGATTTCAAAGGCCACAAGGAAATCTAGATGTAGGAAGCAAAGAGAGAGAGAGAGAGAGAGAGAGAGAGAGAGAGAGAGAGAGAGAGAGAGAGAGAGAGAGAGAGAGAGAGAGAGAGAGAGAGAGAGAGAGAGAGAGAGAGAGAGAGAGAATAAAATAAATAAGGATGTATGTAAGAAGGCACACCACCCCCACAATTAAACCATCTCATTACCCTCACACTTAAGAGCATATACACCCTTTCCTTTAATTCCATTTTAATCCTAATTCATTTACTTATCCTCCTCATTACCCTTCTACCCTCACCTTCCTCCTCCTCCTCCTCATAATACCTTCCTCATTAACATCAGCTTCGTCTTGTCACTCCCTCCTAACCCATTCTATCAACCCTTATCCTCACCCTCACAGCTTCACATCTCCACTCTCCCTCATCTTCCCAGCCTCAGTGCAGCATCCACCCTCCCTCCCTCATCTCCTAATACGGCTTAACTACCACATTTACTTTCAACACCGCAGACTACCATTATATAAATCATTGGCAAAAGCGCGGTCACTCGTAACTCGCAGTGAAAATCTTAAAATGTTACTTCCCTTCACGCACACACAGATATACATGTGCGTACAATTGAATGCATGTGTGACTCTTTAATGTGTGTGTGTGTGTGTGTGTGTGTGTGTGTGTGTGTGTGTGTGTGTGTAAATGTGTGTATGGAGTCGGCGTGTAGGCGGAAGATATAAATAATGTGTGTGTGTGTGTGTGTGTGTGTGTGTGTGTGTGTGTGTGTGTGTGTGGTGTGTGTGTGTGTGTGTGTGTGTGTGTGTGTGTGTGTGGTGTGTGTGTGTGTGTGTGTGTGTGGTGTGTGTGTGTGTGTGTGTGTGTGTGTGTGTGTGTGTGTGTGTGTGTGTGTGTGTGTGTGTGGTGTGTGTGTGTGTGTGTGTGTGTGTGTGTGTGTGTGTGTGTGTGTGTGTGTGTGTGTGTGTGGTGTGTGTGTGTGTGTGTGTGTGTGTGTGTGGTGTGTGTGTGTGTGTGTGTGTGGTGTGTGTGTGTGTGTGTGTGTGTGTGTGTGTGTGTGTGTGTGTGTGTGTGTGTGTGTGTGTGGTGTGTGTGTGTGTGTGTGTGTGTGTGGTGTGTGTGTGTGTGTGTGTGTGTGTGTGTGTGTGTGTGTGTGTGTGTGTGTGTGTGTGTGTGTGTGTGTGTGTGTGTGTGTGTGTGTGTGTGTGTGTGTGTGTGTGTGTGTGTGTGTGTGTGTGTGTGTGTGTGTGTGATCTGGGTACTTAAAGTCAAGGTGGAGAGGCCGCTTCAGTCACCTGTGCAGCCTCCTTACGAGTCTCATTAAGTTTTGGGTACACAGGTAAATACTCCCTCCCTCCCCTTGCACCCTCGCCCACTCCCCCCAACATAAGGGACGCCGCGCCCCTTCCCCCCTCCGTAAAAGGCAAGTCATTAGGAACACACAAACGCCTCAAGGGAAAGGAAGTATCGGTAGGAAAGAAACAAAAGCCATTGCAGTGATTTACAATACGCAAATAAATATAAATAAAAGGCAATAACCAACTTACGAGGATACTAATAGGAATAAGAAGCCGATAGGGCGTAAGAGAAGGATTTAAGTGAAGGAAATATCGTTAAAAAAATGATAAAGAAAACAATTGCTGATCATAATAATACGTAGAAGTGAATATAAATAATGGAAGTCTCAGTATCAGCTCAGCAAAGTTGATGAAAGTAATAACAACACACCATAAAAAAAAAACCAGTAGAATATCGAGAAGGAAAAAAAAAAAAAGAATAACAAGAAATAACTCAAAATCATATAAAAAAAAAAAACTACCTCACTTCACACACACACATACAAAAAAAAGGCAACGAAAAAAAGAACAACTGAGCTCAAGACAAAGGAAAAGGCTGTACACCTGATCTGCGACTCATCTTCACACCTGGCTGACTCACGCCTCACCTGCCGCCCTTCCTACACACCTGAGAGGGAAACGAGTCCAGCAGGAAATACGGTAAATTGCTCTTTTCCTCTCCGCATGACAAACTACTCTTTCCTCCCTCTTTTTCCTTCTTTCTCTCTCTTTCTTTCTCTTTCCTCCTCCCTCCTTCCCAATCTCCTTCCCTCGTCCTTCCTTCCTGCCTCCTTCCCTCTCTCCTCTCCTTCCCTCCTCTCTTCCTTCCTCCCTCCCTGAGCCCAGAAAGTTTACAAATGACCGTCTTTTGTTACGTTATAAGTTACGATTTAAAGGTAAAATTCTAGGATATTCAAGTTGAAATGTATGAAATATCGTAAAAAAAAACTTGCTTGTATGGTTTTGTTTTTTTATTTGTAGCTTTTTTTTTGTTTGTGTATTCATCGATCTTGTTTATATTTTATTAATTTATTACACTTTGAACGTCCCTCTATCCATTCCTGCAGCGTAATCGAAGAAGAGTGATGGTGATGGTGGTGACAGGTGTGTGTGTGTGTGTGTGTGTGTGTGTGTGTGTGTGTGTGTGTGTGTGTGTGTGTGTGTGTGTGTGTGTGTGTGTGTGTCTAATAATTTTAGCCACAGTCGGGCAATAAATCAAATGTTTACGACGCAGTAAATTAGAATAATAAGAATAATGATGCTTCTTCAATTGCTGTTATTGCTGCTGCTGCTGCAATACTACTACTACTACTACTACTACTACTACTACTACTACTACTACCAATAATAATAATAATAATAATAACAATAATAACATAAGTAATACACTGGAATATTACAGACACAAAACTTTAATGATAAACACACGCACACGCACACGCACACACACGCGCACGCACACACACACACACATTTACACACACAAAAAAAACACACACACACACCCACACAGCTATGCGAGGGACGTGGAGTTAAATGATATTCTCAACTCTTCTTTTTTCGCCAAGTTTTTTCTTCTCTCTCTACATTTTTGTCGCACTCGTTACCCTGCATCGCTAAGCTCCACGTACACAACCTGTTTACATCGATAATATCAACAACTCGTCACTCCTTCCCTAAGTCTTTTTTCCCCGCCTTAAAAGTCACTGGCCTCTCATCCTCAAACTTGCACCTCTCCTCCCAAGGTCACTCCAGTTCTACGTATTATTGATTGACATTAAACATTTATATCTATTCACACTAAAGAAAGAAAATAACTATCGATCATTCCTTTGCAGTTATACCATGTGAACTATAACTAAAGATATACACCACTGGATTTATTCATAGTAAGACATTAAGTTTCGATCCCACTCAGTCGTAGGTATGTACCAATCATTGACTGGTGATCTCATGACGTCACACACACCTTTGCCATCTATAGACTGACGCTGTGACCTTGCACGGATCAATATACTCGTTACAGTAACAAGTGAGTCTGACATCCTTCACCAGACACACCTGAACATGTTTATTTATGGCTTGGTCAGTGGATCGAAGGGACTGTCAGGTACATAACAGTAGCGAGGGGGCGTAGGGGGGGGGACGTGCCTGCTCTGTGTACCACTCAGGTGTCTGTGATAGCCCTTGTGCCACTCATATATGACTGAATACACTCTAATCCCACACAGATCAGAGTCGACAGCTCAAGGTATCTCATGCATACGTCATTACAGCCAGGTACAGGTAACAGGAGGCTCTTGAGGTGATGTCCCACATGAGAAGGAGGATTCATCACGTAACTGGTTGAGTCTCAGAAGCTTTATAAATGCAGGTTTGTGGCGTGTATACTGAGAGGAAGGAGTGACGAGGGCGGGAGGCAACAGTGAATAGGGTCGGAACTAGTTGTATATAAGGCAAGAGACAAATTACTGAGGTTGGAATGCTTAAGATGGAAAGGAATGGCCAGGGTTGAGAATATCAAGGAAAAGAGTGACCCGAGATCGGTAATATCAATGATTCTTTTATTATTAATGATTTCTATATCACCAACACAACCTCTCTGTATCGTTAATCAATCTCATTGTTGACAAAGGCGTTATTATCATGTTTGGTTTATCGAGAAACATTAAATTTCAGAGTAAGTATTTTCTTTTTCTATCGCCAATATTACTGTCGTTTGCCTCAATAAAATTACGTACTTCCTTTTAATGTTACTATCGCCTTATTTTCACATTCCAAACATCACTGATAATGTTCCCTCCATACCACTGATGTCATTGTTTTATGCTCCGTTAACATCGTGAATAAAGTTTTCCTTATAATAAAACTATCAACCGCTGAGCCACCTGCTCTTGCCCTTAGTGACAACGCTGCACCACTTTCAACACATTTAGAGGAATGTTCTTGCCCACCTGTCCCCTGCCGCAGGATTACCCAACACTCGGAGTCTGCTTAGGGTCCGGACCTCAAGGATGTTTGGTTCAGATCCAACTTCATGAGACTCACCTGTGTGTGTACCGAGTCAATGCACTTTAAACACCTTATAAAATCAAGGTAATATTGCCAACATATTATGACGTTTTTAAAAGTCACAAAGATAGGCTTCCTTCTATACGAGAAAGTAAGTAGTCATCACCTTCGACAAAATGTGCTTCGATCACTATATACACAAAGACGTTCATGGAAGAACAAGGCTTCTCTAGTTTTGTCTGTAAGCGTTGCAATAAACCCAAAAAAATAAAAACAACCCAAACGTTATTGCAAATGAAGGCTTGAACTAAATAACTCATAACGTATTTATCATTTATCTAAAGTAGACATTAAGAAAACCTTGGAACACGCAAGCCACTTAATGAGGACAGTACTTAAGTGCAACGACCCACGCAGCCTCCAACACCCTTTATCTCCCTTTCCCTCTCTCCCTGCCTCCCTGCTTCACACCCCTTACTCCCTCCCTTCTTCCCACGTATCATCAACCCAGCGCGCACAATAAAGCCGCAGATATAATGGCAGTAAAGGTGCCGCCGCCCTCACACCTTATACCTGTTTACCCACCCCTTGATGGGCCAACTTGTCCAGGTGTTATCTTCCCTCCGCCCACCTTTACGCCGCACATCACCATCTTGGCCCGGCTCCCTTACCGTGAACACACACACACACACACACACACACACACACACACACACACACACACACACACACACACACACACACACACACTTTAACCAGTCTTATAAAGTTTTTGAAAGTTAACTAAAGAACGTGGAATGAAAGCAAATTTTCTCATATACGCAAACCCCAGCTGGTGCAGGCCACGCAGACCTTCACCTTACGCCACAAGGACGAGTGCTGCATCACGCACACCTGCCACCCAAGGACTCCCAATGTTTGGTTCTGAACTTGGGCGGCGGTGAGAGAGCGAGGCACGAGAGGTTCAAACACACGAGGGAGACTAAGGTAAACTTACTAGCATTCATGGTCAGACCAGACTTGACCTTCTTGACGCTGAATTTGGGTAAGTCCTTGTCGCTCCCAGCATGCTTCATCTCCGAGGCCGTGGTAGTGGTGCTTCCCATGCTGCCGGTGCTGTTGCTGCGAAGGAGGCTGAACTTGGGCGGACCCTCGGTCGGCTCGAACTTCGGGGGCTTTGCAGCAGTCTTGGCTATGATCGCTTTGCTGCTCAAGATCTCAGCCGAAGAGCAGCCCGAGTCGCTCACTGAGGAGGAGAACGTAGAGGAAGTGGTGGAGGTGGTCGTCCTCATTTCGGTTTTGTTGTGGGAAGTGGCTGAAGTCTGATTAATGGAAGTCTGTTCCTGTTGTGGTTTCTGCAGCTGTTTCAGTTGCTTTTGCTGCAGTTCTTGTTGCTGCAGCTGTTTCAGTTGCTTTTGCTGCAGTTCTTGTTGCTGCTGCTGTTGAAGTTGTTGCTGATGCTGCTGTTGAAGTTGTTGCTGATGCTGCTGTTGTAGCTGGTGCTGCAGCTGTTC
>JAPQNM010000004.1:14855643-14860643 GCA_029783475.1 Metacarcinus magister
GGAGTAGGAAGAGGAGACAAAGAGGAAGTGCAAATATAGATATCTTATGAGGTCGTCTTGAGCGGGTCGTGATGTTGGCGTCGCAATCATCCCTGTGTGTGTGTGTGTGTGTGTGTGTGTGTGTGTGTGTGTGTGTTTCTCTTGACGTGTTGTGTAATTCCTTGCTGGCTCGGGGCTGCGGCATGACTGTTACAGGTAAGACTACACCTTTACCTCACCTGCCAAACACTCACCGGTGCCCTTCACACTAACTTAACCCTCCACTCACACAATTAAACATTCGCGTCAAACATCTTTATCATCTCTACCACGACGTTACATAAACCTTCCATGAGAACGACCTTTCAACCAAATACACGAATAATCTTAGTAATTCATCAATAATCATCAACATCAACACACCATTCTACCCTTTTCACCCTCATCATCATCACCATAAACACCCTCCACCACCACCCTTTGCACATCACCATCACCTCCATCATCCTTACCCTAAAACGAGCAAGAAGTAGCAGAGCATCGCGTCATAACCTAACCTCTTGGCAACGATGGTTCCTCGCATTTCCCTAAAGAATACTAACACTGATCTCAGAGTCTCGTGGCGCCCGGCGGGGAATCATCGTTTTGCGGAACACCCAAGTCCCTATGGCTGACTTTAAGCTCAGTGAACCCTGTTGACGGCGTGTGTTAGACTCCTACGTGGCGGTTGAACTAACATTTTTACTCTGAGGTGACGCGAGGGATAAAAGATGATAAAAAAAAAGTATAAAAGCGACGAGGTAGCTATTAAATTATGAAGTAAAAGAGGTCGCTAAGTATTCTAACTTGTCACGCTGGAGGAGGAAATTTGCTGCGTAGTAGGAAAGTTAGCTACACAAGTACATATATGAACAAGGAAAATACAAGACGAGTGTATAACTAAATCGTCTAGGAATTAATAATATCTATACGTGGAATCAGGTACATGGCGAGGGTAAATAAGGGACGTTAGGGCAAGGAAGGAGAATATAAATGCAATAATACCTGTATATAATAAGGGAATGAAAGGACAAAATAAGATAAACAGGTAATGTACTCACCCACCTGTCGACGGTAGCGACACCTCACCCTGCCTACCTGCATGTAACACACACACACACACACACACACACACACACACACACACACACACACACACACACACACACACACACACACAAGGGGAACATCTAAAGAAATAATTTGTTATATTATATTTTTTCTTCGTTTTTTGTTAAGGTTTCATGCGGGTTAGTCATGCACACACGAATTAGTCCCGAGGAAAAACAACAACAACAACAACACACCAACACATGTATCTTGAAAGAACGTGCTGGATTGCAATCATTAGACGCACGAGAGAGAAGATATTAGTTGCGCTTCTCTGCTTTTTTGACCGGAGTGGCGGAGTGAAGGAACAGGAACAGGAGGGAGTCAACGAAAGAAGATAGGGACAAAAGTAACGATAATAGCGTCGTCTTAAGTCAATTCAATGAAGCATCGGATAGTGGTTCAAGGATTCGTGTAATGACGGAGCTTTCGTTATTGTTATCAGCGTTTATGAAGAAAAAAATGAGCGGAAGATAGAAAAATGGACGTAAGAGGAGTATTAGGAAATGAGCGTTGGAGAGAAAAATCTTGATGATGAAGATGAGGTAGAGGAGGAGGTAAAGGATGAGGTAGTGAAGAGGTGAGGAGGTGAAAAGGTTGTCGTAGGAAGCTAAGCAGCAACACAGAAGAGGAGGAAACCCACGAGTGAGATGTGAAAATGAAAGGATCCCATGAGAAGCGACGCAAGTGTTAATATTTTTCCTGCAGCTTCAAAGTCAGGCAGAGTTCGGCTTTAATTAAGGCTTCAAAGGCTTCAAACAAAACAAAGAGAATAACCTTCAAAAAGACAACCGTAAAAAAAAATATATATATATATATATAAATAAGCTCAGCAGACCCGGGTTACAATGCAAAAACAGAATTAAGAAAAAAAAATTGATAAAAAATCCGGTTAATAGAAAAAACTTAAGATTCAAATGCGGGTTCACCTCTGCTTGAATCTCGCTCCGGAACTCGAGGTTTGCGGGACACTCCTGGATCCGGCCGCGGCTTTACCAGACTCTTGGGTTTATCCGGACGAGCGGGAGAGACATCAGGCGCGTTTCCGGGGATCGAAGTCAGTGAACCGACTCCAAGTATCTGTTCAATCTCGTTCAGAAGAGTTGATTCATCGAGACCGAGCTCCTGCAAGGCTGTTGGGAGGAAGGTAGTGCTCTAGTGAGGAGGAGGAGGAGTGAGGAGTGAGGAGGAGTGAGGAGGAGCGGGAAGAGAAGGAGAAAGTGGAGAAGAGGAGAAGATAGGAGGAAGGAATGGAAGAAATCTGAGCAGAAAGAAAACGAAAAGGGAAATATTTGATACGTTGAGAAGTAGTAGTAGTAGGAAGTGCAAGAGGAAAAATAGGAAGAAAAGAAAGAATAAAAAGAAAGAGAAGAAAAAGTGATAAAGGGGAAGGAGATAGTTCAATAGTACTAGGGACGTGTGGATACTAGAGGGAGAAGTGGAGGTTAAAAGGAAAGGGAAGAGGAAGGGAAAAGGGAGGGAGGGAGGGAGGGCGAGACGTAAGAGGTTGTCAGTGAGACGTAGGAAAAAGAAACTAAAAAAAAAAAACTATTACCCAAACAAGAGTCAAATGTCACTAAATACACAGAAAGAAAAAGTAAACTACTAAATAAAACTAAAACTAAGCTAAACAAATCATACAAATCCTGTAAATAAATAAACTCACTGACATAAAAACTCATATAATTGTGACTAAACGCAAGCAAATAAAACCACACAAACAAATAAACAAACAAACAAAACCAAATCAGGAGGCAAATTCCACACACAAAACAAAAAAAGGCAACATGTTTTTTTTACAGAACAAAATAATAAAAACGAATTATCTACAGTATATATATACAATGTCGTGTATATTACATGTATCTTACAAGTCACAAACCGCAAAACACGGCTGGACGGAGGGGAGGGGAGGGGAGAAGAGAGTGATGGTTGGAGGGGAGGGGAGGGGAGGGGAAGGGAGGGATGGTTGGAGGGGACTGGGAAGGGAGGTGGGGAAGGACTAGGAGGTCTGAGGGAGTTTCAGGGGAGGGCAAGGAGGTAGAAGAGAAATTTATACACATGCGACTGTAAGAAACGCGACGACGGTGGTGAAGGTGGTGGTGGTGGTGGTGGTGGTGGTGGTGATGGTGGTGGTGGTGGTGGTGGTGGTGGTGGTGGTGGTGGTGGTGGTGGTGGTGCTCGCGAAGAAAAGTGATGATACGATAAGTAATATTTTTAATGCTGTGAAATTACGTGTGTGTGTGTGTGTGTGTGTGTGTGTGTGTGTGTGTGTGTGTGTGTGTGTGTGTGTGTGTGTGTGTGGCCGTCCATGCTGCCACATAATTTCTCTAAACACAAAGTCACAACAGAAACAACAGTGTAGTGAACATGCATGTGATGTCAACATATTAGTAGAGGGACTGTGGCTGGTGACGACTGGTACATAGCTTCCCTTGCAGGCCACGCACGCACGCGGGTACGCACGCACGCACGAACGCACGCACATACGCACGCAAGACATGACCACCGCCTTGCTAGCTTATTTTACAACCTGGACGAAGGCGACGAGGCAGTGAAGGCGGTGGTAGTAATGGGAAAGACACTAAGGTGAGTGATGGGAAGTGAACATGTGTTGCTCAAGGAAAACTGAAGGAAACTATATAAGGGAAACTCAAAAAGATATTCTGATGGATAAAGAAAAAAAATATAGGAATTCTCTTAAACATTTAGCCTTTTTTGCATTACTTTACTTAAATCTTTCCATCTTTTATTCAAAGCCAATACTTCTCAAAACCAATTTCTCACGTTTTCCATCACTCGCCTTCACCCTGTCCCCTCCCCTCCCCCTGACGTCCCGCCGCGCGACCCAAATAATCACCATACATCACACGCCTCCAAACACTACGACCCACACAAAAAACTGACACCCAGCCTGGTTAGAAGCTTAACCGATACAATTTCAACGTAATTTCAGTCACGTCATAAATCATTACTATCAAAAGACACTTGGCTCTCTATAGCGTCATTCTAAGAAGAGTTTATGCTTATTTGTCACTGTTTCTAAGTATTCTGGGTTCTCCTATCCTCTGGCTCGGTCCATATAGATTCTAGGTAAAGGCAGCGGTTCCCTCAGGGTTGTAAGGTCCGCTAGCCGTCAGCCGCAGCCTTGACGCAACGCAGTGGCTCTTGCTGCCCCGCCTCACTGTCTCCGCCGTTACCGCACCGACGCTCCACTAATTCCAGGGAAACGACCTCACAATTACAGGATTCCTTTAGGATTGTTTTGGGTCCTTCGTTTTTTCTTTTTCTCTCTCTCTCAAAGGAAAATAATTGAATAAGTTTAATTTAAGATATTTGATGGTTCCGTTACATCAATCTTGGGTTTAGGCTTAAGGAATCAGGTTAGCAGTCTGTAACTATAATTTACGAGGACATTTATCAGCTGAAGACGTAGCCAAGTCACCAAACACTAAGCTAACCAACCGTCTTTACCTAAGCCATGGCGAAGAAAAAATAGACGCAATGCTTAACACACTAAATCATTATCTTAAGTCAAAAGATTTACGTACATTTATCATGGAGACAAGACTTGATAAATAATGTAGTAATCAAAAGCAAAGGGTTGTCATATAAACGTGACCTTCAGAATAACAACTAAATACTCGTGGCGTCCTACAAGGCTTAATTCTTGGTCAATAAAGTTTATGACCTGACCTGACCTGACCTAACTATGACCTGTATAAAAGTGACTTGGTTTCAGGGTGACTGAGTACCGATAACCCAGCATGAAGGTTGTTGTGATGTAGTGTGACCCTCTGTGAAGGTTATCTTTAGTTAAGAGTGACCTAGTATGACCTAAAGTGTGACCTACAAGACCCGTTATCAGATAC
>JAPQNM010000004.1:14865643-14905643 GCA_029783475.1 Metacarcinus magister
GTTCAGCCTCAATCTGAACTGCGTCGGGCTCCGGAGGTTCCTGGGAACGGGCTGAGCGAGGCCTCGGAGGACCAGGCTCAAAATATGACTGATATCGTCTCTGAGCGTACAGCTGAACCGCGTCTGGCTCCCTGTTCTTGTTCACCTCCTCCCGCGTGAGAGAGGAGCCTCGCGGGGGACTTAGAAAGTGGCACTGGTATCGCCGCTGAGCCTCTATCTGTTGAAGATCAGGGATTTGAGGCTCCCGGGAGCTGCTGCGAGTTCGCTGCTGTTTATAAGGCGGCTCCTGGAAGTAGGAGAGGTAACGGCGCTCGGCGTACACCTGTTCGGGGTCCCGTTCATCAAGCGGTGTGCAGGGACGGGGCGGCGGCGGGGGTGACGTTGATCGTCCAGGTTTTGGCTTGGCTGACGGATATTTGGCAGATTTTACAATTTCTTCTCTACTAATATTTTCATCTGAGTCTTGCCGCACCATCTGTGAAACACCCTGGCCGTCACTGGCCATTTCACTCGAGCCATTGACCTGTGGAACGACCTTTAGCTCCATCGTGGTGGGCAGCTCACTCAGAAGCTTGTTGCTGCGGTCAAGGCGGGCGAAAAACATCCACTCGGCGAGGCCTTGTGCTTGCAGCCGCTGAAACTCGTACGAACCAACGTGGCTGACGGAACGGGGCCGAGCTGGGCCACAAGGAGAGGGACAAACCTGTGCTCCGGCGAAGATATGGCCGCCACCAGGTGCTTCGGACTGGTCAATAACGCGTGTGGCAGCTGCAGAAGGACTGTGAGGATGGATGGAGGAAAACAAAGGCGGCGTGGACTGCGGCCCCCAGGTGAGTGGCCTCTGAGGGCGACTCCTGCCGTACGATAGTTTAGTGTCCGTCGAGGAGTGAGAGTGGGTAGCAGGCAGCTGGCACGGGTAGAGCGACTCGGCCGTGGCGATGCCACGATCAGCACTGGCAGGGGCTGGCGCCGGGAGCCTGGCACGCGGGGGGGACCTCGGGGACGCAGGTGGTGGGGAAGATGGGGGTTGGACGTGCGTCTGTAAGGTCGTCGGGACGTCACATCTATCTCTGCCGGAGAAGCTGAGCGGGGCGTCAGGGGAGAGGCTTCGTGAAGAGAGGAAGCCTGAAGGGCTCGAGGTCCTCTTATCGTCGTAGTATGAGCGTCGCTGTTGGTACAACAAGTGCAGCTCCCACAGGCGGCCAGACGAGGGAAAATCATCCCAGACAGTGTGGCCACAACCAGCCGCGGGGACGCAGCACTGACCTCTTGTATCTAAGTTGTTTGACATTGCGAGAGTGTTACTGTTACTTGTCACTACCTTGTCACAAACAGGCACAACAGGAGGAGGAGGAGGAGGAGGAGGAGGAGGAGGAGGAGGAGGAGGAGGAGGATGGAGGAGGAGGAATTGAGGGAGGAGGAGGAGAGAGTGGAGGAGGAGGAATTGAGGGAGGAGGAGAAGAGAGTGGAGGAGGAGGAATTGAGGGAGGAGGAGGAGAGAGTGGAGGAGGAGGAATTGAGGGAGGAGGAGAGGATGAAGGAGGAGGAATAGAGGGAGGAGGAGAAGAGGGTGACGGGAGAGGAATCGACGGAAGAGGAGGAGGAGAAGAGGGTGACAGGAGAGGAATCGACGGAAGAGGAGGAGGAGAAGAGGGTGACGGGGGAGGAATTGACGGAAGAGGATAAGGATAAGAGGGTGACGGGGGAGAAGAGGGTGATGGAGGAGGAGAAGAGGGTGACGGGGGAGGAGAAGAGGGTGACGGGGGAAGAGAAGAGGGTGACGGGGGAGGAGAAGAGGGTGATGGAGGAGGAGAAGAGGGTGACGGAGGAGAAGAGGGTGACGGGGGAGGATGAGAGGGTGACAGAGGAGAAGAGGGTGGAGGAGAAGTAGATGGAGGAGTAGTCTGAGTGGTGAGGTGACCCACTGTGGCGGTGGGTGCAGCCGGGGGGGTTAGTTGTACACTTCCCTTACCCTGTTCCGCGAAGCTATGCGATGACAACTCAGGTGGTGACAGCTGACCAATGGGCGTCCAGGTGCTGCGGAGCGTCTTCTCGTTCTCCGCTGCCTTCTGCAACACCACCTCCGTGTCGGTGACGTAACCTCGGTCTTCAACAATTTGGTAAGGAAGTTTTGTTTTGGGTGCAGGTTGTCTGTAGCGGCCATTGGACCGCCTGCCCCCAGGGTCGCTCTGGTAACCTTCCTCTGCAGCGTGACCGTCGGCAGACAACCTCCTTAGTGTCGGCCGCGGAACAGGAGGTTTACCAGTTGGGACTTTGGTGACTGGGGCGAAGGATGGGTAAACATTGGCTCTGATCTTAGTTATGGTGCCTGCTGACCTACCCACGACGGCCTCGTTACCTTTCACCTGCTTATTTTGGCTCTCAAGCTGGAGCAGTGTTTGTGGCTTACGTGCCGGAGCAGCAGGTGGGCCGGGAGCCTCAACTTTTGTCTGCTGCCCGTCACTGGTGCCGCCCACCTCCCTGGCACCCGGCAAGTCCGCCTCCCCAGTGCCGGTTGCCAGGTCATCTGTGGAGACTGAACATGACGCCTGCCTATCTACACCTCCGTTCGTTTCAGATTCAGAAAATTTAGCAGTTTCATAAATTAAATCTGGAGACTGCATAACAGGGTTAAGGGAGCTATTAAGCTGGCTGAGGGGTTCAATAGGGGAGCCAGAAGGCATAGCAGGCAGGTGCGAAGCGGCTGTCTGAGTGGACAGGGTGTTAGCGGGGAGGGTATCGCTAGGCTCCAAGAAAGGGGTGTTAGTAACATTGTTAGCCAACCTACCGTCAGGCCACGATAGCTGCGAGTCCCAGCGCGGCGGCTGGTCCATTACTCTGCTCGACGCGGGTTTGGAGTCCTCGAGGTCTGCCAGCACGTTTTTCAGCTCCGCCACCACCTTGAGAGGCATCTTATCGTGATGATACCTTGGTGGTACTTCAGGTTTCACCTTTTCTTTCCCTTGATGTATTACAGTTTGTTTCTGGAGCTCTTGGATCAACCTTTGCTGCTGCTGGTGTAGATGACCCAGCTGTGGCTCCTGAGATGACGCCAGCGGTAAGGTTTGCTCCCTGGTTGGCCCAAATGTCCATTTGCTAGCATCATATTTCTTGTTTAGGTTATCTTCCAACTCTGACTCGGTTTCGAGGTCGGTCTCGTACTCAGTATCGGTCTGGGAAGATGCTTCGTACGTACGTACATATCTAGTATTATCTGTTTGTATGCCGATGGTGTTGCTCTTCTCTGTTTTTTCCATCAAGACGGTTTGGTGACTCGTTTCTGGTTCAGTACCAACTTCCTTCGTCTCTATAGTTTTCCGTGACGTGTAGCTGTCCGCGTGACGCTTCCTAACATTAGTGTTTCCTCTAAAGGGCGGTCTGGTACTCTTCTTTGGAACTTCTTTCTCCATTTCTTCAGCAAACTTAAACATTTCAGCAGTAAGCGCCGCTAAAGCATCAATATCAATAACCTCAAGCTTCTCGGGTTCAGGGCTCTTGAGAGCTGCCTGCGGAAGATTGGGGTCCTCGAGGTTATTGGTCGGAGTTAGTGATCCTTCTCTTGTCGCCTCTGTCGCCACCTCTGTTCTACCTTCTAACTGATGGGTAAGCTCTGTAGCCTCTACAGAAGCACCACCCTCTGCTAGCTTCTCTTGCTCCAGCATTTCTTTAAACGGGTTGACTTTATCGTACAGTGAGGAGAGTTCACTTTCCTCAAAAAGAGGCGTGGCGGGCGTGGTGTCTCCGTAGTTACTGAAGACAGTAGTCGGTTCACTAGGGGTGGGGAGGGAGATCTGGTCTTCGTGCACACATTCTTGAATGACGGGGAGAGGCAGAGTCCTTGGGGGACAAACCACCTTGGTGGCCTCAGGCAACGCCACAGATATCGGGGCTACTGAGGTCACGGGGATGGGAGCCACCAACACTTCTTCTCTGGAGGTAACATTTGTGTCACTCACTGCTAATTGATAATATGTCAATGTAGTCACTGATGAGTCTTTTTCTGATAGAGAAGTAATTACTTCTACAGATGGCATGGCAGGCGAGGGTGCTTGCCGTGACGTTGAGACACTGCCAGTGTTGGCCAAAGACACTGTTGTTTTTCTGAGTGGCGGCGGATTCTCATTTTGGGCAGCCAGATCTGCTAAGCCTCCTGCTGCTTTTGGGGGGTTTGTCCTTTCCTCCACAACCGTAGAGGGTGACTTGGATTTATCAAGAACCTCATCGTAATGAGGAAGAGGCGGTGGAGACTCGTCCTTCCCAGCAGTCATGTTCTTCAGGAATTCAGTTCTAGCGTCGGTTACTTTGCCAGACTTTTTGGCCGAAGTGGTATCTGACAATTGGCTGCTTAACTCCTCCACGGGCGTTGGAATCATCTTTTTCCTCCTGGGAGGCTTAACCCTTTCTGGCAACTTTGGCAAAAGAGATTCTGCTCTGCTGTTGATGTCCTCCACGACAACTGGTAGCGGGAAGGACGGCTGTTGTGGTGATGGTTGTTGTGGCAAGGCCTCCTGCACCTTCTCCTCCGACTCCTTGAGAATGACAGTCTCTTGCTGCCGAGCTTCGCATGTCACCAGTCTGGGGCTGGACACTGCTGTTACTACTGACGGTGCCTCGTCAGCAGGAAGATGTTTAGAATTGTTAATTTCATTGGTTCTTCCAACTGAGCAACTGTCCATTTCTTTACCTCGATCATTAGGGTCAAGATCAAAGCGAACTTCTTTTTTTGTGTCCTGAGTGCCGTTCAGAGATCGGTTACTTCCCTTCAGACTAGACTGACTCTTCAACACAGATCCATTGGCTTCCTTCTTACAAGCTTCAGGATCTTCACTTTCGCTCTCTGACGTAGTTATTAGATCCGATTTTCGATTCTTGCGTTCTTTGTACTTCTTCCTGAGGTATTTGGGTGATCCTTTTTTAAGAAACTGGGCGATGTTAAAGCCTTTCTTTGTGTCCTCTGTTTTGGTCACGTCTGAGGTTTCAACTTGGCCAGATTTCTCGGAAGTGTCAGTTCTTTGGAGCTGCGGCGCGGCTGATTGATCTCCCTTGGGCGTGTCGAGTCCGCTGAAATCCACCTTAAAGAACTTGCTGTTATTTTCCTCGTCTTTGGGTGTCCCAGAGGCCTCTGAACTTCCACTGTCACTGCTTTTACTTGCTTTTCTTTTTCTGATCCTCTCTGATATCTTCTCTCTCACTTTTTCTAATTTACTGGAGACTGAGGATGAATCATGTGTCTCTAACGTAGCATCGTCACTGCTCACCTCAGAAGACGATTCTGTCGTTGTGACATCTTCTAATTTTAGCTCAGTGTTTCCTGGTGACCCTTCCGTCAAGGATTCTACGTCCTCACTGAGGTTTTCCAGCAGCTGAGTCAAGAAAGCTTCTTCGATGTCATCCTCAATAGCAGTGTTGTCAAGGGCATCCAGAAAGTCATTGAGGTCATTTTCCTGGAAGCTACGGCGCAGTTTCTCCAGCTCTTTGAGAACGAGTTCTTCGTTGTAAGACTCGCGGGAGATGTACAGTTGTACCTCCTTGGACTTCGACCACAGCCGCCGCTTCACGTCTACCTTGGGTTGTTGAATAACAGTGGCAGCGGTTGGGGGGCGTGGCGGTTTTACTTCAGCTTTCACGTCATTGCCCTGACCAGCTCGAGGCAGTTTAGGAGATGAACATCCATTTGCAACCACAGCTCCCTGACGGTCTGCTACTTCTTTGTTGTCCACAGCATGCAGGGACGACTCGAGGGAAGACAAGCTTTTCTCAAACTTATCCGATATAGCGTCGCCTTCAGGAAGTGTGTATGGCGGATCAGCGAAGCCCGGAGGTGGAGGGGGACTGGGAGTCACCTTTCTCCTGCCCAGAGGACTCATCTTATCAACCTTTATCATTGAACAGCTGGATGACACGAGGATGGGAGAGTCTTTACCTGGTACAGGTGTGAGCCTCTCATCCTCGCTGGAACATTGTCGTTTTAGTAAGAGGGTCTGTGCCGCCTGTTCAATACTCTCTAGTTCATCTATTGCGTCCTTGATACTCGTCTGCTTCTTTCGCTCGGGCGGCACAGGTGTTGCCTTGGGCGTGGCGTCGGGATCCGAAACAGTGGGTGCAGTAAGAGGAATCTTTCCGTCTGTTCGGGTCTCATCGAGATCGGAGAGGCGGGAGTTGACTGAGGAGAGTTCTGACATGTCCTTCGCCACTGTGTCATCTGAACCAACGGTGGCTGAGGAGCCAACGGTGGCGGTGGAGGCCATCGAGATGCGCCATCCTTCCGAGGACCGAGGCGAGGACGGTAATGAGCCAGATACGTCCCCGCCCTTCGACGCACCGGACACGCTGGAATAATACTGTCCCATATTGGTCTCCAGTTTTGTGGCGCCAGGTGGCTTGAGCAAAGTTTCGTCTACTCGTTCTCTCTCTTCGGTAATTTTTGAAGATATAACCTCTGCTGCTTTCTCACACACCCAAAGAGGACTAGAAGTAACTTTTTTCTTGGACTCTTCGTCAACAAGTAAGTGTTCGACTCGTAAGTTTGGGAACTGTCGTTCTACTTGTTCCAGTTTTTCTTCGAAGTTCGAGAAAAAAGAATCGGTACCGGAGCTTCTGTCCTCATCTGAGTGTTTTTGTAAGAACGAGTCCAAGTCATTAAAGTTGTTTGGGTACTCTATAGATGTACCTTGAATTTCCTCCTCGTTCAGTGTCGCCCTTATGACAGATTGCTCACCAAGTGTTCCCAGAACGGTCGTTGAATCTATGTCTGCTGGCGTGTTTCCGTCAAGAAACAAAGGACATTCACTAGAGTCCGGTAAATCTTTCAGAGGCAGTGGACCGTCGAAGATCAATGTGTCGGTGGAGGTGTCAGTCTGTGAGCTGTGGTCTGTGTAAGTGCCTTCGTCGCTTCCCACAGAATACCGAGACTCTGAATTGAGTTCAAGACCAAACTCTGTTGATGAGTGTATGGAAGAAGAATTGCTTTCAGAAGACGTGCCTTGGTTCGCTTCCTCCTCGTAGTGTTCGTCAGCGTCGTCGTTCCTCAGTAGTTGTGGGTCAACGCCATACGTTTCGAGGAAGATGACGGAAGAATCAGAATCCTCTGTAGTTAAAGGAACGAACCAGAGCGTCAGTCAAGACCTACCACACAGCATCTACGTGTTAGTCTCGCAACACCAAATTCTGAGGAACGAGCAAGCATGGAAGGGGTGGGTGGAGGGGGTTGGTGGGTTGATCGTGCCATTGGCAACCTCCACCTCCCCCTCCCCCTCACCTGAAAACATCTATCTCACTTCCCCGCACTCGCTCAGAATTTGGTTTCAGGGTTTAAGTCGTGCCCTTGAGGTGGAGTTAAGTGTGTTAGTATTGGTGCGGGATTGGTCGCCTCGGAGCGGCCACAGACTGTTTCCAAGCTGGCCACACTCCTCACGGCACTTGCGACAAACGGCGATTAATCAAAACAACAAATTGCAAAAACATCATATCATGCGACCAAACATCACGCGAGGAACAGACGGGAATCCTGACATCACTTCTCCTCGCAATACTACCACACCATCACCATCGCCTCAGGTCTACGTGTGTCAAGCCGCACACACCACCACTCGCCGCACTTGTGGAGTGACTTATTCTGACGTCTTTCACAGATAAGCGAGGGACTGTCCCAAGGCCGGAGAGGCACCGCAGGAGGGAAACCTTGAGGTAAACAACACTTCTTTGCGTCCTGCTGCCGAGGAAGGGAGAGCGGGACGACTCCAACGGTAGGGTGACGGATGAGAGGGAGAGGATTGGATGGGGGAAGGAAGAGAGAGGAGAGAAGAGAAGAGGGAGGGGGAAGGTAACGGATGTCTCTTTCCTCCTCCTCCTCCTCCTCTGAATATTGACATACGAGCCTTAATGTATATGAACAAGTGAGGAAAAATGTGTTGGTGCGCGCGCATTGATTTATACATCAAAGAAAAAAGTGCAGGCAAATGTGTACCTGTGTGTGTGTGTGTGTGTGTGTGTGTGTGTGTGTGTGTGTGTGTGTGTGTGTGTGTGTGTGTGTGTGTGTGTGTGTGTGTGTGTGTGTGTGTGTGTGTGTGTGAAGGAAGGATGTGGCTTGATGTGCGGTGTATTCGATTGTAATGCAAAGGAGAAGCGTTGAACACAGACGAGATGTGACTGCATAAGTATGGAATGAGGATATGCTTGCATGAATATTGGAAAGTATGATATGATGTATGTATGTGCTTGTGACTGTATACATCGAAGGGAAGCGGCGTGACATATAAACGCAGTGTGGTGGTGTGGTATAGATGTGTGGCTTCAAGGTGTGGTAGTGGTAGTGGTGGCAAAGGGAGAAGGAGAAAGAGAAGGAGAAGGAGAGAGTAGAGAGGTAAAGTGAAAGAGCTGGTAAGACCCTCACCGCCCGTAGCTTCTCGGAACAAGTGACACCAAAACACACTTCACCACCAACACTTTAGTGGAGTAGAGATCTTACTACCCCTTCCTTCCTTTCCTTCCTCCCTCCCTTCCCTCCCTTTGCCTATCCATCTTCCCTCCCTCCCTCCCTAACCCTTCTTCTTCTACTTACTTTACACACTCCCACACGATCACTATCACTCTTATCAGCATCATCTTTCTTCCTCCGTCTCTCTCCCTTCACTCTTCTTAGGCATTACCACCTCTTCTCTCCTCCTCTTCTTCTTTTTCTTCCTCCCCCACCTCCTCCCTGCAGTCCACTACCTCACTCTTAAATTGCGTTCCACATATCAAAGGAATTTAGAGCACTAGTACGTGAAAGAAAAGTAACAAATAATAAACTTCATTACGTTCTTCTTTTTAATCATTGCTTTCAAACACACGCTTTCCTTCTTCTCCTTCCTCCTCCTCCTCCTCCTCCTCCTCCTCCTCCTTTAAGGTAGCACAAACAAAATACTGTCTACGTTTGGCTATGATGCTTACCAAGAAATGCAATATTGTTTGGGTACAAAAATAAAGATGAGGCCGAGTAGAGAGTGTGGTGGTGGCTTGAGGGTGTGTCCGAGAGAGGAAAAGGGTGGGTGTGGGGGGGTGTGTGGTGGTGGGGTTTGTGTAGGAGTGAAGGTGTACTAACTTTCCTCTATTTGTAATTCAGTTTCCTTCCGCTCCTCCTCCTCCTCCTCCTCCTCCTCCTCCTCCTCCTCCTCCTCCTCCTCCTCCTCCTCCTCCTCCTCCTCCTCCTCCTCCTCCTCCTCAACGTTTTTCTTCCACTACCAGCTCCGTTTTCTTCTGCTTCACCTCCTCCTCCTCCTCCTCCTCCTCCTCCTCCTCCTCCTCCTCCTCCTCCTCCTCCTCAAGTATGGTTATGGGTATTCTGTTACGTGCTATTCCTATGCTCTTATGTTTCTTTCCCTCATTCTTGCTTCGATTCCTGGAACTTTATGCTTTTAGTTAAGAAAAGAGAGAGAGAGAGAGAGAGAGAGAGAGAGAGAGAGAGAGAGAGAGAGAGAGAGAGAGAGAGAGAGAGAGAGAGAGAGAGAGAGAGAGAGAGAGAGAGAGAGAGAGAGAGAGAGAGAGAGACGAATGAATGAATGAATGAATGGACAGACAGACAGACAGAGATGAATGGATGGGTAAGAAGGCCAGGGTGCAAGCAGGGGGCGTAGGGGGCGGGGGGCGGGGGCAGTAGTGGTGTTTACCCAAAACCACAAACATTGGTACGAAAAGGGTGTCATGACGTCATCAGGGGGAGGAAAGTGGGTGGTAAGGGGGAGGAAGGGAGGAAAAAGGTAGTAAAGGGATAGTAAGGGGGTGGTAAGGGTTAGTAAAGGGTGGTAAGGGGTGGTAAGGGGTGTTAAGGGGTAGTAAAGGGGTGGTAAGGGATAGTAAGGGGGAGGGAGGAAAAAGGGATAGTAAAGGGGTGGTAAGGGGGTGGTAAGGGGGTAGTAAGGGGTAATAAAAGGGTGGTAAAGGGGGTGATAAGGGAATGGTAAAGGGATGGTAAGGGAATGGTAAGGGAGAGTTAATAAGGTGGTGGTAAGGGGGGAGGAAGGGGGAGGAAGGGAGGACACGGGTGGTAATGGGTGGTAAGGGGTGGTAAAGGGGGTTAATAAGGGGGTAAGGGGAGGGTAAGGGGTGGATAAGGGGGTGGTAAGAGGAGGGACACGTCATCACCTCCTACAAGGCTGGTGACGTAATTTTTGTGATTGTGGGAAGTGGTTTGACGCTTCCTGCTGCTCAATTGTTTTCAGTTTTTATTATTATTATTATTCTTTTTTTGAATTTTGTTTCGTTTCTTTATTCTGAAGTTTGCGTTGATAAGCCTATATGTATCGGTAATGTTGGTTTTTTTTCTTTTTTAAATAATAGAATAAAAGCAACAATAAACAATAGAAGCACAATATATTTCGATAAGTTTAATTTTTTCCAAGTAAATAAAATAATATTAATAAAGTTTATACGTTACGAAATGTGACGTAACAGCTTCCCTTTGTGGCGTAAAAGATGACTTGATATTTAAGATTTCCGGCGAAGGTAAGAAGTCTTCCTCTTACTCTTCTTCTCCTCCCCCCCTCCTCCTCCTCCTCCTCCTCCTCCTCCTCCTCCTCTCCCTTACTCCCTCTTCTCCTTCCTCCCTCCTTCTCTCTAATTATAAGTTTCCCAGGTAAGCACAAAACCAGGTAAGAAGCAAAGAAGTTATCTATACATTCTCTCTCTATCTCTATCTCTATCTCTCTTTCATGCATCCTTGTCCTCCTTTCTCTTTTCTTCATCACAATGTTTTTTTTGTTTTTTTTTTACTTGGTCTTCGTTTCTTATTTTCAGACTTTTTCTTTCTTTTTGTTCTGCTTCATGGCTCAGATTACTTTCCTCCTCTCTCCTTATGTTTTTTTTTCCCCCTCTTGACTATTATTGCTTCGTCCTTGTCCTCCTCTCCCTTCCTCCTCCTCCTCCTCCTCCTCTTCCTCCTCCTCTTCCTCCTCCTCCTCCTCTTCCTCCTCCTCTTCCTCTTCCTCCTCCTCCACTTCCTCATCGTCCTCCGCCATCCGTCTTTCTTTTCCTCGTCCACTGCCAGCCTGTCTCCACCTGTCTCCACCTATCTCTTGCTTACGTCTCCGTCAGCCATTATTAATCACTTCAAATCGTCTTTTCCTCACTAAATTGCCATCCACATGTCCCCTTTCACTTTACTTTTCTTCCAACTTTTCTTTCCCTTCTCTAACTGCAATTCTCCTCCTCCTCTTCCTCCTCTTTTTCCTCCTTCACAAGCTGCTCCGCCACTGCTTCCCTCCCTCCCAATCTCCCTCCATTCCTCCACTCCTTTCTCCCCTTCCACCCACCCTACTTTCTTTCCCTCCCATTACCTTCCTTCCTTCCTTCCTTCTTTCTTTCCTTCCTTCCCTGTTGTTCCCCTGAGAAGCATAAACCTGTTCCTCGTCTCCCCGTGGTCTGTATCCCTACCTATCTATCCTCGGAAGGTAATTTCTCACACGTCAAATATATTTTACCGTAAGACCTAAAAACGTGCTGGAAACGCTAAGGTAAGGTATTCATTTTCATCCATAATATTTAAGGCAATGATAGAATATATATACATACATCGAGGGAGGAATCATAAAGGCGGATTACTGGATGGTTCTAGTTAGTGGTAATGATGGAAGTTATGGAGATTCTATGTGTAATAATCGACGTGTGAGTTAATGAAGGGTATTAGGCACAAGTTAGGAGTTAGAAATTATAATGATTCAGGCTAATTATAGCTGTGTTGTAACGTCAGTCTGAGAAAAGTTGAGACTAGAGAGAGAAAAAAAAAATATTACTTGGAATAATACTACAAAAAAATAAATAGAGTGAGAAGGGAATAAGAGGAACGAGTGAGATAATGAGTGATAATGAGTGAATGTGATAGATAAACCATGATAAATAGAAAAGAATAAGAGAAAATGACAACCAGAATGAAAAGAAATGAGAAAAGTTAAATGGGAAAAAACCCAGAAAAAAAAGAAAGATTCAAACATTGCAATGAGAGAGAGAGAGAGAGAGAGAGAGAGAGAGAGAGAGAGAGAGAGAGAGAGAGAGAGAGAGAGAGAGAGAGAGAGAGAGAGAGAGAGAGAGAGAGAGAGAGAGAGAGAGAGAGAGATAAAGAGTAAATCAAAGAAAAAAGCACAGTGACAGTGACTAAGAGGGGAAGGGGAAGCAACGGAAAAATGTGAGAAGAAATAGTTAGGGTGAGGAAGGGGAGAAAGGAGGGAAGCAGGGAGGAAAAAGGAGGAGAGGTGAAGAAGGGGTGAAGGAGGAAAATCTAACCCACCTCCCTAACCGGATGCCCTTCCTTCCGATATGCAAACGATGGCAGTAGGGTGAGGGAGGGTGTGAAAGGGGGGGAGGGGGGATGGAGGGGGAGGAGGGGGAGGAGGGGGAGGAATGGAGGCGTTAGGAGAGAGGAAGGGGAAGAGAGGGAAGGTAATGGGATGAGGGTGTCACTGGGTATGAACTGAATGTACGTGTGTGTGTGTGTGTGTGTGTGTGTGTGTGTGTGTGTGTGTGTGTGTGTGTGTGTGTGTGTGTGTGTGTGTGTGTGTGTGTGTGTGTAGGTTAAAGTAATTTGAAAACAGTAAAAAGAGCTCTCTCTCTCTCTCTCTCTCTCTCTCTCTCTCTCTCTCTCTCTCTCTCTCTCTCTCTCTCTCTCTCTCTCTCTCTCTCTCTCTCTCTTTCTATCACTAATTAATTAATAAGCTTCTACCGTAACACCACAAATCCATAATTCAAGGTTAAAATTCCGCAATACATTTTCTTTCCATTGATTTACTGACAGAAGAGAAAATATTGCCAACCTCCCACACCCGCTACATGACTCGTATATTTTCTAAGGAGAGAGAAATAATACTGAAAGACACATATTTTTTTCTCTCCTCTATGTAGCACAAGGAGAACGAACGTGTGTCTTCAGAGTATAAGGATTTTCTAAAACGGTAAAATCATAGAACGAAGTATGTACATTTTTTTCTTTCTTACGTGAGGTGAAATTCACATTCAAATTCTGCTTCACTTAATTAACATCCTTTACCTGTACCGGTGTGTTTCATTTCCGGTTTTATATCTATGAAGACGTATATACTAGATGAATGAGTGTGTGTGTGTGTGTGTGTGTGTGTGTGTGTGTGTGTGTGTGTGTGTGTGTGTGTGTGTGTGTGTGTGTGTGTGTGTGTGTGTGTGTGTGTGTGTGTTTACGAGGTTGTAGTCTTCTTTACGCTCCACGGAAAAGGGATCAGGAAGTGTACTACAGGGAATGCAAATAGAGTACACACACACGCACACGCGCACACACACACACACACACACACACACACACACACACACACACACACACACACACACGACGAAAGGGTCATTTCACGCATCTCCCGTAAAAGCAGAACAAGTAAAAAACAAGACATGCCACAAAACAAGATGCCAATAAAAAAAACACATTCACAAAACAAAGCAAAAACAACCAAACACACACAAACACACACAAAAAAAAACCACATTGCAGTACACAAACTCATTCTACAAACTAAACTTGGCTTGCAATGCACAAGCAAGCATCCTCCTCCTCCTTCTCCAGCGATAGGGTTATTTAAGGCATTAAACAAACAAACACACATCCAAACACGTGCTCAGAACATGACGTCAGGGCCAGGGAGGGAGTGTGTGGATCATAACAAACAGAGGGACAGATAGACAGACAGATTGGTCTTACTCCTCCCTTATACACGTTAAGAAGCTTCCACTCCCGAGGCCCCGACGGTCACTCTATACATTAACAGGAAGGCAAGTTAAGGAGAGGAAACACACACAGAGAACAAGGTAAAGCAACTTAATATACAATTGCCTTATAGTAGTACAAAGAGTCTTATAATATATTACACTGACAGGAATGAGAATCAAATAATATCCATAATGAATTAATCAGTTAGAATGTCGCTCGTTTGGTTTACATTGAACTGGACTGCACAACAGAAGCCAAAAAAATAAGCATTGATGAAATTGACAATGCAGGAAAAAAAAAATCCATTTAAGAGTGAAAGAATACGACACAAACATTGCCAGGCGTTGCCACTGCCTGGAGGAAACCTTGGTATTCCTGCCGCTCTTAACACCCTCCTACCACCTCTTCCTCCCCCCCCTTCCCCACCCCCACCCTCCCCTTATACCTTAGGCACAACATGTCATGAATAAAATTGAGTCAAATACTAAAAGCCTCACTGAAAGGCTGCACTGAAAGCTAAATTCTATTCTCGAAACCCCACCGAGTTTAAACACACAATGGGAGGCTGAAGAGAGACACATTTTTGGTACATAAATAGCAGCTTTTTTTTTTACCATTCAACAAACTCTTCCATTTATAACGTACCAAATTTTTTTAATATATTTTTTCTAAGTGCTTCTCTCGGTCTTCACTTCAGTTACTTTACCTTACAAGGGATCCCACATTTGTGCCTAGTGTTATTCATTCCATTTTTCCCTTCCCTCCATTCCCCATTTCCTCCACCATACCATAGCGGCTGGATGGTAGGGTGGAGGAGGGATGAGCGGCGGGGTGGCCAAGGGAGCCTCCAGACCCACATAGACAGAAACATAACGACACTCACCTTTGTCGTGGTCGTTGGCTCGTCCGTCAATGAGGGAGTCGTGTACCTTCTCTAACGACCCGCCACTCTCTGCAACAAAGAAAAACAGAAATAAATATAAAAATCAATACACACAATAAGAATCGATAACACCACCACCACCACCACCACCACCACCACCACCACCACTACCTTGTTCTGTATGAAATGTACAGGTGATATGAAACTATAGGTAACATTACATCACCTTAAAGAGAAAGGTAGAAAGTAACACAAATGACCAATACCTCAAGCCCAGCGGATGATAAGGTGTTACTACGTGGCTCATTAGCAAACACCTGAGGCTTAATGGATGGTTAGGTACCGATAACCATATTTCATCAGCCTATCGCCAACAACTATCACCGTCGCCGTCGCCTCCAGCCCGGGCAGCCTCATCTAGTATCACCAACACTGTTTCATCTAGAGTACCATCACGCACAACAGGCCCAGAAGGTGTCCAGGTGGCTACTCATGAGAACAGAACACAGCCCTATCGCCCTCACAGACAACCTATATACCTTACCGTTATTCTGTTAAACCCAATGACCAGGTTTACTCATAATGGTGTACGCGGTTTGGTACCAATAGCCACTTACTAGCCACTATGTAGTACGAGTAAATCCTCATCAGTACCTATCGAATCCGATCTGCCTCACACCTGTGCCCGGCCTCACCTGCCTCTGTCAATGTTAGGTGCACGGAAAGACAAAGAAGAAAAAAACGAGAACACAAATAAAACAACTGAGAAGAAAAGAGGAACAAAAACCACCACCACCACCACCATTAACTATACAACAAACAAAGAACAACACTCCACAAGGAAACATTAGTACGTGTTGCCACCGCCATTACGCAGCCACGAAGGAAACCCAAGATCAACCCACCAGGACCACCGACCGACCACCTGCTTCCCTAAGACACGCGACGCTCCTCCACGCGGGACACTGGCCGCTGCTGCCTTGCCTTGCCTTGCCGTAACGCACCATCACCATCACCACCACCACCACCACCACCACCATCACCACCATCACCGTCACCATTACCACTGACAGCACCGTTGGAGGGAGGATCTTGCTGACCGCGGCTGAAAAATGACGAGACTGTGTGTGTGTGTGTGTGTGTGTGTGTGTGTGTGTGTGTGTGTGTGTGTGTGTGTGTGTGTGTGTGTGTGTGTGTGTGTGTGTGTAGGCACGTAAAAGCACGCACGCTCATATGTACGGTCCCATTAAACCTAATTGATGCAAAACAGCAACACGCGTACACACACATACACATACAAACACACAATAAAAAAAGAAAATAGGGTACATAACAGCGGGGGACAAAAATATGACTACAGGTAAACAGACAGACGCCTTGCACCCCTACCTACCTTTCTCTCCCTCCTTTTACCCCCCTCCCCCCCCACACACAACCTATCCTCCCCTTACCAACTAATCATCACCCCCAACACCCTATTCCTCTATACATACCCTTAAACACCTGCCTTTCACCCTTCCCTCCCCTTGTGTCTCACCTGAAGTGTTGCTACCTGTGAAAGTGTGTCCAGGTGACTCGCTGCGTGATTACAGACGTGGACTCACTTCGATTTGCCATACAACCTTTTATGTTCGATTCACGTGACTGTAGGTAGTAAAAAGGGCAGTCTGCTATATGTTTTACTTAGTGGTTACGTGTGTGTGTGTGTGTGTGTGTGTGTGTGTGTGTGTGTGTGTGTGTGTGTGTGTGTGTGTGTGTGTGTGTGTGTGTGTGTGTGTGTTTCTGCTCACAGACTTTTTATTCATGTAGAGCCATACACCCTTCCCCACCCCCCCCCAACACACACACATACACATACACACACACCATAGCGTGTTCCCCAGCTATGTGCGTTTACTTTTTTTTTGTGTGTGTGTGCGCGCGCTATAGTTTATGTATGTGTGTTTCCTCCCTTTGACTATAAGTGTGTATGTGTTTAGGCGAAAACACTGTACACCCTTTCACACACACGCACACGCACACACGCACACACGCACGCACACAGAGGAGATCGATAGATAAGAACAAAAAGGAAGGTAAGGGAAGGAGATGGATAAGTGTAGTCAAGCATGTCAGGAGGGACTGTAAAAAGCCCTTGATCTGTGCGTCACTGCGTCCCTGGAAACTTAACTCCCTTCCCCCCCGAGGCACGTGTGAGGAGAAAAACACGCTTCACCACAAAATTGAGGAGGAAAATAGAACCAGTTGTGGTCTAAATGTGCAGTCCTCACCACACGCACGCACGCACACTCACACACACACACACACACACACACAGACAATGAGAAACTTATTAAGATGCAAAATATAAAAGTCCACGTAATTTCAATCTTACTAATTCTGAGCTATACAAAATAATGTTCTTTAATATACAGAATATGCAGCAAATTCCTTAACATTCTTCGTAAAGCCGTGAAACAAAACTTCATAACTCAAGGTTCCAAACACAATCTGAGTCATTTTTACAATCACTCGTGTGTGTTTTTTCCATCATCAGAGTTATGATATTACGTTCAAATGACCTTAATCACTAAAATCAAGGTGAACCAAATTTCCACCTGTCCTTGCCATCTCACTGCAACCTAATGACAGACAGACAAACATACACAAACAGATAGACAGACAGATAAACACACAGACAGACACACACCACCACCTGTCCAGCCTCTACATCAGGTAAGCTTCCGTCATCACGTCACTCACCATTAAAATAAAACCTTGGGAGTTGCAATAAAGGTTGAGGTCAGCAGCGGTGTTCCTAAATCCTGCGTCTTTTTTTCAGGACCAACTAAACTAAACATATAATTAAAGAATAAAACGAACCTACACTATGTTTAACGCCAAGGTGGGGGAGGGGTTGGGGGAGAAGGGGTCAGGGATGTAATGAGCAATCTCCTTCCTGCATACTGTTTTGCTGCATGACCCTTGTATTGTTTTTTCTGTTTGGGAAAGTTCATGGTGATTAAGACAATGGAATATAACATTGCCTCACCGTCTTCACCTGATCTTCATTCAAGGTGTGTATGTGCAATAATAATCTGACCGCATGTACACGTATCCTCCCTTTACCTCCCTTCCTCCCTCCTTCCCTCCCTCACCTGACGAACTAATAAACTTACTAATTAACTAACTTAGAAAGGACCTCAAAGACTTTAGTAATCAAGCTCAGGTGCATCTAAGTGTGCATTACTCGCTCTGTATACACGTGCATCCACTCCTCCCGATTACCTTCCTACCTAACTAATTACCTAACTACTTGACTAGACCACCGACCTCACAAGACTATCCACTACACTTACGCCATCATAACCTGAATACCTTACATTATTACCCTTGTTATCAGTGTTCCCAATTAAACGTACACTCAACTGCTTCTATAGCTATCATCAAGTACGAACAGTTAATAAGAGTAGAGGCGAAATGAAAGGCTGCAGAGAATGAGGCTAATTGGTATTACAGGCTGTTACCACCCAATGGCCCTTATCCGTCTTGTGTCACTTAGCTAATTAATCACGTAACGAGCAGGACGGCAATTAGTGTTGCTAGGTCGGGGGCAGCCAGAGAAATTTACCTTAATTAAAATAGTGCAGAGAGAGAGAGAGAGAGAGAGAGAGAGAGAGAGAGAGAGAGAGAGAGAGAGAGAGAGAGAGAGAGAGAGAGAGAGAGAGAGAGAGAGAGAGAGAGAGAGAGAGAGAGAGAGAGAGAGAGAGAGAGAGAGAGAGAGAGAGAGAGAATGTGTGCATATACTTAACAAATATATCAAACTGAACAATCAAAACGCCTAAAATATGTGTCAAACGGATGCATAAAAACAAATAATCATTCTCAGACGACGGAAAAGAGACGAGTTTACACAAGTTTACATTGCGTCATTTCCTGCACTTGACGCTCCCTTCCTACACCAAAGCCTCTCAATGTATGAAAAGGAATAACACTTAAAATAGTATAGCAAAAATGCCCATCGCCCTATTAGAATAGTTCCCTATCCTATATGAAAGAGGATAACACTTAAATATTGTAACTAAAGTGCCCGCTACCTTATTAAAATAGTTTTCCATACTATATAAAGGGAATAACACTTAAATATGTCTTATAACAAAAGTGCCCGCTCCCTTATTTGAATAGTTTCCCATCCTAAGTCTTGGCCAAAGTATGTCCATTCACCTACACAACACAATCAAGAAGTGCAAAAGAGTACAAAGGAAGAACAGACAGCAACAATCCTACTAGACCTAACGAGGCTGACAAATCTACTTGATAGAGCCAAAAAAGTGAAGGGAGGTGTACTGTGATATCAGTTGCCTTGCCCTGACTCAAACCAAGGTGAACAGATCAACAACAAGGAGAGGTTCAGTACTTAACCTCAAGGATGATTATTTTCAGTAGATATTTGAAGTTACTAACACACCCACACCCACACACACACACACACACACACACACACACACACACACACACGCACACGTACACGTACACACATATTCAGGTCACGGAAAATGCAAATGTAAATGCAACACAATCCACACTAAACGCACCCACCCACCCACACACACACCTACTACCCATTAACCTCCAACACACAGGAGTAACACGGACACACTCCACCAACACTCCTACACACACACACATCCCGGCAACACACGCAGAACAACAACAACAACAAGGAATCTTAACTCACCGTAGCACCGCACACCACACCCTCGCGTCACAAACAACACACTCATGCAGAAATTCCTCGTTAGATAACAAAACACTTCCAACTGTACCACACCAATGAGTTAGAATCAAGCACGGCACATGGTCACCTTAGCCACACATGGGAGTCTTGGCACAAACACACACAAACACATTTATAAACACACACACACACACCCGTCGCACGTCACCGCTCTGGACACACTGCCTCGCTAACTCCCTTCCTTCTTCTCTTCCTCCTCGCGCTGCCGCCGTCCCTGAACCACGTGTCGAGCCTTTGAAATGAAGCACTGAATCTATAGTGACTCTTCCCTCCCTCCCTCCGCCTCCTCCCACCCTCCCTTCTCCTCCTCCTCCTCAACACCATCATTGCCGCTGCTGGCCATGGTGATGACTAAGTATAATGAGTGGAAAGTGAGTATGTGTGGTGATGTAATAAAAAAGTATGAATGCATATTTAAAAGCATGAATGACGTATGTATGTATGCAAATTGGTGAAAAAAAGATGAACTCACTTGTAACTATGTATATAAAAAGTCACAGAATCCGATTGGAAAAGTGCTTATGTGTAGCCATGTATGTATGTATGTATGTATATATGTATGTATGTATATATGTATGTATGCGTGGATGGATGGACAGACGGAAGGTAACTTATGAATATTCACGAAAGTCAGGAATGAGATTGGAAGTAACGGTGCACGAACGGTATGGAATGAAAGTGAGAACGGCTAACGGAGTGTGAACATGACAACGGCACACACACACACACACACACACACACACACACACACACACACACACGTACAGGATGCAAGGCCGAATAACTTACGGGATGTTTACTTGATAAGAAAAATTAAAGGAAGAAGGATGTTAGCTCTTTCTCTCTCTCTTTTCTCTCTTTTCTCTCTCTCTCTCTCTCTCTCTCTCTCTCTCTCTCTCTCTCTCTCTCTCTCTCTCTCTCTCTCTCTCTCTCTCTCTCTCTCTCTCTCTCTCCCCTCGGTTAAAAAGAGTCAGATAAAGGATTGAGCGAGAGAAAAAAAAAGACAGACAGACAAACACACAGAAAAGACAATAGAACAACAACAACAAAATAATACACTGAAATGACAACGAATAAAATTGCAATATAAAAGAGAAGACAGCACGAGGAATGGGTGAAAGTGGATGATAGAAAGCCCGGAAGAGGTGGAACAGGTGGACCAGGTGACCCAGAAAGACAGGAAATCGACTCCACCGCCGCCAGGGAAAAATAACAACAGAAAAGAAAGAGAGAGAGAGAAAAAAAAGACGAGCACGCGAGTCTTCAGAACAAGGTCGTGAGAGAGAGAGAGAGAGAGAGAGAGAGAGAGAGAGAGAGAGAGAGAGAGAGAGAGAGAGAGAGAGAGAGAGAGGAGAGAGAGAGAGAGAGAGAGAGAGAGAGAGAGAGAGAGAGAGAGGAGAGAGAGAGAGAGAGAGAGAGAGAGAGAGAGAGAGAGGAGAGAGAGAGAGAGAGAGAGAGAGAGAGAGAGAGAGAGAGAGAGAGAGAGAGAGAGAGGAGAGAGAGAGAGAGAGAGAGAGAGAGAGAGAGAGAGAGGAGAGAGAGAGAGAGAGAGAGAGAGAGAGAGAGAGAGAGAGAGAGGAGAGAGAGAGAGAGAGAGAGAGAGAGAGAGAGAGAGAGAGAGAGAGGAGAGAGAGAGAGAGAGAGAGAGAGAGAGAGAGAGAGAGAGAGAGAGAGAGAGAGAGAGAGAGAGAGAGAGAGAGAGAGAGAGAGAGAGAGAGAGAGAGAGAGAGAGAGAGAGAGAGAGAGAGAGAGAGAGAGAGAGAGAGAGAGTAATGGTAAGGGGATGGTATTGAAGACTTTAAATGCTAAGTGAGTGTGTTTAGGTGAGCAGTCATGCATAGTGATGTAAGTGTTTAATGGAGACAGAGCTGAAGATGAAGGTGTGTTGATGGTCATGTAGGTTAAGAGTGTCATGCACGGACTCTGTTTCTCATAACCTTATTTTTTTTTCTCTCTCTCTCTTTCTTTTCGTAATTATAAGTTTAAAATTATCGTTCTTTCTTTTATAAATATACGTATTCATTAGCTTTTTTTTCTTTTTTTTTCTTCTTTTTCTAGTATTGATATTTGACTTCAGCTTCTAATGGTAAGATCGGAACTACTACTACTACTAATAGTGATAATAATAATAATAATAGTAGTAAAAAAAAATAAAATAAAAAATAAAAAAATAGTAATAATAGTAATAATAACAACAATAAAAAAACAATAATGACACCACCACCACCACCAGCCAAGGTCACTGTCACGTACAAGGAATAATGAAAGTCACTCCGTCGCTAGTATGAAGTATCCGCCACAGTGGGATGCGGGGCGGGGCGGGGCGGGGCCAGCCTCGCAACACCACACATATATAAAAGAACAACTAATACACAGCACCCAACCTAACCTAACCTAACCTAACCTTAATACCAATACAAGTGTCAGTTTGCCCGCCATTGAACGCTGACTCACACACGCCATTCCTTGGAAACTATTATATTATCATATTTTTTCCCTCTTCTTTCCTTCTCCTTCCTCCTCCCTCCCTTCCGTCTGTCTGTCCCTCCCATCCTCCTCCTCCTCCTCCTTCACCCTTCCTTAGGTCTCTCATTTCCCTCCTACGTTCTCAAAATACTCCACCACCACTTTCCTTCCTCCTTCTCTTCACCTTAAATCCTTTCCTTCCTTCCTTCCTTCCTTCCTTCCTTACAAACACTTCAACACCTCCTTCCCTTCCCTTTCCTTCCTCCTCAGCGACTCACCACAACCATTTCTCTTCCACTCCTGTCTCTCCTCCAACCCTCCCAAGTTCCCTCCCCCCCTCCCCCTCTCCCCCACCTCCCTTCCTGATGGCCGGAACCCACATCCAAGGCCAGATTGCTCCCCTTCACCCCTCCCCCCCTTTCACTACAATCACTGCTCCCATCACCCCCTCACGGCAGGAAGCGTCTTGTCCTGTGCACCCCCCCGTCTCTTACACACACACACACACACACACACACACACACACACACACACACACACACACACACACACACACACACAAACGACATCTTGAAAATTTCCTTCCCTTTCCATCCCCTTTCCCTGCAGTGTGCTTGTTTGTCTTTTCTTTCTTTCTATTCCACGTGTAATTGTAAATACTGAAGCTTGGTATTGGTTTTCTTATGTATATATTTTTATTCAAATATATATATGTGTGTGTGTGTGTGTGTGTGTGGTTTAGAGAGAGCAATTTTAGCGTTTATTTCATGATTAACTCGTTCCAGGAAATTGTTGGGCTATAAATTCACATCGAAACACACACACACACACACACACACAACACACACACACACACACACACACACACACACACACACACACTCATAATAAAAAAAAACATACACTACCAGTTTTCAGGTGATGCAACAAGAGGAACACCGAAGATAACATACGTAAGAGAGTCAGGAGAAGGTGCAGAGAGAAGCAAGCACTCCGTAACACCACCACGTGCAGTACACACATACACACATACATACACACACACCAACCCACCGCCACTACCACCACACCTCCAGATCAGTGCACCATAAGACACACATACAGCACCATACTACGATAGCAAAGCGAGGGTGTAGTATAGTAGTAGTAGTAGTAGTAGTAGTAGTAGTAGTAGTAGTAGTAGTAGTAATAGTGTAGTACTTCGTAGCACACACAGGTAAATAAGAAGGCAGGATAAGTAGGTGTGGAGGGCAGGAGTGGATGAAAGGTAAGGAGAAGTGAGCGGTAGGGTACAAGGTAGAAAAAAAAGATAGTTACATGCGGTTTAAAAAAGGTAAGTGGAGGAGACAGTTAATGAGAGAGAGAGAGTGATAAAAAGAAAAAAAGTAGGGACGATAAGAGGGACTGAAGATAAAAGTGAAAAGACCAGAAGGAGAAACAGCAGGAATTAGGGTGAGAAAAAAGAGAGTAAGATTATATAAGGAGTGAACAGGAATGAGAGGGAAGGATAAAAAAAGGAGAGAGAGAGAGAGAGAGAGAGAGAGAGAGAGAGAGAGAGAGAGAGAGAGAGAGAGAGAGAGAGAGAGAGAGAGAGAGAGAGAGAGAGAGAGAGAGAGAGAGAGAGAGAGAGAGAGAGAGAGAGAGAGAGAGAGAGAGAGAGAGAGAGTAGCAGGAAACAGAGGAAGGGTAAAGGGTCAAAAGGTATAATAATGATGATAATGATGATGATGATAAGGAGGAGGATGAGTAACAGGTGAAAAAGAAGAGAAAAACCGGTTGAGGGAGTGACTAACGAAAGGAGTGAAAGAAGGAAGGAAGGAAGGAGGAAAGGAGGGAGTGTGAGAGGCAGGCAGGAAGGTGGGTCACAGGGTGGGTGGGTGGATGAGTGGGTGGGCGGGAAGGTGGTGGTGTGGCGCAGTGGGCGTGTGTGTGTGTGTGTGCGTGTGTGTGAGCACGTGTGGTGTGTGTCGCGTGGATCACTACGTTGCCCAGACTGATGAAGGACGCTCCACACACACACACACACACACACACACACACACACACACACACACACACACACACACACACACACACACACACACACCTGTTTGGGGATGCCTTCAGGTGTTCGTTCGTGCGTTCACCTCTACGTGAAGGCATCTATCTCATCAACGAATGCACATCTTTTGCTATTCTCTCTCTCTCTCTCTCTCTCTCTCTCTCTCTCTCTCTCTCTCTCTCTCTCTCTCTCTCTCTCTCTCTCTCTCTCTCTCTCTCGATGTTGTGGATAATTATGGTGTAAATGATGCACAATATTAGTGTGTGTGTGTGTGTGTGTGTGTGTGTGTGTGTGTGTGTGTGTGTGTGTGTGTGTGTGTGTGTGTGTGTGTGTGTGTGTGTGTGTGTGTGTGTGTGTGTGTGTGTGTGTGTGTGTGTGTGTGTGTGTGTGTGTGTGTGTGTGTGTGTGTGTGTGTGCGCACGTAAGACTATACTAACGATGAGAAATAATGTATTCCAACTTTTTTTTTCTCTATCAGCTGCGCGACACGAGAATCTTGCATGCATCAGACAGCAAGCTTACGGGGGAAAAGAGAGAGAGAGAGAGAGAGAGAGAGAGAGAGAGAGAGAGAGAGAGAGAGAGAGAGGAGAGAGAGAGAGAGAGAGAGAGAGAGAGAGAGAGAGAGAGAGAATGTTAAGTCAGTCAGCAAATTAATCTCATGGTCACTTGATTACATATTATCTCTCTCTCTCTCTCTCTCTCTCTCTCTCTCTCTCTCTCTCTCTCTCTCTCTCTCTCTCTCTCTCTCTCTCTCTCTCTCTTTAAGACAGCTATACAATAGATGATACAAACAAACACATATAACAAAGAAACCTGGATACAATTCATGCAGAAGACACTGGTATTAAAACAAATAATAAATATAAAAAAACACACAACACGACCTGTTTGGCAAGAAATAAAGCGAGTCTATAATTATGGTGCCAAGGAGTGTGTCTCCCGCGCATAAACAAACAGCACGAGACAAAAGACAGAAGAGAGAGAGAGAGAGAGAGAGAGAGAGAGAGAGAGAGAGAGAGAGAGAGAGAGAGAGAGAGAGAGAGAGAGAGAGAGAGAGAGAGAGAGAGAGAGAGAGAGAAACAAAAAATGCATCCACAAAAATAATTAAGACACCCAATGGCCTACCTTCTTTATACACCAAGAAGGTCAACGAAACCATCCTATTTACAACGTGCTAAAGAATCACTCATCAGCAACACACACAAACACACACACAAAAAAAAACTTACTCACTCACTCACTCATCTGCAACACACAAAAAATTGACACATAAAACGCATCACCGACAACACACAGCACATAACACCTCTGAACACCCACAACAGGAGCAACACATTAACATAAGTACATAAGAAGATAAGGAGGCTGTAAGAGGCCAGTTGACCTACACAAGGCAGCTTCTATGCACCTAACACCTACCATCTGTTTTATTCCTCCATAGATATGTATAATCTTTTCACCCCCACACAGAGCACATCCCCCAACACTTCCTCCTCCAACACATCACATTCTCCTCCAGCCTTGCCATTTAAAGGACGAAAACCATGACCATTGAAACAAAAAAGATGACTTCTTTCACCGTGACCAGAGAGAGGCAGCGAGGCGAAGCAATGAGGCAGGTGAGCGGCGTGACAGGCAAGGTGTGTGGAGGTGATAGAGGACTAAGAAGCCTGCAGGCAACACCAAAGATAGGAGGAGGAGGAGGAGGAGGAGGAGAAGGGGGAGGATGAGAAGGAGGAGGAGGAAGAGAGCAAGATGAAAAAGGATGACGACGAAAAATGAGAGAAGAAAGGAAAAGAGAAGAGAAAGTAGTAGTAGTAGTAGTAGTAGTAGTAGTAGTAGTAGTAGTAGTAGTAGTAGTAGTAGTAGAACGAAAACGAGGAGGTAGATATCAAGGAAGAGACAACAACAAAAACAAGTGGAGAAGAGATAGAAAAGGAGAAAAAACTTTAGCGGGACAAATAGGTTGGAAAAGATAGAGTACGGCAAAAAAAGTACAAAGCAACTGATACATAAACAAACAGATCAATCACATGTAAAAGGTAAAGCTGTCAAGGGAACAAGAAGAATCACCTAGATAATAATACCGGTTTGTGTTCCTCCCTCACCTAACAACCACACTTTACGAAAACACATCAAACAAAATTATTACTAAACATTTTACGGATTTACGAACTCTTGAAATTAAAGGACAAAAGAAAACACAAAGAAGGAAGTGAAAATACGAATAAACAGACATGAATAATGAGACAGAACAGATGACCGTAATGGCATGCGTCAAAGAGGTCAGGAAGAGGAAGAGGAGGAGGAGGAGGAGGAGGAGGAACACATAGGAACACATAGGAAGAACAAACAACAACAGGCCTGCTGGCCCTTACGAGGCTGTTTGTGAGACTACACTATCTACTCTAGAGTGTAGGATACAGGATAGTAAGGGTGAAGGCTTCTCTCCCCAGCCATGGCTGGCAGGGAAAGGAAGGCCAACCAAGACCATACTGTCACTACCACTACTGCTACCACTACTTCCTGGCAAGCGATGTCAGGCCACTAGCGACGTCTTTTGAATCGACATTTCGTAAATTAGGTACATCAGGATGAACTTACTCAAAGTTTGCTACGTTAACGGATAGTATTTTAGTTGTGGATTGGCTTCTAAATATTTGTCAAGTCTATTTTTGAACGTAGTAATTGTTTTACTGTCGACGATATTGGCGGGCAGGGAGTTCCAAACGTTAACGATCCGATTGAAAAAGAAGTGCTTGGCTTCGTTTGATGTGAATCTTTTACCAGTAATCTTAAAAGAATGACGTCGTCTTGTTATATTTGATCGATCAAAAGTAATGTAATCTTCTACATTGATATTATCGAATCCTTTGATTATCTTGAACATTTCAATTAAATCCCCTCGCATCCTTCGTTTTTCTAGGCTGAATAAGTTTAGTTCTTTAAGTCTTTCTTCATAAGGTTTATTTTTCAGCCTTGGAATCATTTTTGTTATTCTTCGCTGGACTCTTTCCAGTTTGTCAATGTCCTTTCTGTAATATGGGGACCAAAACTGTACGCAATACTCAAGATGGGGTCGTACTAGTGAATTATGCAGTTTTAATATGACTTTTTCTGATTTATTTTCGAAAGTACGCCCAATAAAGCCGACCAATCTGTTAGCAGTTTTAACTACCTCTGAACAATGTTGACTGGGTTTTAAATCGTTTGATATTGTGATTCCCAGATCTTTTTCTTTATTTACTGTAGAAAGTGATTTACCATTCATTGAGTACTGAACGTGATCATTATTTCTTCCGATGTGTAGTACCTTGCATTTTTCAACGTTAAATTTCATTTGCCATTTATTGGCCCAAGACGTTAGTCGATCTAGGTCTGATTGTAAGACTTCTCTGTCAATTGTCGTAGTTACTTTGCTGAGAATTTTCGTATCGTCAGCGAATTTCGATATTTTGCAAGTGATCCCATCATCTATGTCATTAACATATATCAAAAATAAGACAGGACCAAGCACTGAGCCTTGTGGTACGCCACTTTTAACGTTTAACCATTGAGAGGAGACACCGTTTAAGACTACTCTCTGCTTACGTTCAGAGAGCCAGTCCAGAAGCCAATTGTAAATGCTACCAGAGATACCATGAGTCATTAGTTTATTAAGCAATCGTTGATGAGGTACTTTATCAAAAGCCTTTTGAAAATCCAGATATATGACATCTACTGCTCTGCTTTCATCGTACGCGTCAAAAACATTGTGGAAGAAGTCTAATAAGTTAGTTAAGCATGAACGTTTATTACGAAAACCATGTTGTGATGGTTTTATTATATCGTTGTCTTCAAGGAATTTCACCACATTGTCACGAATGATTGTCTCCATTAATTTACATACAACTGATGTCAGACTGATTGGCCTATAATTTCCGGGTTGTGACTTGTCCCCCTTTTTGAAGATTGGTGTTACATTTGCACGTTTCCAATCTGATGGGGAGGAGGAGGAGGAGGAGGAGGAGGAGGAGGAGGAGGAGGAGGAGGAGGAGGAGGAGGAGGAGGAGGAAGAGGAGGAGGAGGAGGAAGAGGAGAAGGAGGAGGAATAGGAGGAGGAACATACAGGTGTGTGGTTGGCCGGGTAAGGTGGAAGTGGAAAGAGCCAGACTGAAGACTAAGGGAGGGGAAGAAGGGAAGGGTGGTAAGGGGAAGGGAAGAGGGGAAGGAGGGATAATGATAATAGTAGCTAAGGGGAAGACGAAGAATAAAATAAAAGCATTGTAGAGCAGATGAGGTGAAGGAAGGTAAACAGGTGACTTAGCATGGAGTGAGGAGAAGGTTAGGAACAGGTGAGAGGTGAAGGTATGAGGGGAGGGCAAGGTATGTGATTTTAGGGGTTAATAAGGAGAAATAGAAAGTAGGGAAGAAAGACTGAGGGAGAGAGAAGGAAGGAGGGAACGGGAGAAAGAATGACTGAAAGGGAAAGAAGGAAGGAAGGAGGGAACGAGAGGAAAAAAAAAACACTAAAGGAGAAGGAAGGAAGGAAGGGCAGTAAGAAGGGAGATAGAGTCAGGTGGTACAAGTTGGAGGGGTAGGGCTAGGGAAGGTGAACCACTCCTATGAACCACCTGTTTCCTCCCTGCACCACCTGCCTCCCTACTTCCCACCTGCCAACAACCCCACCCCATTCCCTTACTTCTCCTCTCCCTTCCCCTATCACCTGTGTCTCCATGTTGTAAATATAGAAGAGTAATTGTGCCACGAGAATACCCATCGCTTGGCAGGGTAAGGCTGGGCAGGGGCAGGGGTGAGGAAGGGCAAGGGTGAGGAAGGGTAGAGGGAGGGAAGAGTGGAAGAATATCTGATAGGAGGTGATGCGACAAGTGGGGCGGTAAAAGAGACAGAGAGAGAGAGAGAGAGAGAGAGAGAGAGAGAGAGAGAGAGAGAGAGAGAGAGAGAGAGAGAGAGAGAGAGAGAGAGAGAGAGAGAGAGAGAGAGAGAGAGAGAGAGAGAGAGAGAGAGTGACATACAAACATAAATAAAGATACATAGCAAGATAAAAAAAATATATATGTATTGAGTATTAGTAAATAAAACATAAATGGCAAAAGGTAATAAATCTTAATACTAGAAGAAGGATGAAGAAAGGGCAAGGGGAACAGAATGTGGTCCTCCTCCTCCTCCTCCTCCTCCTCCTCCTCCTCCTCCTCCTCCTCCTCCCCCTCCCCCTCCTCCTTACCTCCTTGCCCCTGCAGCCTGTCACCTGCAGCACACACTTCATCACCTTTATTTACCTTCTCCTCAGGTTATTCCCGTGCTGGCGCAGTGACGGTGGTGGCGACACACACACACACACACACACACACACACACACACACACACACACACACACACACACACACACACACACACACACACACACCTCGAATGACCTTGAATTACCACCATATAATTAGTCTCGTTGCACTTTCGTAATCAATTAAAGTGCAATTTTATACCTTTTTTTTTCTTTTCTTTTTTTCTTACAGGTATAACGAGCAAGGTACAGCCAGCCAGGACCGACCTACTGCAGCCCCGCGTCACGTAATGCTGAGAAGGTTGTGGTGACTCACTTTCGTCACTAGAAACCTTGCCAAATGCAGTGTAGTGCTCCCTCTTGTTGATCCTCCCTCCTTCCCTCTCTTCCTCCCTCCTTACCTCCTTTGTTACCCTCATATCGTATTTATCTTCTAAGTTACAAATGTTTTACGCCTGATTTTCCTTCCTCGTCGATCTATGTTAGGTGACGTGGTGCCACATTCTTATTTAGGCACCTTTTCACCCAATCTTTATGTCTCCGTAATAAGTCAAGACGTGAGGAGACAAAACAAAACTCCCCTTGTAAGTGTGCCTCAGTCCCGGTGCTGGCAAAGGGATCACAAACACCTCGCTAAGTCACCGTGAAATACTTAATATTGCTCTTGTTCTGGCGCGTTAGTTCGGGAGTGAGGCGTTGTGCAGCAGTGTGAGAGCGGGAGAGTTTTTAGGTGAAGGAAAGAGGACTTGTAAAGGTGAGTTTGAGGTTTTCAGGACATGTCAGGACGTTAAGAGGTCGTTCACGCAGCTTTCTGGGTTTGTTTTGCTACTGATGCTCCGTTTGTATAAGTATGTGCAGCACGTGATGTTAGTGTATTATGAATGTTGATTGTACAAGTGTGGTTAAAAGTGAGGGAAATAATTTTTTAACATACCCTTATTATTATTACTGTTATTGTTATTATTTTTATTATTAGTATTAGTATTATTATCATTGGAGGAGGAGGAGGAGGAAGAGGAAGAGGAAGAGGATAAGCAAAAAGAAGAGGAGGAGGAATATACAACGAAAAATATTATACTTCATGACACACGCACATACACGCACACTCACACGCACACTCACACGCGCACACACACACACACACACACACACACACACACACACACACACACACACACACACACACACACACTGCATCTTCGTCGCCAAACAACACGAAAAAAAATTAATAGCAAGTGAAATTTATGGATCATTATATTTCTTTATTTTTCATTCCTCATTAGAGAGCATGAATTACTGACACACACACACACACACACACACACACACACACACACACACACACACACACACACACACACACATCAAGGTATGACATTTATTCAGCACATTCCTCCTTTCATCTCTACTGTTATATCAACCCATAAGCCAGCCCCCTTAACACTCTCTCTCTCTCTCTCTCTCTCTCTCTCTCTCTCTCTCTCTCTCTCTCTCTCTCTCTCTCTCTCTCTCTCTCTCTCTCTCTCTCTCTCAACAAACTAGTTCTTCTTTCTCATCATCGAATTTCGATTTTTCTCTTTCCCTTCCTTTTATTCTTCCCTTCCCTTTCCTATCTTGACAATCTCTTTTATTTCCTTTTTATCCTTCCATTCTCTCTCTCTCTCTCTCTCTCTCTCTCTCTCTCTCTCTCTCTCTCTCTCTCTCTCTCTCTCTCTCTCTCTCTCTCTCTCTCTCTCTCTCTCTCTCTTATTCCTTCCTCACCCTTCACCCCTATGTCTCTCCCTATCCCTCTTGCACCCTATTCTCTTTCCACTTATCATGCACCCTATTCTCCTCCCTTACCTACTCCCTTATCGTCCCTTATCACCCTCACCCTTGCGTCACCCTTTTCCTCCTCTCTCACTAACTCTCATTGCTATTCCTCATCAGTCTTCTTTTTTCTCTTCCTGTTCCACCCTAACCAAATGTCCCTCTTTCCTCCTCCTCCTCCTCCTCCTCCTTTACTTACCAAGAGGATGGCCGTTGGGCAGTTCCACGTGCGGTGTGCTGTTGCTCCTCTTGTATTTCCTCTTCTTCTCTTTGTTGCGTCGAAGAGAGTTGAACATACGAAGCATCTTTGCCATTCTGTACTGTGGCCCCTTTTTACGTTTTCTATTTAACGTTCGAGTTTCTTTTCTAATCTTGTTTTATCAATGGTGTTTTGCAATTATCGGTTTTTTTCCCCTTTTCTTTGATTTCCATATAGATTTACATGATATTGTTTTCTTTATTTTCCTCGATTTATGCTATTCTGTTATATTTTCCGTTTTTTCAATTCACACGTTTTTCTTACTTTTCTTCTTTACTGTCCAACACAAATTTCTTCACTTATTCTCAACTCTTTTCTTTTCAGTCAAATAAAGTGTTCGCGTTCTAGTATTGCAAGTTAAGGGTGTATATGTATGGAAGGGGATCGTTCTTAAGGGGATGAGATGATGTGTTGCTCCCTTTACCACTACCTTAGAGCACGTGGTGGTTGTGGTAGTGGTGGTGGTTTAATCAAAGCACGTGAAGGGTGAAGGGCGTACTATCCTCAGCCGTACATTCATTAGTGTACGTGAAGGGACGAGTACTGTCCTATAATAATCAGTGTTAGTAGTAGTAGTAGTAGTAGTAGTAGTAGTAGTTGTAGTGTTAGTAGTAGTGGTGTTTCTGGTGGTAATTTACACATTATCTCCACCTGCCTCACCTCACAACGAATTAACACACACACACACACACACACACACACACACACACACACACACACACACACACACACACACACACACACACACACACACGAAGAAAAAAAAATAAACGGGAACAAGAATATGAGGAAAATGAGGAAGAAGCACAACGAGTAAATTAGTTGAATAAAACAAAATGCTTGTGACCTCAATTGAAGCGAGAGAAAGAGAAAGAGAGAAAGAGAAAGAGAGAGAGAGAGAGAGAGAGAGAGAGAGAGAGAGAGAGAGAGAGAGAGAGAGAGAGAGAGAGAGAGAGAGAGAGAGAGAGCGCCTACTTACATCAAAGCGAATCAACTCCTTTTTAACTTCATACATAAACAGTGACGTCACCGCCTCCACACGTCCCTCCTTGTGAGTCATCTTTTTACTCTCCCCAAACCCATTTTTTCCCCTTCCTTCCCTCCCTCACCCCATCTTCTCTCCCCGCCCAATCCCATCATTTCACTTTCATTCTCCCCCTTTTGCATAATCTACCGTATCCTCCTTCCCTTCATCCCTTCCTTTCCCTTCACCCTTTCTTACCTTACCTTTCGAAAGAGAGAAAAAAAGAGAAAGAGAAACAAAATACGATTCAGTACTCCTTTTACGCCTATTTTTTTTATATCTTTGTCGTAGTGCCTCTAATCCGCGCATGACTGATCTAGGTGAGCCATTTAGCGCCCCCCGGATGGCCAACGCCGGATGCTGCAGCGGCCCCCAGGATGATTTAATTAAAGGGAGGGAGGGAGAGGGGAAGGGTGATGGGGAGGGGCAGAGCTAATTAGGTTGCCTGTGATGTACACCTTGAGGGGGCGAGGGGCGCGCTTCACCTGTCACCTGTACTCAATTACCGCCCGTCATCCCCCCAAAACCCCTTCCCCTCTTCCCTTTCCTCCCCTCTTCCTCTCCCTCTCCCCCTACCCTGCCTCTCTCCTGTTATTAAGGGCTATGATTTATGCAAACGTAAGCAAAGTTTACATGGCTGGTTATATACGTGGAGGTTGTGTTTGTTCTAACCTAACCTAACTTAACCTAACGTAACGTAACGTAATGTAACGTAACCTAATTTATATATATGTTTTTTGTTGTAAAGAATAATAAGGAGAATGGTTAATCTGGGACAGTGTTTTGTTTGATATGAAAAGAAATTTAGATCGTCAATTTCTAACGTCAGACAAGCGTTGCCTTGATGATGTATAATTAGAAGTCTCTCTCTCTCTCTGTCTCTCTCTCTCTCTCTCTCTCTCTCTCTCTCTCTCTCTCTCTCTCTCTCTCTCTCTCTCTCTCTCTCTCTCTCTCTCTCTCTCTCTCTCTCACACTTTTTACACACGCACAGCCTAATTAATGCAACAATTACTAAAAGCACTTCGTAAATACAATAATCACAAAAAGAGACTAACAAAACAAACAGATAGAGCACCAGCACCTCACTTTAAGAACACCCTTTTTTCAAACACCCCTTTTCAAACACACCAAAATAAGTCTCTCCCATCACTATTTCTAAGCCCCAACCCAATGCTAACCATCCCCTAACAATACACCGATTCACATCCCCCATTATCACCTCTCACCCTATCTCTCCCTCAACCCCATAATCACCCACTGTCCCATAGCACCCTTTTCCACCCTTGCTTGCTCCCCATACAAACAAAAAAAATTTATATCACCTATTACTGCCTTCACATTCACCTTAACCTCCCTCAATCACCCTATCAACACACCCTGCTATCACTAACACATCCCTATCACCCTCTCTCTCTATTTTCCCCTACATTATCTTGCATTAACTTACTCCCTTCCCGCCATCCGCCGTACCCATCAATCTCTAGACCACCTAAGCACCTCATCACCTTAACCTAACCTTACATTATCTTTAAAACCTCAAATTTCCTCCTTCTATCACTCCTTTTTTGGCCCCCCATTACCCACCCACCCCTCCTTCCCCTCCTCATTCTTTGCCACTCCTACCTACCCCCCACACCATCCCAAGGTCCCCCCCCACCAAGGCCCTCATACCCCCAGCAGTGCCTGACATCACTTACTCAGACGGCCGCAAGGACTCAACCATAATATATCACATCAAGCGAGTAACGAGTCACACACAAACACATCTGCTGCCTCTGCCCCCCCCTTCTCCCCCATCCCCCTCCACTGACCCTCTCCTCCTACCCCTCCTTCCACCACTGATTCCTTCCTCCCCTTCCTCCAACCCCCTACAGAGCTGCCAAAACTCCCACGGACTAGGAGGGGCAGTTATAATAAAATATAAAAAAATTGCGTCACTGCTTAATTAAGAGAAGGGGTACAAGAGCTCCCAATCATCGGCTTTAAATATATAGATAAGGTGTGTGTGTGTGTGTGTGTGTGTGTGTGTGTGTGTGTGTGTGTGTGTGTGTGTGTGTGTGTGTATTTATGGGTGTATCCAGTGTGTTGAGTTGACTGTACATGCTATACATATTCAACACTTTTTAAGTTTTCTATATTTATGTGCCGATCATTGGTGATGTATAGATGATGATGGTGGTGGTGGTGGTGGTGGTGGTGGTGGTGGTGGTGGTGGTGGTGGTGGTGGTGTACGAGGTAAATGATGATGGTAAGGAGGAGGGGAAAGAGGAGGAGGGGAAAGAGGAGGGAAAAGAGGAGGAGGAGGAGGGGAAAGAGAAGGAGAAGGAGGAGGAGGAGGAGGAGTAGGAGGAGGAGGAGGAGGAGGAGGAGGAGGAGGAGGAGGAAGAAGTGGTGATGATGGTGATAGTGGTGGTAGGAGGTAGGGGGTGCTGGAGGCGGCTGGAGGGGTGTGGGGAGGTGGAGGGGTCATCAAAGTGGCCTTGTGACCTAGTTGGCTCTGATGGGCGGCAGGTTAACCCCCTCCATCCTCCACCAACACACCCCTTCCACCCCCAACCCCCCACCAAAACAGCCACACCCATATCCTCCACCACCACCACCACCACCACCACCACCACCACTCCCTCAGTCACGCCTCATTGACTATTGACGGAGTAAGGGAGAAAGGAAAGAGGAAGAGGGAAGAGGAAGGAGGAAGGGAGGAACGAGAAAGAAAGTTTGATAAAATAATAGAAATGCAGAGCAAATAATAAAGTTGAGGTTGACATATGTAAATACTGAAGAGAGAGAGAGAGAGAGAGAGAGAGAGAGAGAGAGAGAGAGAGAGAGAGAGAGAGAGAGAGAGAGAGAGAGAGAGAGAGAGAGAGAGAGAGAGAGAGAGAGAGAGAGAGAATACGAAAAATAAACAGAGAGAGAAAGGGAGGGAAGGCCAAACCAGGAGATAGATGGAGGGAAGGAGAGAAAGAATGAGAGTAGCACGAGGGTGAGGGAGGCGATAGGAAGGGAAGGAAGGAAGAAAAAAAGACGGAATAAGGGAAGGGGAATAAAGGAATAAAATACAAGAGAAGCAAATAATAAAAGAGAGAGAGAGAGAGAGAGAGAGAGAGAGAGAGAGAGAGAGAGAGAGAGAGAGAGAGAGAGAGAGAGAGAGAGAGAGAGAGAGAGAGAGAGAGAGAGAGAGAGAGAGAGAGAGAGGGAGAGAGAAGAGGACATTTGCTATACGCTTTGCCACTGTGTTCAGCTTTGTCTCCCTTGAGGTTTGAATTTAAGGAAATAAATAGTTCTCCCTTTAACCTTGCAACAGAAAACAGTCCGCGCCAACCAGGTACAACAATTATTATTCCCCTTCCCAGTATTCCTCAAACACCTTTTTCTCAGTAAGTTTTCTAAGTAAAGGAAGATAAAAAGATGTAGTGCACTGATATGGGGCTCGAACCTGGACCCGTGTATTCGTAGGTAAGAAAGCTGTCCAGTACACCATAGAGGCAACTATGAAGTACATACACTCATATCAATGCAAAAAAAACCAGTCCTTGATTTAACTACATACTTTAGAGTCAGTTTCGAATTGATGATAAAAAGTGAAGAGCAAACATCATACATTGTTCCATACACGCTGTCCACCTATACATTTTTTATTTTCAAGCCTTAAGAGCATTCGTAACACAATATCAGGTAATACAATAAGTTTTTATTCCAGTCCTACATACATTTTCCTAAACGTGAAATGCTCTGGGGAAGCAAATATAACAAGCCAAACAGTGAGGGTCAGTATGGAAATGATATACTCTCTGATGCCTACTTGTACAGGCAATATCAGTTATTCTCTCTCAGCCACTCTTGTCAACGAACACGCTTCTCGCCTCTCTTTTATCTCGGACATATTTCACCCCTGTATCAGACGTCCCTCTCTCTTTGGCTTCATATATCACTTCCACCTTCACTCTCTGCGCAGGAACATTGAAATTCACGGCGTTTTCAATAACACCATCAACTTTATTCTATTATTTGGGATATTGTATAAATAACAGTGCAGAGGCCAACGTGAAGTCTCTAGTTTGAATAGATCATACCCTGCCAGTGGAGATGACAGGTTGGTGCAATGCAAACAATGTTACAGTTGAAGGTTGATAGCGAATGTGTCACAAATGTATATAAATAAAAATGAAAAAAAATAAATAAAAAAGATAGTGATTGCTGGATTTATTTAGCAAACTCTGAAGGTATAAATAAAGGTATGAGAGTTGTTTAAGGTTAATATTTGCTTCACATCTATATACATATATCAAATGTCTCTCTCTCTCTCTCTCTCTCTCTCTCTCTCTCTCTCTCTCTCTCTCTCTCTCTCTCTCTCTCTCTCTCTCTCTCTCTCTCTCTCTCTCTCTCTCTCAATCATGATTTTCTTTCCCTTTTCACTGGTTATCTGATTTACTTTCATATTTTTCTCTCAATTTTCTTTCTTTCCCAGATCAAAACTTTCTCCTTTCCTCATCCTCCTTCCAAATACTTCCTTGCTCTTCATCTCTTCTTCCTTCCTTCCCTCCCTCCCTCCCTCCGTCCCTCCCATCGTTCTCTCCCTCCTCCTGTCGTATTTTCCTAGTCCTTTCTCAACTCCTTCAAAAGAGAAAAAAATATTCAAAGATATCTCAAGACCTGTTTAAAAATGATGGACATGACAAAATGAAGAAGGAGCGCGGGAGATAAGAGAAGGAAAGGACTAGTAGGAGGGTGGGAGAAGGATATCTGGATAGCGAAGGATACGAGAGGAAAAATGGAGATGAATAAGAGAGAGAGAGGAAGAGAAAAAAGAAAGAGAGAAAGATAGGAATGATTTGTGAATAGATGAGGGAATATATATATTTTATGTGAAAATTGGAACCTTTATAGATATATTGTATAATCTTATAATGTTATGTTGATACATGTATTTGTTTTTTGTCTTTATATGTTAGTTAGAAAAGTTAGGAAAGTTATTTATCTATATATATGTGTGTGAGTTAGAACTTAGTCCCGTTTTCTTTACAATATCCCACGTTTTCTGATAAAGCATGTGCAGAGGAGAACTGTTATATTTGTATGTGTGTGTCTGTCTGTCTGTCTGTCTGTCTTCATTTTGACATCTGTATTCACTCCAGTCTGTGTGTCTGTTTATCTATCTGTATATAATTATCTGTCAGTTATAACTAATCTGCCTTTCCTTCCGTCTGTCATTTTTCTGTTTATTTTTGTCTGTCAATATTGTGTCTCCTACCACCACCACCACCACCACACCACCACCACCACCACCACCACCACCACCTCACACAACCCTCAATAATAACAACACCAATATTCGTTTTCCTCTCACAACAAAAACATTTAAAACATAGCGAACCAATAACTGAACTTTACGAGTGTGTTGACTATCATACACACACACACACACACACACACACACACACACACACACACACACACACACACACACACACACACACACACACACATAGAAATACTAGTGACCTTGAACCTTACTTTGCCGCGCCTTTTCCAATTAAAGGTCCTGGAGTTTTAAACGTATGTGTGTGTGTGTGTGTGTGTGTGTGTGTGTGTGTGTGTGTGTGTGTGTGTGTGTGTGTGTGTGTGTGTGTGTGTGTGTGTGTGTGTGTGTGTATTTCTTTATACGGTTTCGTAAATATTCAAGGAAGCTGCATCACAGAGAGAGAGAGAGAGAGAGAGAGAGAGAGAGAGAGAGAGAGAGAGAGAGAGAGAGAGAGAGAGAGAGAGAGAGAGAGAGAGAGAGATGGAATGATAAGCGTGAGAGGCAGCCGACAGGAAGGGCAAGAGAAGGGAGGGAAGTGGAGAGAATTATTTTAATAGATTGGGAGGGAGAGAAGAAGAGGGAGAGACAGGAAGAAGAAGAGAGAGAGAGGAAGAGAGCGAGAGAGAGAGGAAGAGAGCGAGAGAGAGGAAGAGAGCGAGAGCGAGAGAGAGAGAGAGAGAGAGAGAGAGAGAGAGAGAGAGAGAGAGAGAGAGAGAGAGAGAGAGAGAGAGAGAGAGAGAGAGAGAGAGAGAGAGAGAGAGAGAGAGAGAGAGAGAGAGAACGGGACAAGATGATGAAGTCTTTCTTCCTCCTACTCCTCCTCCATCACCACATATTTAAATTCCAAGCAGACATCTGACAAACAAAACAGATTTGATAAAATAAAACAGATGTCGCTCGTGTGCGTGTGCGTGTGCGTGTGTGTGTGTGTGTGTGTGTGTGTGTGTGTGTGTGTGTGCGTGATTTGACAGATGAGAGCGCGCGCGCACGTGTGTGTGTGTGTGTGTGTGTGTGTGTGTGTGTGTGTGTGTGTGTGTGTGTGTGTGTGTGTGTGTGTGTGTGTACGTGGTCACCTTATAAGTAGAAGGAATCATTGCGTTTTTAATTAGGTAAGAATGGTTGAAGGTAAATTCAAAGGTGTGCCGGTGAGAAGGAAAATTAAATATTTCACCTGGTTAATTAATAGACGTGTGGGTGTTACCTGTGCTACCTGTGTTACCTGTGTTACCTGTGCTGTGTCAAGGTCAAGGCGTAGTTCACCCTTTAACTCTCTCCTTTCAATAATGAGGTTACGTTTACAGGTGAGTAGGGCAGAATTATTATTATTATTATTATTATTATTATTATCATTATTATTATTATTATTATTACTATTATTATTATTATTATTATCTAGTTTACGGATGATTAAATTTTTATTTATTTTACTCAAGTTAATCTCAATTTCCTAATATTTTCTTTTGTCGTATGATTCATCTCACGTCTCTGGGTTCTCGTTTTTTTATTTTTTATTTTCTTCCCAATATATTTTTATCACTCGTAAATTATAGATTCTAAAGGAACCCATTTTTGCTGCAAACATGACTCAACAAAACACACACATCCCTTCATCTTTGTATCTACGTAGCAATTACAGTTAAAAAAAAAAAACATACAATACTGATACACATCCATTGAGGAAAAGAAAGGTGTCAGTGAGGTTCATGAAGATGCATCGATTGCTCGGCTTTTCCGGCACGAGACTGTAACTTCTTGATGGACTGTCGGAGTGACGTGTGGTGCCGCGAGCCTCAGCAAGACAGACTGACACCTAAGTCTTTCCCAGAGCCGCCGAGGGACTGCCGGTACACGTAAGGGTGCCCTGTGACCTCCTCCTCCTCCTCCTCCTCCTCCTCCTCGTCTCAGATAGCAGCCCTGACAAGAGAGCGCGGTAAAGACTCCAAACAGCGACTCCTTTCAACATGGAGAGACAGAAGCCAGCAGTGAATCAAGTTGGGGTGTAGCCTTACCTCTACACTCACTCCTCTCCTCTCTTCTCCTCTCCTCTCTTCTCCCTCTCACCCTTCTTACCCCTCTTCTCCCCCCCTCTTAACCCTCTCCAGCAGCCACATCACAGAGCCTTCTCACAGCTCCCATTCACAGCGCGTCCCCATAGCAATTCCTCATCATTAAAAACACATATACCTCATGACAGTGCCTACCAGTACCCTGAAATTACTCCTGATGCTGAGGACAACGAAGGCAGGACAACAGTGGTGGACAGAACACGACTTACAGGAAAATATGACTCTCTTCACCCCCCCCCCAACTCCTCCTCCTTCCACTCCTAGACACCACTCCACCTGACACACGGACGACCTCAAGGGGCTGTGTCATAGCTATGGGAGGGAGTGAAGGGAGGAAGGGGCGATAAGGTGGAGTGTAGCCGAGTAAGTGGAAGTTGACGATGAAAATAAGAG
>JAPQNM010000004.1:14915643-14918143 GCA_029783475.1 Metacarcinus magister
ATATATATTAGTAAAAATACAAAATAAATCTAAGAGGAAAGGAAAAAAAGAGTAATAGGTAAGAATAAGGAAAACTTGGCCATAGAATCAATACTAAAACATGTTATCACTTAAATGTCAATCATGAGTTAGTTCAAAACGATGACAAACCCTTTATGATAACCGGCTCTCACCCTCCATCTTATCTACCCATCTATCTATCTACCATCCTGTTCCTCCCTCCCTCCTCCCTTTCTTTCTTCCTCCCTTCCTCCGTTCTTCACACTCGTAGGGAGACGATGAGGAGATATCAAATGTCCCCTTTTCCTTGATGTCCTGATAACACCACATCATAGAGACAAACAGTGACAAAAACACACACACGCACTCACTCACTCACTCACTCACACACTCACTCACTCACACACTCACTCACTCACTCACTCACTCACTCACACACTCACTCACACACTCACTCACACACTCACTCACTCACTCACTTAGTCACTCACTTAAGAATAACAACGCAAAGAACATGTCTGGTCAGCTCCCTCTAATACGCAATTTCCTTTCTTAGACGCTGACGGACAAAACTCTATTAACATGAGTTTCTTTTCTTTTCTCCTGACGATGAATGAACTTCCGCAGTCACCGCTTGATCAGATTTCACCACGAGAACGTAACAAGCGGTGTGATGGTACCTCTTCCTTATGCCCTTGTGATGTAGAGGTGAGGGTGGCGTGGCTAGGCGTTGGGAGGCGTGGAGGGGTGTGGAGGGGCGTGGGAGGGAAGGGAGAGGACAAGGAGAGGACATGCGGGTTGGTTCCTGCCCACAGAGGTATACGTAATCAGAAACATCACAAATATAGGACTGCCAGATAGTTTAACAGACAACTATAGGTACACAGACAGACAGACATCTACCTTCTACCACTTATACATACAACTATAACTACAACTACGTTAATCATCAGCCACTACGATACTTCTATACACTTGTCACCCACTACATTAGGCCGCTACAACATACACTACATACAGTTGACAATAACACACACACACACACACACACACACACACACACACACACACACACACACACACACACACACACACACACACACACACACACACACACACACACACACACACACACACACACACACACACCTTCGTTCTTTAACTCCACCTGCATCAAGAAGCTTTTTTCTTTTTTCCTTCTCTTTCTTTTTTTTTGCTTTCTTTTTTTTGTGTTTCAAGGTAAAGATTAAAGCGTTTTATGTCTTCGAGGAACCAGCCAATCAAGGGAATGGAGCAGTGGACTAAATTTAATCCGCAGACGAAAGAAAACGAAAAAAAAACGAAAAAAAAAAAGAGCGAGCGAAGGAAGAAAGTTGGCATCACTAATAATACTTGATCTGCCTATCGTCTCTCTCTCTCTCTCTCTCTCTCTCTCTCTCTCTCTCTCTCTCTCTCTCTCTCTCTCTCTCTCTCTCTCTCTCTCTCTCTCTACTATTTTTCTCTTTCTCCTCGCATTCATTTCCCCTCTTTCTCTCGCCTCTCCCCTCTTTTCCCCTCTCTCACTGCGTCCCCTTCCCGTCCCCTTCCTGTCCCCTTCCTGTCCACCCCCCAATGAGGTTTTCATAATAATCTGCGGACGTCACTCACACTGATTAATGCGTTTCTATGACACCAGGAAACCGACATCCTGACACACACACGCGCGCACACACACACACACACACACACACACACACACACACACACACACACACACACACACACACACACACACACACACACACACACACACACACAGGTAATAACTACACACTAACAAAAAAATAACACGAATCCTACAATATCCTTCTGAGACTGCTAACCAACCAAGTAAAGTTTTCTGAGGTCGCCTTGAGGTCTCACGGACTGAACCTCATCCAATCTGGCCTCCTTGGGATTAGCAGGAGACAAGCATGGGATTGGATGTCACACAAGAGGATCAGAGCACGCCGCGTCCAATCATAACGAGCAACGAAAAGTGGTGCAAGAAGGTCGTGGAGGGCGTGGTGCTACCGGTGGAGGGGAGGGAAGGAGGGAGGGAAGGAGGGAGGGAGTTGTGAAAATACAAGGCAGGTACAAGAGGATAAATAGAAGAGGAAAAATAGAGAGGGAGCGAAGATGAGGTTGAAGGGAGGGACTGAGATAGACGAAGGATAATGAGAGAAGTATGAGAAGGAGATAAAGAGGAATAGATGAGGATGCAGTGAGTGTGTTGTTAGATAAGAGACGAAGTGTTTAAGTTTATGTTGTAAGGGCGAGGCGGAGTTGATGTATAGGAAGGGGCAGTGCACGTACGAGCATGTAGGAGGCACCGCCCAAGAGGTAAAAATATAATAATTACACGTACCTATATTAATTAAAAGATTCCAACCCTTAACTGAATAATGTTAGGTTAGGTTATGTTAGGTTAGGTTATGTTAGGTTAGATTAGGTTAGCTTAGGTTGGTTAGGTTAGGTAAGG
>JAPQNM010000004.1:14923143-14928143 GCA_029783475.1 Metacarcinus magister
ATCGAAGTGGAGGAGCTGCCCCTCTTGGGTATCGCTCCAGTAGAGTAGAGGCTCCCGTTTTCTTCCGCGTACTCCTCCTCCCCGAAGCGCACGCGGTAACTTTTCTTCCGAACGTCCTCGTAAATTCTATCCACGCTCTCGTAGGCAGAGCTCCTGCTGGCGTCTGCATAATCCATATCCTCCACTTCTTCCTTCTCCACGTCGCTGCCACCGTGAACTGGGCCGTAGGGACTGACGCAGATCGTGGGAGGCGACGAGGGACGAGGCACACCGTCACTCTTCTTTCCTCCATCTGGCGGAGTCACCCTCCCATCGGCGTCCCTCTCCGCCTGTTTTCTCTGCTTCTCCTCATCTTCCCGCTTTCTATGGTATTCCCAGCCATTGCTCGTTACACTGCCGTCACCTCGCTTCACCGTAACGCGCACCTTCACGCGGCGCCTCGTTATGATCCTCATGATGCAAGGGTGTCAAGTGTGTGTCCAGCGTGGTGGTACTCAATCACACACACACGCACACACGCATCACCTGAACACTCCACTCACTCGCCTTGATGTGTGTGTCTCTCGCTGAACTACTGACTCGCTTCAACTTCAACTTCACAAAACAAGTGCAAGGTTAACATTCCACGAACCATTGTGTTTAGATTCACAAAGAAGAGGATTTTCAAAAGCTATTGAAACACATGCAGCTATCCTCCTACATACACCACCCCCCCTTCCCACACTACCACCCCCACCACCACCAAGCATTTACCCGCAACATCACTTGTCGTAATGTTTCTTTATCCCCAACCCTTCCCCTCCTTTCTGCCTTCCCCACTATGTACCTGACCCTGCCCTCCTCGACCCCCAATACCCCCCACCCAACAGGCACCTTCATTCCCAGGCAAGAAAATCCCTTGGAATGAGTTGGTGAGGTCGGTCCGCACAAGATCAGAGAAAGAGAGAGAGAGAGAGAGAGAGAGAGAGAGAGAGAGAGAGAGAGAGAGAGAGAGAGAGAGAGAGAGAGAGAGAGAGAGAGAGAGAGAGAGAGAGAGAGAGAGAGTTCGTGGAAGGCAAAATATATATATACTATATTATTGGATGGAGGTAAAGATAAGGAGAAAAGTGAGTGATAGGATGATGAAAGGGAGGGAGGGAGGGAGGGAGGGAAGGAAGGAGGGAAGGAGGGAAGGAGGGAGGGAGGGAGGGAGGGAGGGAGGGAGGGAAAGGAGGGGAGGAGGGAAGGTGGTTGAGAATAAAGGAAGGGGAGAGAGAGAGAGAGAGAGAGAGAGAGAGAGAGAGAGAGAGAGAGAGAGAGAGAGAGAGAGAGAGAGAGAGAGAGAGAGAGAGACCTTAGGGCGGGTCTCTCTCCGTCTTCTTCCTGTGTCTCTGTCTTCCTCTTTCTATTGTTATTATTATTCATGTTTTTATCTTTCTTTCGTGTTGTTTCAAAATGTCTGACCTCATATTATTTGCTGGGTCATTTTCTTTCTTTTCTTTTCTCTTTTCTCTCTCTCGAATCTTTTCATCAATTTTCTCTTCTTGCTTCTTTTGTTTTATTCTTTTTTTTCATTTATTATTCTTTTTTTTTCTCTCTATTGTTCTTTATCATTTCATATCTTATCTTTATTTTACTTTCTTCTCTAATTCCTCTTTATTCCATTTCTTCTATTTTACGTTTATATTAAGCGTCCCCAACACTTCCTCTTCCTTTGGTAGTGACATTGTAACCTCCTCCTCCTCCTCCTCCTCCTCCTCCTCCTCCTCCTCCTCCTCCTCCTCCTCCTCATTATAATTTACAAAAATGTTATTAATAATCTACTTTCTCCTCTTTCATCATTTTTTTTCCCTGTTCCCTTGTTATCCATCGTCTTTTTTTCACTTGTCTAGTTTTACATCTTCCTCGTTCCATATATATTTTCTTAGTTATTATTATTATTATTTGAATATTTTTGAGATATATTTGAATGGAATATTAACTTTAGGATCGGAGCTTTTTTACTTCTTCTTTTACTTTTTCTTCTTCTTCTTCTTTTCTTATTTACACTTGCTGTTTATTAACTACTATTTGTTATCTCATTTATATTCTATTCTTTGTTTCGTCACTGTACTACTCCTCCTTTTCCTCTTTCTCTTTCTTTCTCTTTTATGGGTTTCCTTCCTCCTCCTCCTCCTCCTCCTCCTCCTCCTCCTCCTCTTCTTCCTCCTCCTCCTCCACCACATTTCCGGCTGCTTCCAAACCCTTTCTTTACAGGTGTCACGGAGGCCATTAATATTATTATTATTATTATCAATATTATCATTATTACTATTAACGTAATCATTATCACTTGTAGTAGTAGTAGTAGTAGTAGTAGTAGTAGTAGTAGTAGCAGTAGCAGTAGCAGTAGTAGTAGCAGTAGTAGTAGTAGTAGGAGTAGGAGGAGCAGTAGCAGTAGTAGTAGTAGAAGTAGTAGAAGAAAAGGTGAGGTGACAAGTACAATAACAATTACACAGAAAATTACCAAGTTCCCGTCACCTGCGGGGGCAATGAAGCATGATAATGAGGAGGGAGGGAAAGGAAGGGAGGAGGGGAAGGGAAGGGAAGGAGAAAAGAGGAAGGGAGGGAGGAAAATAGTTAACGAGACGAAGAAATGAAAGGAAGGAAAGGGAGGGATGGACTGAGGCAATGTCATGGAACAGGAGAAAGAAGGAAGGAAATAAGCAGGGACGGAAGAATGGAGGAGAGGAGAGGCTAAGAGCGAGGGGAAAAAATGGTTAAGAGGAGGAAGCACGGGGTGATGTAGAGGCCATAAGAGGGGAGATAAGTGGAGGAATGGAGGGAGGAGATGAGGAAAAGGAGAAAGGTCAAGATGGGTTACCAAAAAGAAAAAAAAGATGCACCAGAGAAAAAAAAACTATGAAAAACAAGAAAAAGAATAGAGAAAGATAGATAAATAATAGTGGAAAGAGAGAGAGAGAGAGAGAGAGAGAGAGAGAGAGAGAGAGAGAGAGAGAGAGAGAGAGAGAGAGAGAGAGAGAGAGAGAGAGAGAGAGAGAGAGAGAGAGAGAGAGAGGACAATAAGATCATAGGTTATAAAGATAGAAGACTGACACAGATAGAGAGAGAGTGAGTGAGAGGGATAAAGAGAGGGAGAGACGGAGGGAGGAAAAGGGAAGAAGACAGAGGCGGAGAGAGGATGGAAAGAAAGGAGGAGGTGGAGAGAGGAAGGGAAAGAAAAGAAAGGGAGAAAGAAAGAAAGGGAGGCAGGGAGGGAGAGAGGGAGGTAGGAAGAAAATAGTACCCAACACGCAAAGAAATCGTGGTCATAACACAACCCATGACAGGACACAACTATCTCTCTCTCTCTCTCTCTCTCTCTCTCTCTCTCTCTCTCTCTCTCTCTCTCTCTCTCTCTCTCTCTCTCTCTCTCTCTCTCTCTCTCTCTCAAAACCTATTGTAAACTTCTCAACTTCACCCTTCAAAGTAAAGTTCCCGTAGCTACCACTGCCCTAGTCACCACCACCACCACCACCACCACCACCACCACCACCACCATCACCACCATCACCACCATTGCCTTCCAAACCTCTATATCATCTCCTATTTATCATTATTATTTACTTATTATCTAACATCCATTTTCTGTTCCTCACTCTGATCTACGAAACTTGCATTAACTTCGCTATCATGGTGTTATTATAGAAATAAAAATAATTAGGTTTAACATGTTCTTCCTCCTTAAGCTACGCTGGGTCTGCTGCTGCTGCTGCTGCCTTGCCACTCGCTTCTACAGGACAATCAAGGTGTGGCTCCCTATCGACCACCTACACGCTCCGGGCCACGAAAACAGGTGCTAATTGGGGTACTAAATATCTAATAGCTTTATGTTGTTGATGCTTTGATGCTATTAGCGATACTGTTGCTATTGCTACTACTACTACTACTACTACTACTACTATTACTGCTGCTACTACTAATACTACGAATTACAGAAGAACGCTACTTTTCCCCTTCCAATGACGCTCAAACCCCCGTCACCTATGTTTAAAAGTCACAGTCTCAACCACTGTGCCACCAGCCCCTTCTTCTGACTCCTAAAGAATAAACACATCTATTATCTGCTTGGACTCATGTTTCATTCAGCTTTACGTGTTTTAGGTGCTTCTGGTTAGCTTAATTACACATACACACACACACACACACACACACACACACACACACACACACACACACACACACACACACACACACACACACACACACACACACACACAACACACACACACACACACACACACACACACACACACACACACACACACACACACACACACACACACACACACACACACACACACACACACACACACAGGTCAATTCTCCCGTGTGACTGATGCATTTGTATTAATTAGTATTTTCCTCACAGGTCAAAGGAGGGGGAGGGTTGTGTCGTGTCCCTTCCCCCTTGCCCCCTGCTCCCTCCTTCTTGTCCTCACCACCACCACCACCACCACCACCACCACGCATCTCCATCACCAACACGCAAGCGCCACTATCACCACCAAACAGATAGAGTCTTGCCACCAAACTATAATGCAATCAGTCACCATTCTGTATCGCACCATCATACTCACTCACTCTCTCTCTCTCTCTCTCTCTCTCTCTCTCTCTCTCTCTCTCTCTCTCTCTCTCTCTCTCTCTCTCTCTCTCTGACCACCGTAATCACTGCCACAACTTTACCACTGTCTCCCAAGGCACGGCATCGCGACCCTCCACCACAACCACCACCACCACCACCACCAACACCACCACCAACACCCCCACCACTCCCTCCAGCCCCATCACCCCCACCACCGCAATGATACTCCGCCACACCATCATATTCTCCATCTTTTCAAGCTCGTTTAGTCCATTTTAAACCTTTTTTCCCCTAGATTATCGTCCTTTTTGCACTTTTTTTCCCTCTCCCTCTCCCTCACTCTTTCTCTCTCTGTTTGATTTTTTTCCTACTTTCCTGCTATATAGTTTCAGTGTCT
>JAPQNM010000004.1:14933143-14940643 GCA_029783475.1 Metacarcinus magister
GAGTAAAAATGATGATGATGATGATGATGATGATGATGATGATGATGATGATGACGGTGATTAACTTTAACTCGTGCGGAGAAACGATTCAAACAAAATAATAACAATAATGAAGATTTACTATATTATACTATAGTTACTGCATTGTGGTGAAATGAAGGAAAGAACTGATAAGCACGCGCACACACACACACACACACACACACACTTCTAGGGAAACAAAGAGTGCCATAAACTTTTCAAACTGGCTTAATCCTTCCTACCAGTATTTTTTTCTGCTCGTAATTGACTGACTGACTCACTGTCTTATTAAAGGACTGGCTGAATGACTGGAAAAAATGCATCAAAACATGACTAACAATGACTTAAAAGATGAAAAGATAATTAGATAATTGATAACTGAATGGAAGGACATGAATATAAAAAAAAATGAATGAGAGAGAGAGAGAGAGAGAGAGAGAGAGAGAGAGAGAGAGAGAGAGAGAGAGAGAGAGAGAGAGAGAGAGAGAGAGAGAGAGAGAGAGAGAGAGAGAGAGAGAGAGAGAGAGCGAGAGACACGAATGAGTGAGAGTCGGCAGTAATTAGTTAAACTTTTCTCTCCTACTTCAAACTTTTCTCTTCCTTCTTCTTTCAAGTTCTTCTCTTCTTCCTTTTCTCCTCTTCTTCATCTTCACTTATCTTTTTTTGTTCTTTTATCTTTCCTACTCTTTCATTGTTTTTCTTTGAAGTTATAGTTTGCTCTCTCTCTCTCTCTCTCTCTCTCTCTCTCTCTCTCTCTCTCTCTCTCTCTCTCTCTCTCTCTCTCTCTCTCTCTCTCTCTCTCTCTCTCTCTCTCTCTCTGTCATAGGAACACATAGGAAGAACAAACAGCAACAGGCCTGCTGGCCCTTACGAGGCTGTTTGTGAGTACACTATCTAATCTAGGGTGAAGGATACAGGATGAGTGAAGGATACAGGATAGTAAGGGTGAAGGCTTCTCTCCCCAGCCATGGCTGGCAGGGAAAGGAAGGCCAACCAAGACCAGACTGTCACTACTGTCACTACCACTACTGCTACCACTACTTCCTGGCAAGCGATGTCAGGCCACTAGCGACGTCTTTTGAATCGACATTTCGTAAGTTAGGTACATCAGGATGAACATACTCAAAGTTTGCTACGTTAACGGATAGAATTTTAGTTGTGGATTGGCTTCTAAATATTTGTCAAGTCTATTTTTGAACGTAGTAATTGTTTTACTGTCGACGACATTGGCGGGCAGGGAGTTCCAAACGTTCACGATCCGATTGAAAAAGAAGTGCTTGGCTTCGTTTGATGTGAATCTTTTATCAGTAATCTTAAAAGAATGATGTCTTCTTGTTATATTTAATCGATCAAAAGTAATGTAATCTTCTGTATTGATATTATCGAATCCTTTGATTATCTTGAACATTTCAATTAAATCCCCTCGCATCCTTCGTTTTTCTAGGCTGAATAAGTTTAGTTCTTTAAGTCTTTCTTCATAAGGTTTATTTTTCAGCCTTGGAATCATTTTTGTTATTCTTCGCTGGACTCTTTCCAGTTTGTCAATGTCCTTTCTGTAATATGGGGACCAAAACTGTACGCAATACTCCAGATGGGGTCGTACTAGTGAATTATGCAGTTTTAATATGACTTTTTCTGATTTGTTTTCGAAAGTACGCCCAATACAGCCGACCAATCTGTTAACAGTTTTAACTACCTCTGAACAATGTTGACTGGGTTTTAAATCGTTTGATATTGTGATTCCCAGATCTTTTTCCTTGTTTACTGTAGAAAGTGGTTTACCATTCATTGAGTACTGAACGTGATCATTATTTCTTCCGCTGAACGTGATCATTATTTCTTCCGATGTGTAGTACCTTGCAATTTTAAACGTTAAATTTCATTTGCCATTTATTGGCCCAAGACTTTAGTCGATCTAGGTCTGATTGTAAGACTTCTCTGTCAATTGTCGTAGTTACTTTGCTGAGAATTTTCGTATCGTCATCGAATTTCGATATTTTGCAAGTGATCCCATCATCTATGTCATTAACATATATCAAGAATAAGACAGGACCAAGCACTGAACCTTGTGGTACGCCACTTTTTACGTTTAACCATTGAGAGGAGACACCGTTTAAGATTACTCTCTGCTTACGTTCAGAGAACCAGTCCAGAAGCCAATTGTAAATGCTACCAGAGATACCGTGAGTCATTAGTTTATTAAGCAATCGTTGATGAGGTACTTTATCAAGGACGGTAGGAGGTAGGAGGTAGGAGGTAAGAGGTAGGAGGTAGGAGGTAGAAAGGGAGATAGGAGGTAGAAAGAGAGGTAGGAGTTGGAGTATTAACTCTAAGCGGTTATTGTCGCGGATTAGAGGAAGGATGGGAAGGATGGGAAGGATGGGCAGCCTCTCAGTGCACATCTTCTCTATTCTTGGAGGGATGGACGCGAGGCATACTCTTAGGTCATCTTACACATGCATCGGAGTCCTGTACTTGGTGTTCATTACTGTCTGAGCTGAGAAAGATGCCTCGCAGTAATAAGGAGTTGGATAAGTCATGCCGTCTCTCTCTCTCTCTCTCCCTCTCTCTCCCTCCCTCTCCCCCTCCCTCCCTCTCTCTCCCCCTCCCTCCCTCCCTCCCCCTCTCTCTCTCTCTCCCTCTCTCCCTCTCCCTCTCTCTCCCTCCCCCCCCTCCCCCTCTCTCTCTCTCCCTCTCCCTCCCTCTCTCTTTCTCTCCTAACCTAACCTAACCTAACCTAACTTAACCTAACCTAGAGAGAGAGAGAGAGAGAGAGAGAGAGAGAGAGAGAGAGAGAGAGAGAGAGAGAGAGAGAGAGAGAGAGAGAGAGAGAGAGAGAGAGAGAGAGAGAGAGAGAGAGAGAGAGAGAGAATCCTACATAACCCTCAATTAGTGTATGTTTGTATGAAGTGTCATTACAATGTTCTCTGTAATGGAAGTTAATACTTGAGTGCATCAGTAAGCAAGTGTGCACACCTCACCTCACCTCACCTCACCTCACCTATCAGTAAACAAATGTGCACACCTCACCTCACCTCACCTCACCTATCAGTAAACAAATGTGCACACCTCACCTCACCTCACCTCACCTATCAGTAAACAAATGTGCACACCTCACCTCACCTCACCTCACCTATCAGTAAACAAGTGTGCACTCCTCACCTCACCTCACCTCACCTCACCTCACCTCACCTCACACTCTCAGGTGTTACACCAACCTATCAACACTTGTCAACACATATATTTCATCTAAAATATATATATATATATATATATATATATATATATATATATATATATATATACATATATATATTTTAATTTGAGTATTAACTCTAACCCGTTCTTGTCGCGGGTAGGAGGTAGAAAGGGAGGTAGGAGTTAGGAGGTAGGAGTTAGGAGGTAGGAGGTAGAAAGGGAGGTAGGAGGTAGGAGGTAGGAGGTAGAAAGGGAGGTAGAAGTTAGAGTATTAACTCTAACCCGTTCTTGTCGCGGGTAGGAGGTAGAAAGGGAGGTAGGAGTTAGAGTATTAACTCTAACCCATTCTTGTCGCGGGTTAGAGTTGATTCTCAGGTTGGCGTTACCAACTCCATGCTCGTAGGCCACGCCCCCTCACCATCCATGCATTTTGATTGGTGGAGTGACAGCCAATCACCGTGATTGCCTGTAACTTAAACCAATCAAGATGGATAAACAATGAAGGGGGCGTGGCCTACGGGCATGATGAGCTCCGACAGAGAGTATAAATAGAGGTCTCACTCTGTAGTCTGTCATTAACAATCATGTCTTCATGCTATCAAGTCCATCCCGTACGGTGCGCGGCTTACGCTGCAGAGCCTCGGCTGGGACTAACACGCCTGGAGCTGAGCGTAAGGAAGCGAAACCGGCGTTTCCCTTGGTTCACCAAGAAACGCATTGTTTTCGCTTTTAGATTCCAGCAGGACGGCTGGCTGAACATTGGCCCTTCTAAGTGGGAAAATGTGACGCCATGCTGTATGCTGGACATCGAAGGCCTTCGTAAGCTGAAGGCTGACTTGCCTCTGAAGCTGAAGGTGTGGACGAAGGAGTGCAAGGGGAAGGTGGTGCTGAAGGCCAGGCTGGGAGACTTTTTAGGTCACCTGGATTTCTGCTCCACCCCTGCCACCTTTAGGCTCACGTCTACTGGTGACTCCTTCAACATTGCCTATACTGTACACGATGAAGAGGCAGAAGGACAAGACGCAGTACAGGGGCAGGAGCTTCCGGTCACGGCGGACACAGCTCTTGTTGAAAAAGAGGCATTGAATGAAGAATGGGTAACGTTTGTAAATAAGTCCACCGGTGCGACATGCAGTCTGCCGGCACACATCCAGGCAGAGAAGAAGGCAAGATGGTGGGGACCCGGTGTCTGGACGAGCGATGACGACTTGTTGGATGAAAAATGGTTAAGGTTTGTAAATAAGTCCACCGGGGCAACATTCCGTCTGCCGGCACACACCCAGGCAAAGGAGGAGGCAAGATGGCGAGGACTCGGTGCCTGGACGAGTGAAGACGACTTGTTGGATGATAAGGCGATAGAAATAATTTCCAGCATCAAAAACAAGCCTCGCTCGAACAAGGGACGAGGCATCTTAGCATTCAATGTCCAGCAACAAGACCAGAGGATACCTATGTCCCCGATAAGCATTTCAGAACGGCTCGCGGAACCATACCTCGCACCAAGCTGGATGAGCGATCCTTCCCGTCACAACCGTCGCCACGCCACATCAAGAGCGTTCCGTTTGTCAAAAACATTCTCGTGGAATTTATGTTTCCTGCTGTTGATGTTGTGGGTGAAGGGAGCCGAAGGGACGCACTTATTTGTGCATTAAGATGTGAACTGATGTTCTCACGTGAGACAGTTCCAATGTTGATGTCCTTTTAAAAACCTGCTTCGGATTTCACCGTCTCAATCTTCAAAATACATTTTCCTTGCAAGCTTCTTTTCTTTGTTGATACATCAACAACAACAACAACAACAACAACAACAACAACCACCACAACCACCACCACCACGACGACGACGACGATGACGACCACCACAACAACAACAAAAAACAACAACAACAACAACAACAACAATACTAATAAGTAAAACAAAAAACAGCTTCACAAAAAAAACAATTAATAGAATGAGAAGAAAAAAAAATCACGTTACACTCGAACATTTCAAAACAATAAGTCACAAAGAGACAGAGAAAACTACATAACTTCTTCCTTTGAACTTCCTTGGATCGAAGTGTGATATAGTCAATATTTAGGCGGAAATAAACCACAGTTCACACATGCCTTCCTGCCACTCACTAACTCACTCACTCACTCCCTTACTCACTCCCTCCCTTACTCACTCACTCCCTTACTCACTCACTCCCTTACTGACTCACTCCCTTACTCACTCACTCCCTTACTCACTCCCTCCCTTACTCACTCCCTCCCTTACTCACTCCCTCCCTTACTCACTCCCTCCCTTACTCACTCCCTCCCTTACTCACTCACTCACTCCCTTACTCACACACTCGCTTACTCACTCACTCCCTTACTCACTCCCTTCCTTACTCACTCCCTCCCTTACTCACTCCCTCCCTTACTCACTCCCTCCTTTACTCACTCACTCACTCCCTTACTCACACACTCCCTTACTCACTCCCTCCCTACGTCACTCCCTCATCCCTTGATGCAGACGAATGTGTAGCAGCGTTAACTTTAGTGAAAGCCCGGAGAGTGCAGGGATAATTGTGGCTCATTTGAACTACTGTACCTTTTCCCAAACCCAGCACTGCGATAGTATTTCTACTTGATTCATGTTGTCAAATATAAAACAATTGATAATTATACAAATAGATATATAACTGAAAAATGATAATAAAACGACTAAAGCATATGAAGTTTATAATTTTTCCTTAATAGATTAAATTAACTTTACTTAATTTAATTAAGTAATATTTCAAAATGATAAAAAAAATACAAATGTAAATATTTTCTCTAAATCGATAAAGTAATTATTAATTCCATTTACTGATGAAAAAAATTACTCTCTCTCTCTCTCCCTCTCTCTCTCTCTCTCCCCCTCTCCCTCTCTCTCTCTCTCTCTCTCTCTCTCTCTCTCTCTCTCTCTCTCTCTCTCTCTCTCAGGAGGAGGAGGAGGAGGAGGAGGAGGAGTATGCAGAGAGAGGAGAGAGGAGAGGAGGGGAAGGAAGGAAGGAGCAAGAGGAGAGTGAAAGGAAGATGGCGAGAGGAGGAAATCAGAGGCGAAAGGAAAGTGAAATAAGTGAAGGGAGGGAAGAAAGGAGGCAGGAAGGAAGGGAGGGAGGGAGAAGAGGAGTGAAGGAGGGGGGTGGAGGGTGACAGGTAAAGGGGAAAGGTAAGGAAGGAAGGACAGGTGAGAGGGGGAAATAGGAGAAAAAAAAGAATGAATACATGAAAAAAATCAATAATATACTTTTTTCCATCTTACTCAATGATCTAAGTATTTATTTTTCTTTTCATTTCTCCAACCACCTTTCATTTTCTTTTTTCCTTATCTAGGTGTATTTATTATGTTCTTCTCCTGTTCGCTTCTTCTTCCTTCCATTTCCTTTGCATTCCCCTCTTCCTTATTCCCTTTCCTTCGTCCTCTCATCTTACCCTTCCCACCCTTTACATCAACCTCTTTGCTCTTCCCTTTCCTCTCCTAATACTAACATAATTCTTCTCTCCTCCTCTTCCTTGTTCTTCCCAGCTTTCCCCTTAACCCCCCTCACCTCCCCTTACCTCCCCTAACCTTCCCTCACCTCCCCTCACCTTCCCTCACCTCTTCTCCCCTCCCCTCACCTCCCCTCACTTCCCATCCCCTTCCCTCACCTCCCCTCAGCCTACCTTTCTCTTCTGGTTCTTGATGTGCAGGATGGCTCGCCGCTGAGGGTGGTAGAGAGAGGCTGACCTGTAGAAGATCCCGAGGAAGAAGCTGTCGTGTGTGTGTGTGTGTGTGTGTGTGTGTGTGTGTGTGTGTGTGTGTGTGTGTGTGTGTGTGTGTGTGTGTGTGTGTGTGTGTGTGTGTGTGTGTGTTTGCACGAGCATAAAACGTCTCAGCTATCCTTAATAACCCATAATAAACCTAATTCTCACCTCTATTCTTCACTAACTTTTTAACCTTTACTGCCTCATTCACTAACTCACTCACTCTTTCTTTCTTTCTTTCTTTCCTGAACAATACACAATCCACTTTTTCCAACAACAAATCCACTCTCAACTTTCCCTTTTCCTTCTTCCTTCGTCACAATCTTCCTCGTCTTTATACTCCCTGCAAGGACGCATTAGCACTCAACACACCACGCCTCCACCTCCTCCTCCACTCCGCCTCCGCCTCCACCTCCACCCATCCATTAGTGACAGGGCCTTGCAAAAACCACCTTCAGTGCCACCCTCCGCTAGGCACTCTGGGGGCGCATGTGTGTGTGTGTGTGTGTGTGTGTGTGTGTGTGT
>JAPQNM010000004.1:14950643-14955643 GCA_029783475.1 Metacarcinus magister
GGAGATGTGTCCGTTGGCGGCGACTACGGTGGAGGCGGAGGTAGTCGAGGAGCAAATGGAGGTGGAGGAGGAGAAGGAATTCCCGGATGGCTCTTCGCTGTTACTGGAATAAAAAATAAAGGATGAGTAACAATAGAGGATGGGCAAAAATAAAGGATAATTAAGAATAAAGGATGAATAATTAATGAGTAAGAGGTTCCAGCTTAGCGTAATGCAAATTGTCATATAAAGTTGTTTGCCAAGTTTGTTATGTTCTGTTTTGCAAGTTGTGTTTAAACGCTAATTAACTTTGAGTGCATACATAGAGAAGAAGGAGGAGGAGGAGGAGAAACACAGGAGTAAGAACTAACTAACAATAAAAAGCTAACTAAGTACTAACCACATTGCCTACTTGAAAGAAAAAAAACTTACTCCACGAATCACAACCACTAGTGCAAATCCTGGATGGAAAAGCGAGGCGGCTTACCACATTCACCACACAGACGGCACCAAAATGTATGCGAGGACGCCACTGGTTTTGAATTCACCAAATACACCGTAGAGTGAACCACATATATGGTAATGTTCATGGGACAGAGGCTGAGGGAATATACCTCCACTAACTATAAAAAACATTGATGAATAAATGAATGAGTAAGTAAAATGATTAATGAATAAATGAATGAGTAAATAAAGCAGAGAACGAGGAGTGGATAAGAACTGTGTGTGGTTGTGGAAAAGTGATGGATTGTGTATGCAGCATCACGCCCTTATAGAGAGGGGAGGAGGAGGAGGAGGAGGAGGAGGAGGAGGAGGAGGAGGAGGAGGAGGAGGAGGAGGAGGAGGAGGAGGAGGAGGAGGAGGAGAATGAGAAATAGCAACGCGACAAGAGACAATATAAAACAATTGAGTGTTGTGTCTGTGTGGGTGGCTGGTGGCCCTTACAGCCTTACAGCCTAGTGTGGGGTCCATGTCACGCCGTACTACTACTACTACTACTACTACTACTACTACTACTACTACTACTACTACTACTACTACTACTACTACTACTATCATGTAATTGTTTCATCATAAGTCTGGCCAAAATCTTTTTAATTTCGTTCCTGCACATTTTTTTTTCTTTTCTTGCTCTAGCCAGTATAGACAAGTCTGCCTGAGGTGACACGCGCAACACTTTGAAATATAACTCTGAACATTGGCTTTGACTCACGGGGGAACACAGGTAGAAAAGGAATGGAATGGAATGGGTAGCAATGATTCGTTTTAAACCTCTCACTAATATACTTCAGACAGACAACACAAATATATATATACATAAAACATTTCAATACGAGAAACAAACAAAAAAAAATGTCATACAAGGCATTATATTAACAAACAACAATATTTTACTCCTACAATAATATATGAACCAAAATTATTGAAAAGACAAAATTAGAGAATAAAACTCGTATATATTTTTTGTTTTTACCTTGAAATACGTTCCGTCCAAGTAATCAACATTTCACCAACGGAAAGTGTATCAGTGAGAGTGCCAGACAGAGGTAAGGACTCGGCAAGGGAAGGGAAAGAGTATATACGGGAGAGGTATGGAGAAACGGGAAGGGAAAAAAATGGAAGCGAGGCGGGGCGGAAGGAGTGAGAGACTGGAATGAGAGCAGTGTGATTGCATTTTTTTCTCGTAGGTGAAGCGAAAATGGAATGGCACGTAGCATGAGAGAGAGGAGGAGGAGGAGGAGGAGGAGGAGGAGGAGGAGGAGGAGGAGGAGGAGGAGGAGGAGGAGGAGGAGGAGGAGGAGGAGGAGGAGGAGGAGGAGGAGAAAGTGAAGGTGATCGTGAGGTACAGGCGAAAGGGGAAATGGAAAATTCTTGTGTACGATAGAGAATAGGGTGAAAAAAAGGGAAAAAATGGGAAATAGAGGTGATGGAAGGGTGATGTGGGGGAAGGGAAAGAATGTTAGGGAAAGATAGTCGGTGTAAGAGACGGGGGAAAGGTGAAAGGGTGAGGAGTGCAAGGGTGAGGAGTGCAAGGGTGAGGGGAAAGGTAGGTGAAGGGGGCTGTTAGAGGGGTCATGAGGGAAGGGTGAAGGGAAAGAAAGGGTGCAGGAAGGGGTAATAAAATGAGGGGCGAGGGAATTAGAGGAGCAAGGTGAATAGAATAGGAGATGAGGGAGGGAGAGGGAGTGAGGGAATAGGAGGAGGAGGGGGAACAGGGAGGAAGGGGGACCACTTAAGAGCATGTGATGGAGCTATAGTACCCTTGCGTGGAAGATAACACTCTCTCTCTCTCTCTCTCTCTCTCTCTCTCTCTCTCTCTCTCTCTCTCTCTCTCTCTCTCTCTCTCTCTCTCTCTCTCTCTCTCTCACTGGTAAAACTTCTGGTCCTATTCACACATAATCTTGGCCATAAGACGAATAAATGTGATCAGGAACACATTGTCAACGTAATTGTGGAACCAACCGAGGGAGACCACACACCAGCATAACCCTAAACACTCACGCTTGGGGCTAACCTTACCTTACCTCACCTCACTTCACCTCACCTCACCTCCTTCCCCGCCATGTTTGTGTTGCTACTGTGCTGTACCTACTCGGTCGTCATTTATTTTTCAGAGTTTCGTTGAGTGTGCTGCTACCTGGCGTATACAGTGAGTGTGTGTGTGTGTGTGTGTGTGTGTGTGTGTGTGTGTGTGTGTGTGTGTGTGTGTGTGTGTGTGTGTGTGTGTGTGTGTGTGTGTGTGTGTGTGTGTGTAGATAAAGGAATGAGTCAGGGTGTACAATATCACAGGTGTGCTGCGGGGTGTCCAGGTGACACCATTAGCCAAGCACACCTGTACATACCTCGCTAGAACACCAGTACAGGCTCACTAGTGCTGAGTGAGGCTAACGAGTGACTAGAGGAACGAGTGTTTACCAAAGACTGCAAGATTACGTGCAAGAATAACGTGCAAACTATTAGTCTATTGATTGCTTTGATTTAATTAATGACTCAATTCAGGAAGCTAATCAATCTCCCCCCAGGTCGTTTCTAGGCCGCGGGAGTAGCCTTCACGAGGACTGCACGACGCGGCCAAACACCTGATCCGGCCACCTGACCCGCCACGCCCACCACCACGCCGCCCACGACACCCGACTCTCGTGACGTGAGACCTAAACACGACCTGACCGGCACTAACATTGCTGAGGCACCAGTCACTCGTCGTATTCAACGCCGTATTTCATATAAACGTTCAAGTTGTCGCCTTTACAAGCTACAACGACAAATACCTGACATCCAAGCCGCCCAGTCGTCCATCCGCTGCCAAGGTCGATCGGCAAAAAGTATGTCGCTTACCATACAGAAAAAGTAACTAATAACCCAGAAGATACAGAGAAAGCAGCTTATACTCGTAGTCTGCCTCATGGTCAAAAGTTAGAGATAAGTAGATAAGCACTGAGGGGAAGCATCTGTCTCCCGCTTTCACCTCATCATTATATGTTTTAATGAACCCTCAGAGTAGTTCCAATTAGCTTTTACACAATGAGCTTTTACACAAATAGACAGACCACCTTGCATCTATATAGCACCCGTGTTCTCAACGTCAATAATGGATAGTTTATGAATATGGTCTTATATGTGGAAAACAATAAGGAACTGAAAGACCAAACGAAATGCAAAATGATTAGTAAAAAGAACGAGAAGGAAAGGAATGATGAAAGGACATTAAAAGTGATTTAATGAACGGACGACAACAATAATTACACCCAGCGTTCTACTACTACTACTACTACTACTACTACTACTACTACTACCTGTACAGTACCTATCAGCGGCTCCCTAATTAATCTTCGTGGTAAAGGTGTCCCATTAACCTGTGTGTGTGTGTGTGTGTGTGTGTGTGTGTGTGTGTGTGTGTGTGTGTGTGTGTGTGTGTGTGTGTGTGTGTGTGTGTGTGTGTGTGTGTGTGTGTGTGTGTACTAATCAACTATATTTGCTGAGGATGGCGAAAATTAACCAAACTTTCCGAACATTATTTTCATCATAAGCCATAAAATATTCCTCATTCCCTCTCTTTTCCTTCCTCCATTACTTATCCTTCCTTCCCTCTTCCTCCTCCCTTCCTTCGTCTCCTTTCTCCCTTCTTATCATCTTCTTCCACTCCACTCCATCAATCCTTTCCCTTCCCTTCCCTTCCTTCTTCCATCACCCCCTCCTCTTCCCTTCTTTCCTTCCTCCTCCTCTTCTTCCTTGCCCGTCCAGTTAAGGCAAGAGAATTAATATTCAGATTTTTCCCTCTTGTGCTTTGGAAAATTATTAACTAAACTACCTCGCTCGCACCAGGACTCTCTCTCTCTCTCTCTCTCTCTCTCTCTCTCTCTCTCTCTCTCTCTCTCTCTCTCTCTCTCTCTCTCTCTCTCTCTCTCTCTTTCCATCATCTTTCTTCCTTCCTTCATTCATCTTTCCTTCTTTCCTTCATTCCTCCAACGCTCCTTCCGCCTACCCTCCCCCCCCACCCCCCCCTTTCTGAACCTCGAACACTCGCTTAAGCCTCAACATTTTTCGATGTAATCTTCTCCCAAACTATGAACTCCACTTTATTATTACGTCCACCCAAACCCAGACTCAGACCCAGACCCAGACTCATTCCTTCCCTCGCTCCCTCCCTCCCTCCCTCGTTCTCTTACCTCCTGACCTCATCTTCATCTATGTTTCATTCTTACGTTCGCATCTACGTCGCCGGCAGAACATCGCATCGGCGCTTTAGATGAGATGAGCTTCAAGGAAATATTTTTTTTATACTAACTAATAAAACAGAGATAATGATAAAGGAGGTAGTTAAAGTAATCTAGACAAAGGAGAACATAGTCAAAGATGAAGCAGAGAAGAAAAAGAATGTAATGATATATCGGGAATGAGAAAAAAAAATATACTTTCGAGCTTCAATGCAAATAAAACGCCTTTTTGACTGATTGAATAAAGGTCTTCAGAGGGGAATGCAAAAATAATGAAGGAAACTAAAAGTACATATGTGTCTTGTT
>JAPQNM010000004.1:14960643-14963143 GCA_029783475.1 Metacarcinus magister
TGTTCTCCTTTTCCTCTTGTTCCTCCTACTCCTCTTCCTTGTCCTCATCATTCTTCTGTTTCTCCTCTTCCTCCTCCTCCTCCTCCTCCAGGTAATTCTCGGGTTCGTTGTCCTCTCCTTTTCCTTGGTTCCTGTTGTCCTCCCTCTCCTCCACGACCATTTGTATTCTCACCACCTCACCCAATTTGTCCTCCTCCACTACTGTCCTCATTACCTGCCTATAGCCACTTAACTTCTTTCCTACTGCTCCCCTCCCTCCTCCTCCTCCTCCTCCTCCTCCAACCTCCTCCTCCGACCTCCTCTTCCTCCTCTCTCCAAGTTCAATACTTCCCTCCACCTTCCCCCTTTACTTTCTCCTCTTGCTCCTCCTCTGCCTCCCTTTCCTCCTCTTTTTCAACAATACACTTTTTTTATTATTAGATTTTATACTACTACTGTTACTACTACTACTACTACTACTACTACTACTACTACTACTACTATTACTACTACTACTACTACTACTACTACTATTACTACTACTACTACTCCTACTACTCCTACTACTACTACTACTACTACTTCGACTACCTTTCCTTAACCTTCTTCCGTCGTTTTCCTCCATTAGACGTTCATTTTGTTGGTCGTTTTGGTCGTCTGCCTCATTATACACATGCCTACCTTCATGACAAGCCCCTCACGTCCCCTCTAGCTACTACTCTTCCCTCTTCTCCCCTCACCTTTCCCCTCCCATAGCAGCGAACCATTACTCACTCACATGACCCTCTCCCTCCCCCTCTTCCTCCCTTCTTCCGTCCATACACCATCCATTCACCCTTTCCTCCCTCCCTTAACGCACATCATTACCACCACCACCACCACCACTACCACCACCACCATCACACGAGCCGTACATAAGAATTACATTTACCTGCACATTCCTCTCTTCTCCCTTCCTCCCGTGAATCCCCTGCCACACCTACCTCTACCCTGCTTCCCCTGTCGGCCACCAGGATCACCGTGGACAGTGGCAGGGTTAATTTTAGGCGATAGGGCGACAAGTACGCGTCCCTCTGTCAGTCGCCAGACCAGCTCGGGTATTTCTGTCGCCTGTGTTGGTCTCGGATCTCACAGCTTCAATTACTCTCGAATTGAACGTGTATGCTACCTTCCTCCCTTCCTTCCTTTCTTACTTCTTACTTCCTTTTTTCCTTTCTTCCTTTCTTTCTTCCTTCCTTCCTGCCACCCTGCCTTCTTTCCTTCCTCACTGCCACCCTTATTTCCTTCCTACCTTCCTACTTTCCTTCCTATCTTTCCACCTTCCTTTTCTCCTTTTTTACTTCCTTCCTTCCTTCCTTATAACTCAGTAAGAGGTTCTTGTTGAATTATTATTCCCTACTATAACTACTACTACTACTACTACTACTACTACTACTACTACTACTACTACTACTACTACAGCGGGTAGAAACAGCCATCCCGACAGACTGTCTGGTTGTGTGACCTTGAAATTCCTCGCCACCTGAACCCGCTAGCCAATTAATATATCAGGTGCAAGATGATAAAAATAAAAGTGAGTAAATAAAACAATAAATAGGAAATAAGGATGGCAGAATGTGTTACTGAAATAAAAATTAGAAAGAGAAAACATGTGAAAGAAAGGAAAGAAAGAAAGGAAGAATGAAAGCAAGGAAACGAGAAAACAATATAGATGAGAAAGAAAGAAGCAAGAACGAAGAATTGGATAAGTAAAATACCTATAAAAACACAAGATAAATATAGACAAATAGATATAGACAAACAAGATCAAATTTATGTATACACTGATTGATAAAAATAAATAAATAAAAGATTGATTGATAGACAAATAAATGAATAAATAGATAGAAAAAATGAATAACGAATGAGACAAGACAAATAAAATACAAATATAGATAGGAAAACATATACAACCAATGCATACGTAAATAGATATATAGATAGATATAGATAAAAAAAAATTTGACAAATAAATTAACTCGCTCACTTACTGATAAACTTATAAACATAACATACAATTACTTCAACAAATACACTTCCCAAACAAATAAAAAGGTATATGAATAAACAACCAACGAACTTACTAAATAAATAAATAAATAAATAAGGGAATGAATAAATAAATAAACAAATAAATAAATAAATAAATAAATAAATAAAATCCCACAAAATAATGGATTCCTGCATTCCACTCACTAAATTTCGCACTCACTAAATTTCACAGTCAATTGAGAACCTTCGCTAAATGTGGGACGGAAATTATGGGAGAATAATTAATAAAGCATAAAAAATATAAAGGATTGACTATAAAAGAATAAGAATAAAAAGGAACAGAGGAAATAAAGACAAGATGCGTGTGTGTGTGTGTGGTGTGCGTGTGCGTGTGTGTGTGTGTGTGTGTGTGTGTGAGGGAAAAGAAAATTCTCTAATTAACCTGGCATGACTTTGGAATGTTTGGCCAAATACCTGGAGAGAGAGAGAG
>JAPQNM010000004.1:14973143-14983143 GCA_029783475.1 Metacarcinus magister
GAGATAGCTACACACACGAGAGGAACAAGATGAAAACACGCAACCATTATCTCAACCCACCACAAATGAGCAGCTTTTCTTGATGAATTATGTTAAAGTTCAAGTTTTTTTTTTTTTAGGTGTGGGAGATAAAATAAAATAAAAAGGAGTAACTGAGCTAAACTGACAACTTGGGAACTGACATCCATCTATTCATTGAGAGAGAGAGAGAGAGAGAGAGAGAGAGAGAGAGAGAGAGAGAGAGAGAGAGAGAGAGAGAGAGAGAGAGACAGAGAGAGAGAGAGAGAGAGAGAGAGAATGTGGCTATAGAGAATGATTTACAGTAGGTTAGCTAATGGAGAGTTTTTCAGAATCTGTGAGTGGAGTGATTAGTTTGGGTTCAGTAGAAGTGATCGACCCTCATTCGAACCTGAACACCTCCCAGCTTCAATTTATTTTTATAGGATGCGAAAATATATACACAGTGAATATGTATTTTATTTATGAACTGTTTGCTTGTGTGTGTGTATGTGTGTACGTATGGAAAACAGGACCAATCTGTCTATGTATGATTTACCTAATGACTTATATTGATAGGCGCAGCGACCCCTCTATAGCGCGGTAGGCAACTGAAGACAACCAGAGACTAAAATCCACCACCACCACCACCATCACATTCCATCACGACGCATCACCACCACCACCACCACCATCTTCAGGTCTCTCTCACCGCCCCCAGATAAGCAGCACCTCTTCATGGTCCTCACTCCCCCCTTGGGCCTCGCAGGAGAAGGAAGGGGAATGGGAGGGCTGGACACTAGTAGCAGAAGAGGGTATAATGAGGGTCGTGTAGTAAAGGAGAGTGGCGATACATCTTTGAGAGAGAGAGAGAGAGAGAGAGAGAGAGAGAGAGAGAGAGAGAGAGAGAGAGAGAGAGAGAGAGAGAGAGAGAGAGAGAGAGAAGGAGGAGAGAGAGAGGAGAGAGGAGAGAGAGAGAGAGAGAGAGAGAGAGAGAGGAGAGAGAGAGAGAGAGAGAGAGAGAGAGAGAGAGAGAGAGAGAGAGAGAGAGAGAGAGGAGAAGAGAGAGGAGAGAGAGAGAGAGAGGAGAGGCGAGAGAGGAGGAGATGAGAGAGAGGAAGAGAGGAGGAGAGAGAGAAGAGAGAGAGAGAGAGAGAGAGAGAGAGTTTTGGGCGACACTCCCTTCACCCTCGGATTAGTGGCGCTACGATGAACTTGCAAGGTCGTGGACAGGCAACAGAGGAGGAGGAGGAGGAGGAGGAGGAGGAGGAGGAGGAGGAGGAGGAGGAGGAGAGCATTAAAGAGAGAGGATTAGAACCCCTCCCCCCTTGTCACCACCACCAACACTGCCACGCCTACTCGCAATTTTCCTGGAATTTCAAGGGAGACTGTGATGTTGTATCCTTTCTGAGTCAGCCTCGAGGGGCCAGGCGACAAGGAAGAGAAGGGTAAAGGGGGAGCAGGGATGAGGGGAAAGGGGGGAGTGATGTGTACCGACTCACCTGTGCGAGAGAGAGAGGAGAGAGAGAGAGGAGAGAGAGGAGAGAGAGAGAGAGAGAGAGAGAGAGAGAGAGAGAGAGAGAGAGAGAGAGAGAGAGAGAGAGAGAGAGAGAGAGAGAGCAGCATAAAAAGAGAGCCGCGGCGCGCTAAATTAAGACTCCAACGGAATTAGTGTTTGCTCGTCGCTGTGCTACGCTGAGGTGACGGGAAGATGACTGAAGATGAAAAAAGAAGCTGTTGACTCACACTCTCATCACTTTCCTTCTTCTTAATCAATCAATCAATCGTTCTTTAAAGCCAGAACATGCACACCACTTCAACTAACCAACCTTCTCCCGTTAAAAAAAAAAAAAAATAGAATAGAAGATCGATATAACTCTTAACGGTATACAATATTTAACAGGAATCAGGAGCCAGTAATAGGGAGGAAGTGAGCACCGTGTACAGACTGTCACCTGTGTCACCTATCCGTGTAAAGGTGTGGTGCGGCTCTACAGGTGCGCCGATTTACAGGTGACGTTTGAGGAAGGTAAGAGAGGAATGATTTAACTCTCAGTCTTACGTCACAGACCAACACATATAACTGATCAAGTGTGACAAGTTCTTATTTTCTTTTCTTTTTTCTGAGTGAGTATGATGCCAATTTAGTGTCTGTTTCTGTGTGTGTGTTATTTGGTTGTGTTGCCTGGCGGTGTAGTGTGTCCTTGTGTGTGGCTGTGTGTTGCAAGTACTCGAGTGTGTGTCTCTCTCTCACTCTCTGTTCAGGTTGAGCTGGAATGAAGAGTCTCCTCGGGCCAGCACACTTGTCAATGAGGAGAGTATACATTCATATCTCTTTTTTTGTTCTCTCTCTCTCTCTTATATATATACACACACATAAACACATACACGCACATACACATACATACATACACACACAGACACACACACACACACACACACACACACACACACACACACACACACACACACACACACACACACACACACACACACACACAGACACAGACACAGACACACACACACACACACACACACACGGCACCAGTTATAAACAAACACAACTTTTGGCTTCCCGGACACCTTGATCCCGTCACTGTGTCGCTTCTCCGGCACGAGCCACAAACTTTTATCACCGGCCTCGCTGCCACCTAACACTGTCCCTTTATATCGATGGACAGTGTCATTACAGTATAACTTCTTCCGCGTGGCACTTGATCAGGCTGGCACCTCCATGGCCCTAACACGTGAATTCCAGTGGCACCTACCTCTAAGGCGCGGCGGGAGGATGATGCCACAGGTAGGACGGTACACTAGTAAAGGTGCGAGCAGGTGGGTGAGACGGGTGGCACTGGTGGCGGTGGTGCAGGTAAGGCAAGGCCACTGGCACAGGTGGGAGGCAGTAGAGGCCAGCACTGGGCAGGCGGTGGCTCCCAAGGCACTCCCGCCAGCCGCCAGTCAACACAAGTGCCAAAACGCCTTCTCACCCCGACCGTCTGTGGCAGCAGCAGCAGCAGCGGCGGTGGGCACGTCACACCGCCCGGCACCGCACACCACCACACCGCCAGGCCAACACACACGGTCAAGAGCACAGCTGAGACGACACCAGCCAGCAGCAACACCTTCATACGCACCTCCACACCCCACCCCACCCCACCCCGCCCACCACCCCACCCCGCCCACCACCCCACCCCACCCACCACACCACCCCACCCACCATCCCGCCCCGCCCAACTCCGCCCAGCCCATCACTCACACCGCCCAACCACCGCCAACCACCAGCCGGCGATCGCACCATGAATACAGCGCTAATACAGTACTGGGAGGGAAGCCACAGACATACGTGCGGCGAATAAAAGGCTGCCAGGGAGAGGAAGAAGGGAGGAAGAGGAGTCAGGGAGAGAAGCGAGGAAGCCACGTGGGAGGGAGGTAGAGAGGTAGGGAGAGAGGTAGGCAGGGAGAGAGGGAGGTAGGGAGCCACACGCCGCAGTCCCTTCAAGACAAAAATAGGTATCGACTGTGCCAAAGATACGAGGCTCATGGACGCCCTCACCAGCCATACACTCACCATGACTCCTCGCACCAGACCATGCAAGACGGCGAGGCGGGCGGCGCTACTGACGGTGCGGGAGGAGGAGGAGGAGACACCACTCCTCGCTAACCCAAGACCGTTACCACCTTTAGCATCACCATCACCACATCATCACCACCATAAAGAGAAACAATCACCACACCTGAGATGCATCACCGACACCTTCATGACACCACCACCATCACCACCACCATTACCACCACCACAGCAACACAATGACATAAACAGATAGTCTTACACATTCTTCTTCTTACTCTACACAGTCATAAGAGCGTCACGTCAACTCACAAACAAGACGCAACAACTACACTTCACCTACACACACGCATAAGGAATTACATGTAGTTGTATTGAGAGAGCAAAGATTATTGGTAAGAATGTGTTATGGTAATGTGTTTTCTCTCTCTCTCTCTCTCTCTCTCTCTCTCTCTCTCTCTCTCTCTCTCTCTCTCTCTCTCTCTCTCTCTCTCTCTCTCTCTCTCTCTCTCTCTCTAACATGGTAGTCAAAAAGTTACTACTCCATTTTTTGAAGTCATGCACAATCAATCCAATTTTTCAATGTCAAAATCCGCGGAAAAAAAATGTAAAATATACGTCGACCAGACCAACCTTCACACACTCACACACACACACACACACACACACACACACACACACACACACACACACACACACACACACTATACGAGAGAAAAAAGAAATAAATCAATATTGCTCCGCCACACATCGCAGTCATTTACTATTTTATTGATTGTTTTGTCAATATGTTATCAATTCTTACAACCTCAATGTATATTCTTCACCCTCTCACTCTCTCTCACTCTCTCTCTCTCTCTCTCTCTCTCTCTCTCTCTCTCTCTCTCTCTCTCTCTCTTTCTCTCTCTCTCCAACTTCACGCCGCATGCACGGAAGGAAATAAAATAAAGCATGCAGAAGAGAGGGTGAAGGGGAAGGGTGATGATCGTAGGGGAGGACATAGATAAGAGGATAAAACGAGTGTAGAATGGAGGAAAACAAATAATAATGGATGTACGAGATGCCCGAGGGAAACCAAACCACAATGGGGGAAAGTTTTGAACAAGTTTATAAAGCGAGAGGGGAAAAAAAGTTAAGTGAAAATTAATCAAGTTGAAATACGGAAAAAAAAGATAGAAAGTGAAACGTGAAATGTAATAAACAATATATAAGGAAATGTGACAGTCAGAAGGGATGGAAACAGTACGCGACAGAGAGAGAGAGAGAGAGAGAGAGAGAGAGAGAGAGAGAGAGAGAGAGAGAGAGAGAGAGAGAGAGAGAGAGAGAGAGAGAGAGAGAGAGAGAGAGAGATTAGCTTCCCACACCTAGGTATTGTCCACACAAAGTAATCTAATCTCTTGAGCTACGTCTAAGTGTTTTCAATCCTTAGTCAATGCAAGCAAGAGGAGGAAGTGATTCCAAACCCTTTAAATACAATATATTCTACGACCACCAAACGAGACCTCAATCCGTCGTAATATATGTCATTGGGAAAACTAATTAATGACATTATTTAAATATACGTACTGGTGATTAAAATTTAATTCCAGTATTCTTACCCGTTATGAGGAACTACATCTAATTTCATTACCTGTTTCCATCAAAATTAAAAAAGGCTTTACCTTGCCATAAGTAGCTATTTCTACTAATATGAATGATTTATCCCAGAATATACTTTATGTTAAACACTTAATCAAGTTTCCAGGACGTAAGCTGTGGGATGGAGGCCTGGAATTAGGTTAACTTTACTAACTGGACGTGGCTCTTCTTGATCTTATGACGCAACACAACCAATACATTACATAAAGACTTGTCAACCTTATTGGAGACAAACACTTCAAGATTGGCCCGCCTCCCGTATCACTTCTTCATCGATGCTAAGAAAAAAGACAACATGCTCACACCTTCCTTACGCAACATGTTCTTTAAGGTCTGCACGCGACTGTTCACCAGCTGCCTCGTTCACACATAGCTCAGGTAAACACAGGTAACTCATGACTAACACCAACACCACAACACCTTTCACGTTTTGACACTGAGCTCTCTTCAGCTGACTTACTTCTTCATCAAGTTAATGGTGTAATGAACATTGCTGTGCCTGGGATGATACTTCTATGATCGTATCCAGTGTTCCTGACAGTAGACAATCTGTTATGTTTATGAACCACTTATTGCGTTTATGTCCTCAACGTATGGTGTTTGATAATAGTGTTTGGTGTTTGGTTAACTTTCATTCCTGAGGTGCAAACGAGTCACACGTAATAGAGGATTTATATGCCATGCACCTGAATATTCGGTGTCATTTTTTTGGATCTTGTTATGCTGCAGCGAGTGTAAGTCAGCACCAATATGTTACCTTATGTACGAGTGCTTATAACTTGGTTCTCAGTGTATACGTGCCTTAGGTCTTGTCTAAACAGATACATAATGTTGTTCTTTTTTATGATACAAGACTTATTAAAGAGTTCCTATTCTAGTTCACTTTACACCAAGTACATTATTGCTTCACAACTATACACTTGGTAATTTGTTAGAAGTAATAATGAGGTAATTCCAACACCTGGTGTAATTAGGTTTGCACGACTAATAACATAACGAAAATCCGAAATGAAAGTAGCATAAAACTCTCCTCATTTTGTTCAATCGATGTTTTGAATAACGTGAAGCAGCTATACCATTTCCAAACACGCACACGCACACGCACACGCACACGCACACACACACACACACACACACACACACACACACACACACACACGGCCTTATTCTCAGTCAAGCTATTCCTTCGCAAATTAATGATCAGATTCATAGGCCAAGCACCGCCATTATCATTATCATCATCATCACCATTAACATAATCATCATCAGCAGCAGCAGCAAAACAAGATCATTGCCACCACTTCTATTTTGCTTTGTACACGTAATGAAGGAAGGCGCTAGGTAGATGCCGAGAACGATACAATCAAAATGAATGTGTGTGTGTGTGTGTGTGTGTGTGTGTGTGTGTGTGTGTGTGTGTGTGTGTGTGTGTGTGTGTGTGTGTGTGTGTGTGTTACGAATGATAAAGGTAACACAGCAAATGAGGGGAAATAAAAGAGTGGAGAGAGAATGAGCCTATTAGTAGTAGGTATAAAAAAAGACAAATGAGAGAGTAGCAAGGAGGAGATGAGGGATGAATGACGGGGTGGGAAGAGAATGTGAGTCAATGAATGAGTGTGGAGAGAGAAACGACAGTGTGGATTGAGTGAATGACTAAGGGGATGGATGAAATGTGTATCAGACATGTTGAAGTAGATAGCGTGACTGGAGATTATAAAAAATTGATTAGCAGGAATAAGGGAATAAAGGGTGAACTAGATGATAAGGGTAGATACGGCAAGGGTGTTCATGATTAGGGTGAAGGAGTTGGGGTGATGAAGGGGTGAGTGAAGTAGACTATATTTGAATAATTTGAAATATTTAAAAGAAAATATATGTATTATCTCTTTTTTTATATATAATTTTAATGCAAAAGGAAAATGTTACGTCAAAATGATTTCTTATTTTTAATTTATTTTCCTTAATAAGAAATAAAACATTATAAAGATACTTCAGAAAAATCAGAAAAATATTATAATGATATTAGGAACCAAACAAACAAATCAAAAAAACAAATATTAGATAAGCTAATATTTTTGTACGCCTAATTCCGGTTATTTTTCATTAGTTCTTGTTTTGTCTTTGTTTATTGGTAGCAATCTATTTTTTATATTCATTTGAATTATTTTGAAGATAATAAATGCATTATCTCCCTTTTACGTTACATAATTGTAATGCAAAATGAAAATGTTACGTCAAAATCATCTAATTTTTAGTTTATTATAGGGTGTTGAAAATGAGAGGGTAATAATGATGATGATGATGATGATGATGATGATGATGATGATGATGATGATGATGATGATGATGATGATGATGATGATGAGGTAAAGAGTAAAAAAAAAAAGACAAAAAATAGGGTAAGAGTAAGGTAGCGACAGGGAAACAGGAGGAAGAGGAGGAGGAGGAGGAGGAGGAGGAGGAGGAGGAGGAGGAGGAGGAGGAGGAGGAGGAGGAGGAGGAGGAGGAGGAGGAATATGCGTGGGTGTAGAAATATATATTTTTTCGCGGGTCATCGTTCCTGCAACTAAACGGGCACAAGCGAGGAGAGGAGGACGCAGGAGGAAATCAAATAAAAGATGAAAATAAAGACTGAAGCTCGTACGACATTATATTTTAGTTACTCATTTAAAAGAAAAAAATAATAATAATGATGCAAAGGCAGAAAACAGGATTAAATATGTCAATTAAGGTAATATGATGATTATGATTTTAATTAGTAGAGACGAAGTAAATAAATTAAAAGATTGAGGTGAATTAGAGAAAGGAATCAGGCTTTTGATTAGACTGTCAAATGGTGGTAGTAATAATAATAATAATAATAATAATAATAATAATAATAATAATAATAATAATAATAATAATAATAATAATAATAATAATAATAATAATAATAATAATAATAATAATAATAATAATAATAATAATAGTAATAATAATAATAATAATAATAACAGCTATGATATATAAGGCAATCAAGCTGTAACTAAACAAAATAAAAAATAAAATAATCCTGAACAATAACTTTAATATCTCCACTAAGCTTTCGTAACGTATTTCATCAGTCATGTTTCTGTTGTTTTAATAATTACTGTTTAAAATCAATGACAATTCTATTTTTTCTTCTTTTTAATCATCACTTGAGCCTTACATTCTGACGTCACTAGGTGTTCGTGGGAGGGTGTTCTCTACGGACCTTCCCTCACACTGCTACCTACTCCCACACTCCCACTGCTTCAAGGTCACACTCCCACAGGTACTCCAACTTCCACCAGGTCTAAAGGTGTTCATCTTTACTCATAAATCCTCTTTACCACACAACTACTCACGCCTAGAGCATTGAATCCAATAAATACTCGTTTTTCTACAGGTGTTCACGTTCCATCAGGTATAAATTTGATCATTTTTACTCATACTTACTCATTCCTACTCACAACTACAGTATTGAGTCTCACAAATCCTTATATTTCACGTTCCATCATTAACCACACACACACACACACACACACCTCCCCCACCCCCACACACATACACACACATACACTCCCTTCCACCCAAATAGACAAGCACTGAAAACATTGTACTCACTCTTCGATCTCGAGTGTAAGCGTGGAGCCTTGCTTGGTGAGGGCGTGGGCGTTGGACAGGGAGAGCTGGGTGGTGGGCGTGCCGTTAATGGCTTTCACTACACATCCCGCTCGCACCCCTGCACCGCCTGCCTTGCCTGTAGACGTCACCTTAGGAAAGAAAGAGAGAGTAGTTTAGTTAATGTATAATGGTAGTGGTGGTGGTGTTGGTGTTGGTGGTGGTGGTAGTTAGTGGTGGTGGTGGTGGTTTAGTTTCGCAATTTGGAAAGAAAAGTTTGTTTAAATAGTATAGATTGTTACAAGGAAATTGAAATAAAAAAGAATATAAGCAGTAAGAAAAAAAAATATATGTAAGGAGATTGATAGGGAAATACATAAATAAATAGATAGAAAGATAGAGAAATAGAGATAGATACAGACGGATACACTGAAACACGAATATAGGAAAATACAATAGAACAGCAAAGAAATTTGATACAAAGACAACGAAACAAAAAAAGATAAAGGGAACAGACAGAAAACTATTTAAAGTGAAGAAAAAATACAGAAAAGAAATTGCATAAAACTACAAGAAGAAAAAATACACCAGAAAAGAAACTTAAATACAAACTGTATACAAAGAGAGAGAGAGAGAGAGAGAGAGAGAGAGAGAGAGAGAGAGAGAGAGAGAGAGAGAGAGAGAGAGAGAGAGAGAGAGAGAGAGAGAGAGAGAGAGAGAGAGAGAGAGAGAGAGAGAGAGAGAGAGAGAGAGAGAGAGAGAAAAAAAAACCAGACAGAGAGAGAGAGACATTATGACATATTAACACATTTTTACCACTTACTCAAGGACGGAACATGATATTACACTGACTCAGCCTCGCGTTTAAATGTCACTTCAGTCATAATACATCAACGTCACATTCACTGCCTGGAAAGTTTTATACGCTGCTTCCAGAGACCTTAATTAATATGTATGTAATGAAACAGCCAACCCCTGGAACCTCAAGGGCATAAGAATGGGAAAGGAACCAGGCAAATACTACCATTAGGGACCCCACGTCTGACTCTTTGTTATTTCTTCTATCAACATAAACATCAATTACAACAACAAGAACAACAATGATAATAATGACGGCTTTGAACCCCGGCTGGCACTATTCTCTTCAGGCTAATCAATCATCTATGTTGTAGT
>JAPQNM010000004.1:14988143-14990643 GCA_029783475.1 Metacarcinus magister
TTTTTTTATACATATATACAAGAGTAATAATGATAATGATAAAAATTTCGTGAAGGCTCATTAAATCATCTCCAATTCTTTATAATCTAATCCGCTCTGTGCTTTTTACATTGTCATTAAGGATTACAAAATATCAATAAACTTTGGTAATATATTCTCTGTTTATGTGGCTATTTCCTCCTCCTCCTCCTCCTCCTCCTCCTCTCCTCCTCCTCCTCCTCCTCCTCCTCCTCCTCGGGGCGTGCTATTTACATCATCCCAACACTCAACCCTCCATTCAGTCCTTCACGGATGAGTCACAGTGAGTCGCTTCCATCCATCTGGCACACACACACACACACACACACACACACACACACACACACACACACACCACACGCACACACACACACACACACACACACCAAACATTCAAGGCAAGATGACCTGCCATTCATCCTTCCCAGTCGCCTCAGGTCAACAGCAATTCCCTTTTTATACATACACACACACACACACACACACACACACACACACACACACACACACACACACACACACACACACACACACACACACACACACACACACACACACACTAAAACACACATACATACACTCGTCTACATGACTATCAACATTTTTTTTCCTCCCTCACATAAGCTTCACGGGAGGACAGTATAAAAAATAGAAGAAATAGTCAAACAGATAAATAAACAAACACCTCAGCATTAACACTTCCCCCTTCCCCCATTACTCCTCCTCCTCCTCCCATTACCTCAGACTCCTCCTTTTCCCCATTTCTTTATCAGGAAATCATCGTTTGCCAGCAAGCTTATCACTGGAACGAGATGTAAATTCCTAACTCCTTATCTGGGAAGAAGCTGTTTATCTAAGTGTCTCTGCTGCAAGTGAGATTATTATTTGAGAGAGAGAGAGAGAGAGAGAGAGAGAGAGAGAGAGAGAGAGAGAGAGAGAGAGAGAGAGAGAGAGAGAGAGAGAGAGAGAGAGAGAGAGAGAGAGAGAGAGAGATTTAACATATACAGACACATGATCAAGCCAGTACTATTAAATTTAACCCAACCACTGAATAGTAGTACCAAATAGTATTATATATTTCATCTATTATACACACACACAAACACACACACACACACACACACACACACACACACACACACACACACACACACACACACACACACCATAACATCACCATAACATCACCATCTTCACGCCTCTCTTCTTTTCCCTTCCCTTCCCACACACACGCAAAGCTATCTCTTCCATCACCCTCATCTTATCTCTCATCAAACGACTCACCCACACACGCACACACACACACGCGCACACACACACACACACACACACACACACACACACACACACACACACACACACACACACACACGCGCACATACGCTTCTCAACCCACCTGCTGACCGCCTTCCGCATTCCTTACACTCCTCACATATTCTGATCCTCATATACATTTTTGCGAGGTATGTCTTCATCCTATCTTCTTCATCTCCTTCTTCCTTTACTTTTACCTGTTAGCTTCTTCATAGGTTTTCTTTTAAATCCAAGCATCAGTATTTTAATTATGTTTTTTTTTCACTTATCTATGTGTGGATTTTATGGAAGATTTTGTGAGTATACTAAAAGCTTGTATATAGTTTAGATCTTTTTTTTCTCTCTCTCTCTCTCTCTCTCTCTCTCTCTCTCTCTCTCTCTCTCTCTCTCTCTCTCTCTCTCTCTCTCTCTCTCTCTCTCTCTCTCTCTCTCTCTCTCTCTCTCTCTCTCTCTCTCTCTCTCTGTTATAGTTTATGTATGTACGCGTTTCAGATTCTTTCCCTTTAACACTAAAGGGACGGGACGCTTTAGTTAGGTACTTTCCCCTTAGTAGTACACGCGTTACTTAGTTTTCCCCTTTGATAGTACGTTTCAGCAGGTAAAGTTAATTATAGCCTCCTCGTGGTGCTCGCTATGTACCTGTCTCTGTGTGTGTGTGTGTGTGTGTGTGTGTGTGTGTGTGTGTGTGTGTGTGTGTGTGTGTGTGTGTGTGTGTGTGTGTGTGTGTGTGTGTGTGTGTGTGCTAACTTATATGAATAAGTGATCACAGACGCACGAAACATAGATAAATATATATATATATATATATATATATATATATATATATACATATATATATATATATAATATATAATATATATATATATAGAATACATAATATATATATAATATATAATATATCAAATACTATACATACATATACACACACATCAATAAATAAAAAAAGATAAATTGAAATAAACTTAAATTAAAGTAGGAATACATTATATTATCTGCTTTTCATCTATGCAACTCACACTTCATTAAAACAAAAGAAAAAATAAAGAAAGCTATCTCAGTCACACAAAAATTACGACTACTACTTCCCCGTCACTAAATTTCCAGCAAACCTCCAGAATTCTAAGCCAGTCAAAACGACTCACTCCCTACACGTTAATAAGAAATAAAA
>JAPQNM010000004.1:14995643-15033143 GCA_029783475.1 Metacarcinus magister
CTCTCATTTCTTTTTTTTTTATACTGAGAGAATTTTTATCTGCAACATTTTTTTACCCTCTGAAATAAGTCAACTATGAAACCCTTTTACCCATAATCCAATTACTGATCATTATCAATCCCATGTGTAATGAGTGATATCCTCATAAAAAATACCACAAACACTTAACATTATATTCATCAGTTCCCACATACACAGTAACACACCCGTCGACCCTGAAGCCCCGCTAACCGGTAATTGTATTCAGGTTAAGACAGCTCCACGTGTAGGACTGCGGGAGTATACTTGAGCAGATAAGTACAAGCACGGTGTCTTGATAACGTACAAGTGTGTCTCGGCCCGTCCTGAGCCTTCCTCGAGCGACCACCCTTCAGTACACTAAATAAGGACTAGTTACAGACATCATTTTGGAAAGAGAAATATAGTTCTTACTAAAAATATATCTGCTACATAAACGAACGTAATATGTAAGTGACCTCATTACTGTAATATTAATATGTGAAAGGTACAACAATAGCGAATACTTATGCAATACTGTGTTTATGTTAAGTTTTTTTCTTCTTTTTGTACTACGTAGATAAGATATACAAAAAAAAAAAATCACGAAATGCATTCTTTCCCTAACTGATATTTTCCTTCTAAACACCAATACGACTCACTTCATGAACCTTCGTGTTGCCTCAAGTTTGGAGACGAGTCCTGTCACAGCATCTGACGGACGAACGTCTTTCCTTCTTATCGTCTGAATAAAGTCTCTTCTGTGGCGTGATTTCCTTCTCAGCTCCAATTGACAACCTTATCTTGTTATAAATTTTCATGCCAACATTTCAACCATTTTGAGTTATTGTTTTATTTTATTTTTCATAAGTAGTATTTGTTTTCATTTTTAAGTCTACTTTGAGCCATTTTTGTTGTTTTGCTATGTATGATTATATTGTGTGCATGTATTTTTGAGGTTAATTAATATGTATTTATCTATTTATCCTGCCACAACAGAACTTAATATCGGTTCGTCACGGGAGGCAATCAAACACGCCACTCATTTCAAACAGGAACTACCATGAGGCATTTCAGTAATCATAATCACTCATCCTTTTCATTTTTCACCTAGACATTGCCGCCACCGCCTCCTCTTCACTGCCAGAAACTCGTCCGTTCATTCATCCGATCAAAAGTAAATAACGTAGAAGTTAGAGTCATGCTAATATTAAAGTTTGTTACCATAACTTTCGGCAAACTCATATGTTAAATGAATGTAGTAGTTTATGTAGTGCCCAATGTATTTGTTATCTTTATATACAATTGTCTAGTTGGTTATATGCTATCATCTCCAACGCATCACTACTTTCTTGATATTATTAACCCATACAGACATTTTACTCCACACGAATTATTTTATATAGTCAATGTTATTTTTTTCAAGGTAAATAATGAACAATGCAATAAACATCTCATTCAACATTTGATTTTCTTACACATAGAACTCTTGTTTATCTTTTTTTCGTGTGACAACTTTTCCAGAGTTGAAATACCGAGGTGGACTGGAAAGGATCAAGTGAGGGTGAGTCTGCATGCCAAACTTTTCCTCTTGTTCACGTCGAAAAGTTTTGAGTGATCTGAATATCTAGTTCGGTGGACCATAAGTTCCAGTGTCAAATGTATTGCAGCCAGGACACGCAAGGACCAGCGAAGCCAACATACCGGTGGAAATATTCGCTTTTTCTCACAACCACATCACATAAGGACGGTGAGGCGTGGTGAGGCGTGATGAGGCGTGGTGGGGCGTGGGCGGAGTCATCAAAGGGACACAGAAAAGCCAGAGTTCCATCAGACTCGCCTTCAGGTCACAACAACTTCCACGCACTCTACGAACAGTACAACTTCTAAAAAATTAAGTCTGGGAGAGTAACTATCAACAGGCGCTCCAGAGTCACTCTGATCCACAGTTCCGACAAGTCTTTATAATTAAGTAAGGACGCCCTGCTCGCTGCCTTACTCATGGTAGGAACAAGCTGGAGCTTATACCTATCTCTCAGCCTCCCTCCCTCTCAATGCATGTGTCTAGTCCTGTTATCAGAGTAGTAGGTTCCGTAACAATGCCTTGGAGTCTATAACAATGTCCCATAACGTTTGGCAATGCACCGAATCGAGTGTTTGCTGCAGATCACAATTGGCTGTAACTAAACATTCCTTGTTGAAACCCAGGCAAGCGTTCAACGAGATGCGAAGCGTTAAGGTTGGGTCATTTATTTACTTTAGAATGCACTGAGTCTGCTCCTATCACTGCGCCTCGCTGGCAATGGGTACGAAAAAAGTATCATTAACGCTGTGCTGTAGATGAGCTCGCTTTACACGGAAATGGGATCACTTTTAATATCCGAAATATATTACACTTCTGCCAATTCTCATTCCCGTGAGCATAGCATAGCAATGATCAGACCTTTTACCAGTCTGCAGGAAAGGAAACAAACTGCCGGGAAAAAAATAATCAAATCAGTGCCTCACAGCGCCCCAGAATCCAGGCTTCCCCTCATTTTCACATAGTCACTGATTCTCATTACAGCCGCTGACCTCCTCCCTTCAAATCACTTCACCCCCAGCCTCCTCATCTCACCAACAGAGGGCGTGGTTCCATTGACTGGTGCATCAGTAGTCGAAGCGAGAATACAAGGCGTAGATGTGAGGATTCGATGTATACAAAGCACTAACCAACGTACTCTCTATGTATGTATGTATGTATGTACCCTTCCCTAACCCACACGTTGGTTGTATGTATAATGGAATGAGAGGGAAAGTTTGTGTTCGTGCGACTAGATAGTACAATATAGACTATAAACTTCAATACAAAGCTAAAGGTAATATAAAGCAGTAAAGATGAATATTAGCAAGAGGCGTGTACATGTGTTCTAATGTTTTAACGAGACACAAGAAAATCAGGAATCATTTAGAAGAGAGACAGATGAGAGAGAAAATAAAATAGATGTAGATAGTCAGATATAGATCGATATATAGAAAATAAGTGAGAAGAATAAAAAATTAAATAAAAGGTATATATTAGCAGCAAGGAATGTATTTCACTGTTTTAACGAGGCACAAGACAACCAAACCAGGAAACAATTAAAAGAGCGACAAATGAGAGAGAAAGATAAATAAATAAATAGACAAATAGGTAGATATAGAGAAAAATAGAGACCAAAATAAAAGAAATAAAAATAAAAATATGAGTGTTTGGTAATCCCTTGCCCAGTTAGATTTAACAAAAAACGGAGTAGGAGAGAGAGAGAGAGAGAGAGAGAGAGAGAGAGAGAGAGAGAGAGAGAGAGAGAGAGAGAGAGAGAGAGAGAGAGAGAGAGAGAGAGAGAGAGAGAGAGAGAGAGAGAGAAGAAAAATAAATAAATAGAGAGAGAAAAAGCAGTATACCAATTTAACCTCCACTTTACAACTGTCTTTAATATTAAGCTGGAACAATAACCTGAAACCTAATAAATAAAAAATACTAACAAATCTAAAACTTAACTCATATTTGGAAAGTTAAAGTGAAATCGTTTCAAGAGGATAAAATAAATTAAAAAGAATGAGGCGAATCACTTATTTTTTTAATATCAATTTTCTTAATTTTACTTTCTCTCTCTCTCTCTCTCTCTCTCTCTCTCTCTCTCTCTCTCTCTCTCTCTCTCTCTCTCTCTCTCTCTCGATGAATTAAAGGACAACACTTCCTTGTTGATACAGGCCGGAGGGAAGGGGAGAGGGAGGGATAGAGAGAGGGAGAAAGAAAAGAGAGAAGAGGAGAGAGAGAGAGAGAGAGAGAGAGAGAGAGAGAGAGAGAGAGAGAGAGAGAGAGAGAGAGAGAGAGAGAGAGAGAGAGAGAGAGAAAGCAGCACATCCATTTCAATCTTATCTCTACCTTATTATATTTAACTTTTTTTTTCTTCTCTCTCTCTCTCTCTCTCTCTCTCTCTCTCTCTCTCTCTCTCTCTCTCTCTCTCTCTCTCTCTCTCTCTCTGTACGGCTGGATGGATGGTCTATAAATGCATGTGAGGTATGGTTATTTATCTATCTATCTGTCTATCTATCTACTTGTCTCTCTGTCTATCCAATAATATAATGTACCTAATGCAGTGTAATGTTATGCAGTGAAATGTAGACTTATAATGTGATGTCAGTATGCACGAATTTTATGTAAAGTCTGTTCCTCTCTCTCTCTCTCTCCCTCCATACATACATAAATACATTCATACACACACTCATACATACATTCACACACCTGCCCTTACACACACACACACACACACACACACACACACACACACACACACACACACACACACACACACACACACACATACATACTTTCTCACACTACACTCCAAACTTCCTTCCCTCACTCAAACACTCCCCTCACTCTTCACATAATACACATCTTCTCACATCCCCTCTAGAACACCTCTCTATTATAATAATCCTCTCTACCCTTACCCTCTCCCTCTTCCTTCCTTCCTTCCTTCCTTCCTTTTTCTATCAGCCTCACACGTCTCCTGCCCTTTGCGTCTAAGCTACTACCACTAACACCACTATTATCATTATCATCATTATCATCACCCTCTTCCGGTATAATCCCTGGATGCTGTGTTACTTCATATTATTTCTATCTTGTAATTTCCCAGGTGGCGGAGGAAAGACAGTGTGGGTTTGGTAAGTAGCCAAGGCGATCTTAAGGCTATACAGATAAACAAGTAGAAGGAGAGAGAGATAAATAGCATACACAGAAGGAGTAAATGTTAATGTATTACCTATTTTTCTCTCTGGGAATCTTTGTTATTTATGATGCTATTGTATTTATTTACGTTGTGTTTCCTGACTGCATCCCTGTATTCTTTTTATTATTTTTTATCATTTATCATTTATTTTGTACGTTTCTTCTACTAATGATAAATAGATGTGCAGGTACAGCTCTTCTATTTGTTTTTTTTTTCAATTGAACTGTTTGATTAAGAGAGTTTTAAGATTTTAAGAGAGATTTAAGACCGAGGTATTTTGGCAAAGTATGTAAGATGGGAAATGTAATGCCACTCCGAACAAAAATTAAACAGAAAACGAGAAGTAGGAACATGTGTGTATATATTTAAATAAAAAAAGATAATAATAAATGAGGTGTGTTGAGCGTAAAATTACATCGCATCCCAAGCGGTGAATATATCATAAGGTATTTTTCATCTGTATCTATCTATCTATCTACCTATCTATCTATCTGGAAGTCATACTATCTCCTCCACTTATTCTTCCTCCTCCTCCTTCTCCTCGTTTGGTCTTTATCAAGTAGATATTATAGTAGTAGTTAAGGAGTGTTGCTGTTTATTCTTCCTTTGTACTCCTATCTACTACTACTACTACTACTACTACTACTACTCCTCCTCCTCCTCCTCCTCCTCCCTCACTGTTCGTTGCCACACAATAGCCAGGCTACTCTAGGTCCAGAGTGATCATTTAAGCTCCTTCATGACTTATGTAACCACTCCTGGCCACTTACTCTCTCTCTCTCTCTCTCTCTCTCTCTCTCTCTCTCTCTCTCTCTCTCTCTCTCTCTCTCTCTCTCTCTCTCTCTCTCTCTCTCTCTCTCTCTCTCTCCTATCATAACAATCACTGTTTTTATAATCTGCTTTCTGTTTTGATTTTCTTTCCCTAGTCCTCCTCCTTCTCCTCCTCCTCTTTTTTTCCTTCGTTGTTCCCTCTGTCCTCTTTGTCCTCGTCCTCCTCCTCCTCCTCCTCCTCGTCCTCCTGCTCTTGTTCCGCTTTCTCCTTCCTTCCCTTCCGCCAACAAAGATAATTCTCAGATAATGGAATCTTGTCTCCTTCCTCAGGCTCACCAAGGTCTCAAGGATAGCGCTGTTTCCCCTTATGATCCCAATGCCGTTTTCTTTCGAGCCTTTTTTTCATCTTTTACGATTCGTTGACTTAATTTTCATAACTTTTTTACTGTGAGAGAGAGAGAGAGAGAGAGAGAGAGAGAGAGAGAGAGAGAGAGAGAGAGAGAGAGAGAGAGAGAGAGAGAGAGAGAGAGAGAGAGAGAGAGAGAGATGGGTAGAAGGAAGGAAGGAAATACTGCTATACCATTTTAGACCAAACAATACTATCTTACACCTTTCCTCCTCCTCCTCCTCCTCCTCCTCTTCCTCCTCCGGGCAAACGGCACCAAAGAACGAAAGACGAAGAAGAGAAAGCTGATCGATTCTACAGGCGCCTTCAGTCTGCCTCCTCCTCCTCCTCCACCTCCTCCACCTCCTCCTCCTCCTCCTCCTCCTCCTCTTCCTCCTCCTCCTCTTCCTCCTCCTCCTCCTCCTCCTCCTCCTCCTCCTCCTCCTCATCTTCTTCTTTCTCCTCTTCTGTCTCCTCTTTCCCCTTCTTTCATTTCTTCCGCTAACAGTCTCTCCCTTTTTCTTTTCTTCTTTTATTTCCTCTTAGAGCATTCCTTTCCTTTTACTTTTTCTATTTACTTTTTCTATTCCTCCTCCTTTTCCTATTCGTTATCATTCTCCCTCTCTTTATTCTTGCTCTTCTTATTCTCTTCGTTCTGCTGCTGCTCCTACTCCACCTCATATTATTCCTCCTCCTTCTCCTTCTCCTCCTCCTGCTCCTCCTCCTAATTGTCACCTCTAGGATAACAAAACGACGCGAGAAATCCTAATTGGAAACGAAAGAAAGTCCTTTGATGAAACAGATCAGCCCTTTAATGTGTGTGTGTGTGTGTGTGTGTGTGTGTGTGTGTGTGTGTGTGTGTGTGTGTGTGTGTGTGTGTGTGTGTGTGTGTGTGTGTGTGTGTGTGTGTGTGTGTGTGTGTGTGTGTGTGTGTGTGTGTGTGTGTGTCACTGGTGGTATTGGCAGGTGTTCAGTAACTTTGTGGAAAAACTGATCACAAAAACGCCCACCCACTGCTGATTTTTCTTTTTTTATATAAACATATATTTTTTTCTTTTGATAAAACTGAAAACTATTCCCTTTTTTTGTGTGTGTGATCATGACATTTAAAAAAAAAAATTCAAAAGTAATGAAGAAAAATGTGCCACTCTATGTTGTCTGATTTAACTACACTCGAACCAAATTCTAGGTAAGAGATACTAACGTGAATTATTCTACAAATTCTCTCTATTTACTGCCTTTCATCATTTTAAAAGGTGTTGAATATGGTAAAAAATTGGAAAACATCCCTCACTCTATTTACGCGTCAGTCTCCAGGAAGAGAAGAGAAAGAGAAAGTCCGCGTGTCCCCCAGCACCTCTCAACCACTGACACCTAAAGCCTCTGGGGAACCACACTATTTTATGGACATCCAACTTTTCCCTCCTGCTAATACTGGACATAAAACTAGATCATGACAGTATTATTAAAACCCTGCATCATTTTTGTCACATCCTAACTTTTCCTTTGCCTCAGAAAACTCATGACTTTCTACCGACTCGCTGGAGACATTACGGACGACAGTGGATGTTCCTTTCCTCCTGCTGGGGTAGACACAAGCCTTAGAGACGTGTCATTCTTCCTGCCTCTCCTTCAGGATGCAAATAAACAAGCAGCAGCGTCCTACTACTAGATTCCCGCCGAGACACCCGAGGCAAGGAAGGCAAGGAATACATACACAATTGTCTTAACTCGTTTGTCTCTCTCTGTCTGTCCCTTTGTGTTCAGCGACAGTGCACCAAAAATAAACAAAATTCACGACACAAACTAAACAAAATAAAAGCTAACTGCACTGCGGATTAGCCTTCGAGTGCGGTGTAGGATTGAACTGTTTTTTATAGAGGCAAACAGATGTCCTGCCGTGATAACTACTCCGCCTCACCCTCCTTACCCTCCTGCCCTACACCTCCCCACCACACCCCGCCCCCAGAACCCCATACAATGAATAACGACATGAGATTTTAATTCCCTGGGCGAGTGAGAGTGGATGGATGGATGGATGGGTGGATGGTTTCAGTCAGCAACCCACGCCTTCCTCTCCCACCAATCGCCACACTATGATGAACACACACACACACACACAGTCACGCACACGCACACGCCGCCGCCGCCGTCACCAGAGCACAGTGATAAAAAATGATTTGGTAACGATGAATAATGTTTTGCGGTTTTTCAAGCGATGCAGCCACAAAGGTCCTTCACTCACTCACTCACTCACTCACTCACTCACTCACTCACTCATTCATTCCCTCATCATAGGCTTCAGCTCTGCAATAAAAAGTCATACAGATTTCCACAACATCAATTACATCTCTCTCTCTCTCTCTCTCTCTCTCTCTCTCTCTCTCTCTCTCTCTCTCTCTCTCTCTCTCTCTCTCTCTCTCTCTCTCTCTCTCTCTCTCTCCCTTAAAGTATGATTAAAATGTATAGAAATTAACCAAACATCTACGTGCTTACTAAAGTCTCATTTTACTTCTAAATATTACGCAGAATATATTAAATTAAACAACATAGAAGAGGCTGTTGTTACCCAAATTATACGAGTAAATGACAATGATAATGTTTAACTGCGACCAGAAAAAAAACAAATAATAATAATAATAATAATAATAATAATAATAATAATAATAATAATAATAATAATAACAACAGTATATCTGAAAGCTACGTGGAGGAGATTCAATTAACTCAGAATATACATACACACACATACACAAAAAATAATCACCAGAATAATTATGTGTGTTGGATGGACATAATGCATCCTTAACTAAGTGAATTGCATTGAGAGGACTTCAATAACTGTACCAAATCAATGTATCTTTCTCTCTCTCTCTCTCTCTCTCTCTCTCTCTCTCTCTCTCTCTCTCTCTCTCTCTCTCTCTCTCTCTCTCTCTCTCTCTCTCTCTCTCTCTCGCTCGTCATCCTGAAACAACACACTACAATGGTCAATCTTTACTGTGAGAATTTTATTTCCTGCGTACTGTAAGGCTTCTATAGTGAAATGTTAATATCAATACCACGAGCATCTCTTTCTACTTCCTATGCCTCTTTCTATAACAGTTTCAAAAAGGGGAAAAAGAAAAACCTCAGGAATTTTGCATGGTATCACTTTCTTCCTTCCTTCCCTCTCTCCCTCCTTACTTCCTCTTCCTACGCCTCTCACCACAACGGATTCACGAAGGATGCAAAAGAAACATTAGAAATATCCTTAGACATAACTAACTTCCTTCCTCTTCCTACGTTGCTTCTCTTCCCTAATAAGTTAATGAGTCAATGAAACTTCAGGAAATAAACTGATACTTGAAGCAACACTCTTCGTTCTTAGACATTCTAGTCACTTTTATACACTTTAATTATCAATATTCTCGTGTTCCCCTCCGTTCTTACAGCCTGAGGAGAGAGAGAGAGAGAGAGAGAGAGAGAGAGAGAGAGAGAGAGAGAGAGAGAGAGAGAGAGAGAGAGAGAGAGAGAGAGAGAGAGAGAGAGAGGTGGAGGAAAGAGGAACAGGAAGGTATCTGCTGTGATATCCTATTACATTTTTTCTCTTCCCTATGACTCTGTATCGGTGAGGGAAAGCATCCTCTTCCCCACAGGCATTCTCTCTCTCTCTCTCTCTCTCTCTCTCTCTCTCTCTCTCTCTCTCTCTCTCTCTCTCTCTCTCTCTAACTAAGTGAAACACGTCCCTCCTCTTAACGTGCTTAGTGAGTCTTTCCTCCCTTATTTTCCTCCACTTTTTAAAATTCCTTCTCTGTTTTTTGCCTCAAAGAAAACTTTTAACTTCATCCCCTTCTTTTTTTTTTCTTCTTCGTCTCATATCTTTCTTACACGACTTTATTACTTTTCTTTCCTGCGTTTTCTTTCTTCATGAACTGATTCTTTTTTTTTATTCGTTCATATCCTTCTCACTTTCTCGAAAAAATATATAATCTCTTTTTCTTGCTTTTACTTAACCACTTGATTTACCGTGTTTCCAGGCGTACCCCCTTAACGCACACACACACACACACACACACACACACACACAGACACACACACACGGAACCAAGTTATCAAGTATGTAATCAAATAACTTTTTTTCTGTATCTGATTCATGAAACAAAACTCTTGAAGCCTCTAAAGTCACGCAAGGGCTTCGTCTCTATCACTACCTTCTCCTCCTCCTCCTCTTCTTCCTCCTCTTCCTCGGGTGAAGCCAGCAAGAGGTGAAAGGTCATTGAGGTGGACAGGGAGGAGGAGAAGGAGGAGGAGGAGGAGGAGGAGGACCATGTTACGCTTTCTTCCCTTTCTTTTCCTTTCCCTTTTGTTTTCCTTCTTCTGTATATTAGAATTGTTCTCATCTACCTCCAATTTTGTTGCTGTCTCCTTTGTTTCCTTATATAAGAACATCGCACAACACCATTTTCACACACACACACACACATATATATATATATATATATATATATATATATATATATATATATATATATATATATATATATATATATAAACACACACACACACACACACACACACAAGTATACGTAAACAGAAAAAAGTTTTTAAATTCTGTGGAAACCATTAAACAGAAATGACGTAATGCATCCCATCTTGCCACGCAGCGGGGATGAGGTTACGGTGTGTGTGTGTGTGTGTGTGTTTTGTGTGTGTGTGCCTTCTTTCAGACTACAAATACATGCCACACATAAATCAAACATTTCTATACACAATACTTAAAGGTTTAATGACATGAACGTTTCAGTAATAATAACATAAAAGTAAATTACTGGTTAAGGAAGTCATAAAGTTAAAGAAATCAAGATAGTTAATGATCAAGTAAAGTTAAGACTCTTCAGTGGTGAGAGTAAGGAGTGGATGTTGCTGCGAGGCTGGCGAGTGGATGCTGATGGGAGAGTAGCGAGTGGATGATGGTGGGAGAGTAACGAGCTGGGAGAATGGCGACCGACGAACGGACGAATCGGTGAATAACGAACGGACGAATCGGTGAATAACGAACGGACGAATCGGTGAATAACGAACGGACGAATCGGTGAATAACGAACGGACGAATCGGTGATTAACGAACGGACGAATCGGTAAATAACGAACGGACGAATCGGTGAATAACGAACGGACGAATCGGTGAATAACGAACGGACGAATCGGTGATTAACGAACGGACGAATCGGTAAATAACGAACTGACGAATCGGTGATTAATTAACGGACTAATCAGTGACTAACGAACAGTTTAATGGGTGAATATCGAGCGAATGAAAGCGATGAATAACGAGTGAATTCAGCGTGTGCCCATGTCCGCCATTCCGCCAGTAAGTCCCTAACAGCCGCGTAACTCTCCAGCACATTGTTCTTGCGTCCCTTAATGTGCAGCTTCCCACGTTTTGCATCAGTGAACACTTCCACGTTGTACCTGTCCCGCAGGTTGGCGAGGTGGGTCTTTCCAGGCCCCCACAGCCGATCCCTGAACCTACTTGGCACCAGCAGGCTCCTCCGCACCACGCTGGTGGCATCCTTGTCATCTACTTCCTTTCGAACTTCAGTGACCACTTCCTGTACCGGTGACTGTGTGTTTGCTCCTTCCACCGAGGGCAGGGCCAAAAGTGTGCTAGGGACGTGCTTGTCTTTGGAAATGTCGTTGACAAACTGGACGTATTTCCCCTTCCTGATTATCAGACCCTCACTGGTCATCATTTCATACACCACCACAATGATGCATCGCTCCAGTGTGTAATCTGCCATCCCTACAAGGGCATCGTAATCATGTGAGTTAATCTTGGTTACAACCATTGATGATTGGTTTTCCCGGGCCAATGTGAATCGTGCCCAGGTCCACCGCGCCAGGAGGACGCCGAACACAGGGACGAACAACAAACAACACGCGGCCAGCAGGAACTTAAGCACAAATTCTTTGTGCTCCATGTCAGCCTTTTGTACCTCTTCCTCCAGGCAGGCCAGACGTGCTTTCAGATCCAGAAGGAGGGGCAATACTTCCCGCCAGCCCAGGGCAGCGGGGATGCCACACTCCTTCAGGGGATCCCTTGAAGAGCCCACCTTCAGGGGACCCAGCCACCAGGCGGTGGACAGGAACTCCCGCACCTTCCCCATGAGGGTGGTGTGGGGTCCTGTGCACTGCCATTCTTGCACAACTCGGCCCAGCTTGTGGGCATCGTGCACCACACCCCACAAGGCGGGGTGGATCACCATCACGGTGACCAACACTACGACTATTGCAATACACTTGATGTCTCCGAACACTTTCATTTTGTTTTTGTAATATTTAAATCGAAAGTATAGTGGATGAGCAGCAAGAAAATGAAATGATAGAAACAGATGGAGAAGTCACCTGACACACGGTCAATGTGTAAGTACATCTAACACATAAGGTCACATTGTGTGTTTTGCATTATCTTGACCTAACAATACGTACTAATTAACAGTGTCATTACAAGACAATAGTAACAGCAACACCGTCATGTACAAACATAACATAATGAGATTTCTGCTCACACCATATAATTGTTCGCAATTTATCACAGTTTTCCTCCGTCCCTTCAATACTATTATTATCAAATTTCCATCTCTTCCTTGTCGTCATTCAATGATTCATTTGCATTGATACTGGAAGCTATTCATGAAGTTTTACATTGTATTAGTGAGAAGTTTTAGTGTGTTGTTTACTGTTTATTGCTCTATACTTTATATTTTTACATGTCTCCCATCACGGAATTCAAAGAAGAGAAAGTATTGAGACATGAGAAGGATTTTGTAGTTAGTCCGAAAATATACGAAGCTATACTACTACTACTAATGATAATAATAATAATAATAATAGCAATAATAATAATAATAATAATAATAATAATAATAATAATAATAATAACAATAATAATAATAATAATAATAATAATAATAACAATAATAATAACAATAACAATAATAATAATAATAATAATAATAATGATGATAATAATAATAATAATAATAATAATAATAATAATAATAATAATAATAATAATAATAATAATAATGATAATAATAATAATAATAATAATAACATTGAAACAATTGTAACAACAGTAATGACACATCAACATCAACATGTTTGTTTTAAATTACGCACACACACAAAAAAGACCAAATTAAAAAAAAATAAATAGATATGACCATCCATATTTCACAAAACAAATTAAACAACAACAACAAAAATAATACCTTGAAAGAGAAAGACAATAAGGCATAAACTACATCAATATATCTACGGTGAGAGGAGCTTTATCACCCTTTTAGCTCCCTACCCTCCTCCTCACCCTCCCTCCCTACCCTCCCCATCCTTCATCCCTACCCTCCCTTCCCCACCCTCCCTCCCTACCCTTCTTCCCCCGGGGGTTGACAATAAGGGTGAAAATGTGCTTTGTTTTCAGGGTATTGTCTCCCCTTTGGTATTTCATTATTTAATTGCATGGGCCGAGTTTTCATAGAGGTTGTAATTGCATTCAGGGAATATTTTACTTCCCGTTATTATATGCTTTAGCGTGATGAGAGAGAGAGAGAGAGAGAGAGAGAGAGAGAGAGAGAGAGAGAGAGAGAGAGAGAGAGAGAGAGAGAGAGAGAGAGAGAGAGAGAGAGAGAGAGATTGTGTCCTAAGCATTGATTTATATAAATAACTAGCATTAGTGTATATTATTTCCTAAGTTCTTTAAGTACGAACTCAAGAACAAATGGCCTTTTCAAGTATGGAGAGAGAGAGAGAGAGAGAGAGAGAGAGAGAGAGAGAGAGAGAGAGAGAGAGAGAGAGAGAGAGAGAGAGAGAGAGAGAGAGAGAGAGAGAGAGAATCACACGTTCCCATAATCTCACCTTGAGGAGAAAATCGCTCTAAATCACTTTGAGTTTATTTTTCACCAAAATATTCGTCGAGTGAATCTTGGGTGAGTGCCGTGAAGGGAGGGAGGGAGGGAGGGAAGGGAAGGAGGGGAGGAGGGAGTGAGGGGAGGAGGAAGGGAGAGAAGGAGGGAGGAAAGAGATGAAGGGAAGGAGAGAGAGTGAGAGAGGAAGGGAAGAGATTAGATAGAGATATTGCGAGGTGTAAACAGGATAAGAGTGTCAAGGAAAGGTGAAGACGAGGAGGAGGAGGAGGAGGAGGAGGAGGAGGAGGAGGAGGAGGAGGAGGAGGAGGAGGAGGAAGAGGAAGAGGAAGAGGAGGAGGAGGAGGAGGAGGATCGACATAAAACAAGAAATAAAAGGAAATACGAGGAAAAGAAACAGACGAATGAGAACTAAGAGAAAGAAGAAGTATGTACGTAAAACAAGAAAGAAGGAATGAAATAAAGATGAAAAAAGGAAAATAGGATCGAAGGAAACAGAATAAAACCAGAAAAGAAGGAACATAATGAGAGAGAGAGAGAGAGAGAGAGAGAGAGAGAGAGAGAGAGAGAGAGAGAGAGAGAGAGAGAGAGAGAGAGAGAGAGAGAGAAAGAAGGTAGTAAGGAGGATCACCAACAGCCAAAAGAGGATTTAACAGGAAACTACTTTTAGGAAACATTCATTAATTTTTCCCACATATATACATACTTTTTTCCCTCCTTTCTTGACAAACATACAAACAAACAAACAAACATGAACTAAATAAGACAAAAAAAGGAGAAGAAGAAAAAAACAAGCCACAGTCCCTCTATAATTTGTTCACATCAGATCTTGAGGGAAAAAAATAAAACAAATTACTCGTCTTGGGTAGAAAAAAAATAAAAAGGAAACAAGGGGAGAGGAGGAGGAGGAGGAGGGGGGGGATAAAACATAGATTAGGGGGAAATAAAGGGAGGTTAACGAGAATTGCACCAAGTTTTGAGGATTCCACGTCATGCAAACGCTCTAGTTCACGTCACTTAAACGACAAGAAAGAAAAAAGGAACAAGATGAAAGAAAACAAAAGAAAGAAAGAAAGAAAGAAAGATAGGATGTTGACCAGAAGATAAATGATGTTGGATGAAGGAGGAGGAGGAGGAGGAGGAGGAGGAGGAGGAGGAGGAGGAGGAGGGGGAGGGGGATGGGGAGGAGGAGGAGGAGGAGGAGGAGGAGGAGGAGGAGGAGGAGGAGGAGGAGGAGGAGGAGAAGGAGTAGGAGGAACACATAGGAAGAACAAACAACAACAGGCCTGCTGGCCCTTACGAGGCTGTTTGTGAGACTACACTATCTACTCTAGAGTGAAGGATACAGGATAGTAAGGGTGAAGGCTTCTCTCCCCAGCCATGGCTGGCAGGGAAAGGAAGGCCAACCAAGACCAGACTATCACTACCGTCACTACCACTACTGCTACCACTACTTCCTGGCAAGCGATGTCAGGCCACTAGTGACGTCTTTTGAATCGACATTTCGTAAGTTAGGTACATCAGGATGAACATACTCAAAGTTTGCTACGTTAACGGATAGTATTTTAGTTGTAGATTGGCTTCTAAATATTTGTCAAGTCTATTTTTGAACGTAGTAATTGTTTTACTGTCGACGACATTTGCGGGCAGGGAGTTCCAAACGTTAACGATCCGATTGAAAAAGAAGTGCTTGGCTTCGTTTGATGTGAATCTTTTACCAGTAATCTTAAAAGAATGACGTCTTGTTATAATTGATCGATCAAAAGTAATGTAATCTTCTGCATTGATATTATCGAATCCTTTGATTATCTTGAACATTTCAATTAAATCCCCTCGCATCCTTCGTTTTTCTAGGCTGAATAAGTTTAGTTCTTTAAGTCTTTCTTCATAAGGTTTATTTTTCAGCCTTGGAATCATTTTTGTTATTCTTCGCTGGACTCTTTCCAGTTTGTCAATGTCCTTTCTGTAATATGGGGACCAAAACTGTACGCAATACTCAAGATGGGGTCGTACTAGTGAATTATGCCGTTTTAATATAACTTTTTCTGATTTATTTTCGAAAGGAGGAGGAGGAGGAGGAGGAGGAGGAATACAAAGGAATACAAAGGAATAACAGGCAACAACAGCCCTGGTGGGCCTTACAAGGTTGCCTGTTTAGCTACTCTACTTCTATATTCTCTACAAGTCTGAGGTAAAGGAGGAGGAGGAGGAGGAGGAGGAGGAGGAGGAGGAGGAGGAGGAGGAGGAGGAGAAGGTTTGTGTTATAATGGTGGTGATATTATAGGTGGTGGTGATGGTGGTTGCCGTAAAGGTGATGGTGATTAAAGTGGTAATGATAGTGATTATAATGATGATGATGATGATGATGATGATGATGATGATGATGATGATGATGATGATGATGATGATGGTAGAAGTCCCTCGCTACCTACTCCACCCATTGCCTGTTTCCCTCGACCTTGTATGTATTCCGCCCTTATAATAATTACGCAGTAAAATGAAACCATATATTTATATAAAAACATGAATTTCCTCCTCATTTTCTCGCAAGCTATTAGAGATATTGGAAATATCATTGCAGCATCTGATGGACCTAATTAAACTGTACAACTGATATTATGAACATTAGTTCTATGACTAATAATTACGCAGTAAAATAAAACTTTATATTTATAAAAAAACATGATTTTCCTCCTCATTTTCTCAAAAGCTATTAGATATATTGAAAATATCATTGTAGCATCTGATAGACCTAATAAAACTGTACAACTGTCATTATGAATATTAGTTCTATGACTAATAATTACGCAGTAAAATAAAACTTTATATTTATATAAAAACATGACTTTCCTCCTCATTTTCTCGAAAGCTATTAAATATATTGGAAATATCATTGCAGCATCTGATAGATCTAATTAAACTGTACAACTGTAATTATGAATATTTGTTCTATGACTAATAATTACGCAGTAAAATGAAACTATATATTTATATAAAAACATGACTTTCCTCCTCATTTTCTCGAAAGCTATTAGAGATAATGAATATATCATTGCAGAATCTGATGGACCTAATTAAATTGTACAACTGATATTATGAATATTTGTTGTATGACTAATAATTACGCAGTAAAATAAAACTATATATTTATATAAAAACATGACTTTCCTCCTCATTTTCTCGAAAGCTATTAGAGATATTGGAAATATCATTCCAGCATCTGATGGACCTAATTAAATTATACAACTGATATTATGAATATTTGTTGTATGACTAATAATTACGCAGTAAAATAAAACTATATATTTATATAAAAACATGACTTTCCTTCTCATTTTCTCGAAAGCTATTAGAGATAATGGATATATCATTGCAGCATCTGATGGACGTAATTAAACTGTACAACTGATATTATGAATATTTGTTGTATGACTAATACTCACGCAGTAAAATAAAACTATATATTTATATAGAAACATGACTTTCCTCCTCATTTTCTCGAAAGCTATTAGAGATATTGGAAATATCATTGCAGCATCTAATGGACCTAATTAAACTGTACAATTATATTATGAATATTTGTTGTATGACTAGTTATTACGCAGTAAAATAAAACTATATATTTATATAAAAACATGACTTTCCTCCTCATTTTCTCGCAAGCTATTAAAGATATTGAAAATATCATTGCAGCATCTGATAGACCTAATAAAACTCTATAACTGTCATTATAAATATTTGCTCTATGACTAATAATTACGCAATTCAATGAAATCGTATCCTTTTTTCTTCGTCATTTTCTCGTAAGCTATTAGAGATATTGGAAATACCATTGCAGTCTTGATAGACCTAATAAAACTCTACAACTGTCATTATTAATATTTGCTCTAATACTAATAACTACGCAGTAAAAAAAACCGTATCCTTTTTCCAAAAACATGACTTTCTTCCTCATTTTTTATAAAGCTATTACAAATATTGGATATATCATTGCAGCATCTAATGGACCTAATTAAACTGTACAACTGATATTATGAATATTTGTTGTATGACTAATAATTACGCAGTAAAATAAAACTATATATTTATATAAAAACATGACTTTCCTCCTCATTTTCTCGAAAGCTAATAGAGATATTGGAAATATCATTGCAGCATCTGATGGACCTAATTAAACTGTACAACTGATATTATGAATATTTGTTGTATGACTAATAATTACGCAGTAAAATAAAACTATATATTTATATAAAAACATGACTTTCCTCCTCATTTTCTCAAAAACTATTAGAGATATTGGAAATATCATTGCAACATCTGATGGACCTAACTAAACTGTACAACTGATATAATGAATATATGTTGTATGACTAATAATTACGCAGTAAAATAAAACTATATATTTATATAAAAACATGACTTTCCTCCTTATTTTCTCGAAAGCTATTAGAGATATTGGATATATCATTGCAGCATCTGATAGACCTAATTAAACTATACAACTGATATTATGAATATTTGTTGTATGACTAATATTTACGCAGTAAAGTAAAACTTTATATTTATATAAAAACATGACTTTCCTCCTAATTTTCTCGAAAGCTATTAGAGATATTGGAAATATCATTGCAGCATCTGATGGACCTAATTAAACTGTACAACTGATATTCTAAATATTTGTTGTATGACTAATAATTACGCAGTAAAATAAAACTATATATTTATATAAAAACATGACTTTCCTCCTCATTTTCTCGAAAGCTATTAGAGATATTGGAAATATCATTGCAGCATCTGATGGACCTAATTAAACTGTACAACTGATATTATGAATATTTGTTGTATAACTAATAATTGCGCAGTAAAATAAAACTATATATTTATATAAAACATAACTTTCCTCCTCATTTTCTCGAAAGCTATTAGAGATATAGGAAATATCATTGCAGCATCTGATGGACCTAATTACACTGTACAACTGATATTATGAATATTTGCTGTATGACTAATAATTACGCAGTAAAATAAAACTATATATTTATATAAAAACATGACTTTCCTCCTCATTTTCTCGAAAGCTATTAGAGATATTGGAAATATCATTGCAGCATCTGATGGACCTAATTAAACTGTAAAACTGATATTATGAATTTTAGTTCTATGACTAATAATTACGCAGTAAAATAAAACTTTATATTTATAAAAAACAATGACTTTCCTCCTCATTTTCTCGAAAGCTATTAGAGATATTGGAAATATCATTGCAGCATCTGATGGACCTAATTAAACTGTACAACTGTCACTATGAATATTAGTTCTATGTATAATAATTACGCAGTAAAATAAAACTTTATATTTATATAAAAACATGATTTTCCTCCTCATTTTCTGGAAAGCTATTAAAGATATTGGAAATATCATTGCAGCATCTGATAGATCTAATTAAACTGTACAACTGTAATTATGAATATTTGTTCTATGACTAATAATTACGCTGTAAGATAAAACTATATATTTATATAAAAACATGATTTTCCTCCTCATTTTCTCGAAAGCTATTAGAGATAATGGATATATCATTGCAGCATCTGATGGACCTAATTAAACTGTACAAATGATATTATGAATATTTGTTGTATGACTAATAATTACGCAGTAAAATGAAACTATATATTTATATAAAAACATGACTTTCCTCCTCATTTTTTCGAAAGCTATTAAAGATATTGGAAATATCAGTGCAGCATCTGATGGACCTAATTAAATTATACAACTGATATTATGAATATTTGTTGTATGACTAATAATTACGCAGTAAAATAAAACTATATATTTATATAAAAACATGTCTTTCCTCCTCATTTTCTCGAAAGCTATTAGAGATAATGGATATATCATTGCAGCATCTGATGGACCTAATTAAACTGTACAACTGATATTATGAATATTTGTTGTATGACTAATAATCACGCAGTAAAATAAAACTATATATTTATATAAAAACATGACTTTCCTCCTCATTTTCTCGAAAGCTATTAGAGATATTGGAAATATCATTGCAGCATCTGATAGACCTAATAAAACTCTATAACTGTCATTATAAATATTTGCTCTATGACTAATAATTACGCAATTCAATGAAATCGTATCCTTTTTCCTTCGTCATTTTCTCGTAAGCTATTAGAGATATTGGAAATAACATTGCAGCATCTGATATAACTAATAACACTCTACAACTGTCATTATTAATATTTGCTCTAATACTAATAACTACGCAGTAAAAAAAACCGTATCCTTTTTCCAAAAACATGACTTTCTTCCTCCTTTTTTATAAAGCTATTACAAATATTGGAAATATCATTGCAGCATCTGATGGACCTAATTAAACTGTACAACTGATATTATGAATATTTGTTGTATGACTAATAATTACGCAGTAAAATAAAACTATATATTTATATAAAAAATTGACTTTCATCATCATTTCCTCGAAAGCTATTAAAGATATTGGAAATATCAGTGCAGCATCTGATGGACCTAATTAAATTATACAACTGATATTATGAATATTTGTTGTATGACTAATAATTACGCAGTAAAATAAAACTATATATTTATATAAAAACATGACTTTCCTCCTCATTTTCTCAAAAGCTATTAGAGATATTGGAAATATCATTGCAGCATCTGATGGACCTAACTAAACTGTACCACTGATATTATGAATATTTGTTGTATGACTAATAATTACGCAGTAAAATAAAACTATATATTTATATAAAAACATGACTTTCCTCCTCATTTTATCGAAAGCTATTAGAGATATTGGAAATATCATTGCAGCATCTGATAGACCTAATTAAACTATACAACTGATATTATGAATATTTGTTGTATGACTAATAATTACGCAGTAAAATAAAACTTTATATTTATATAACAACATGAATTTCCTCCTCATTTTCTCGAAAGCTATTAGAGATATTGGAAATATCATTGCAGCATCTGATAGATCTAATTAAACTCTACAACTGATATTATGAATATTTGTTGTATGACTAATAATTACGCAGTAAAATAAAACTTTATATTTATATAAAAACATGACTTTCCTCCTCATTTTCTCGAAAGCTATTAGAGATATTGGAAATATCATTGCAGCATCTGATGGACCTAATTAAACTGTACAACTGATATTATGAATATTTGTTGTATGACTAATAATTACGCAGTAAAATAAAACTTTATATTTATATAAAAACATGAATTTCTTCCTTATTTTATCAAAAGCTGTTAGAGATATATGAAATATCATTGCAGCATCTGATGGACCTAATTGAACTGTACAACTGATATTATGAATATTTGTTGTATGACTAATAATTACGCAGTAAAATAAAACTATGTATTTATATAAAAACATGACTTCCCTCCTCATTTTCTCGAAAGCTATTAGAGATATTGGAAATATCATTGCAGCATCTGATCGACCTAACTAAACTGTACAACTGATATTATGAATATTTGTTGTATGACTAATAATTACGCAGTAAAATAAAACTATATATTTATATAAAAACATGACTTTCCTCCTCATTTTCTCGAAAGCTATTAGAGATATTGGAAATATCATTGAAGCATCTGATAGACCTAATTAAACTGTACAACTGATACTATGAATATTTGTTGTATGACTAATAATTACGCAGTAAAATAAAACTATATATTTATATAAAAACATGACTTTCCTCCTCATTTTCTCGAAAGCTATTAGAGATATTGAAAATATCATTGCAGCATCTGATGGACCTAACTAAACTGTACAATGATATTATGAATATTTCTTGTATGACTAATAATTACGTAGTAAAATAAAACTATATATTTATATAAAAATATGATTTTCCTCCTCATTTTCTCAAAAGCTATTAGAGATATTGGAAATATCATTGCAGCATCTGATGGACCTAACTAAACGGTACAACTGATATTATGAATATTTGTTGTATTACTAATAATTACGCAGTAAAGTAAAACTTTATATTTATATAAAAACATGACTTTCCTCCTAATTTTCTCGAAAGCTATTAGAGATATTGGAAATATCAGTGAAGCATCTGATGAAACTAATTAAATAATACAACTGATATTATGAATATTAGTTGTATTACTAATAATTACGCAGTAAAATAAAACTATATATTTATATAAAAACATGAGTTTTCCTCCTCATTTTCTCGAAAGCTATTAGAGATAATGGATATATTATTGCAGCATCTGATGAACCTAATTAAACTGTAAACCTGTAATTATGAATATTTGTTCTATGACTAATAATTACGCAGTAAAATAAAACTATATATTTATATAAAAACATGAGTTTTCCTCCTCATTTTCTCGAAAATTATTAGAGATAATGGATATATCATTGCAGCATCTGATGGACCTAATTAAACTGTACAACTGATATTATGAATATTTGTTGTATGACTAATAATTACGCAGTAAAATAAAACTATATATTTATATAAAAACATGATTTTCCTCCTCATTTTCTCGAAAGCTATTAGAGATATTGGAAATATCAGTGAAGCATCTGATGGACCTAATTAAATAATACAACTGATATTATGAATATTTGTTGTATGACTAATAATTAGGCAGTAAAATAAAACTATATATTTATATAAATACATGTCTTTCCTCCTCATTCTCTCGAAAGCTATTAGAGATATTGGAAATATCATTGCAGCATATGATGGACCTAGTTAAACTGTACAACTGATATTATGAATTTTTGTTGTATGACTAATAATTACGCAGTAAAATAAAACTATATATTTATATAAAAACATGACTTTCCTCCTCATTTTCTCGAAAGCTATTAGAGATATTGGAAATATCATTGCAGCATCTGATAGACCTAACTAAACTGTACAACTGATATTATGAATATTTGTTGTATGACTAATAATTACGCAGTAAAATAAAACTATATATTTATATAAAAACATGACTTTCCTCCTCATTTTCTCGAAAGCTATTAGAGATATTGGAAATATCATTGCAGCATCTGATAGACCTAACTAAACTGTACAACTGATATTATGAATATTTGTTGTATCACTAATAATTACGCAGTAAAATAAAACTATATATTTATATAAAAACATGACTTTCCTCCTCATTTTCTCAAATGCTATTAGAGATATTGGAAATATCATTGCAGCATCTGATAGACCTAACTAAACTGTACAACTGATATTATGAATATTTGTTGTATGACTAATAATTACGCAGTAAAATAAAACTATATATTTATATAAAAACATGACTTTTCTCCTCATTTTCTCGAAAGCTATTAGAGATATTGGAAATATCATTGCACCATCTGATGGACCTAATTAAACTGTACAACTGATATTATGAATATTTGTTGTATGACTAATAATTACACAGTAAAGTAAAACTTTATATTAATATAAAAACATGTCTTTCCTCCTCATTTTCTCGAAAGATATTAGAGATATTGGAAATATCATTGCACCATCTGATGGACCTAATTAAACTGTACAACTGATATTATGAATATTACTTCTATGACTAATAATTACGCAGTAAAATAAAACTTTATATTTATAAAAAAACATGACTTTCCTCCTCATTTTCTCAAAAGCTATTAGAGATATTGAAAATATCATTGCAGCATCTGATAGACCTAATAAAACTGTACAACTGTCATTATGAATATTAGTTCTATGACTAATAATTACGCAGTAAAATAAAACTTTATATTTATATAAAAACATGACTTTCCTCCTCATTTTCTCGAAAGCTATTAAAGATATTGGAAATATCATTGCAGCATCTGATAGATCTAATTAAACTGTACAACTGTAATTATGAATATTTGTTCTATGACTAATAATTACGCAGTAAAATAAAACTTTATATTTATATAAAAACATGACTTTCCTCTTCATTTTCTCGAGAGCTATAAGAGATAATGGATATATCATTGCAGCATCTGATGGACCTAATTAAACTATACAACTGATATTATGAATATTTGTTGTATGACTAATAATTACGCAGTAAAATAAAACTATATATTTATATAAAAACATGACTTTCCTCCTCATTTTCTCGAAAGCTATTAGAGATATTGGAAATATCAGTGCAGCATCTGATGGACCTAATTAAATAATACAACTGATATTATGAATATTTGTTGTAGGACTAATAATTACGCAGTAAAATAAAACTATATATTTATATAAAAACATGTATTTCCTCCTCATTTTCTCGAAAGCTATTAGAGATAATGGATATATCATTGCAGCATCTGATGGACCTAATTAAACTGTACAACTGATATTATGAATATTTGTTGTATGACTAATAATCACGCAGTAAAATAAAACTATATATTTATATAGAAACATGACTTTCATCCTCATTTTCTCGAAAGCTATGAGAGATATTGGAAACATCATTGCAGCATCTGATGGACCTAATTAAACTGTACAATTATATTATGAATATTTGTTGTATGACTAATTATTACGCAGTAAAATAAAACTATATATTTATATAAAAACATGACTTTCCTCCTCATTTTCTCGAAAGCTATTAGAGATATTGAAAATATCATTGCAGCATCTGATAGACCTAATAAAACTCTATAACTGTCATTATAAATATTTGCTCTATGACTAATAATTACGCAATTAAATGAAATCGTATCCTTTTTTCTTCGTCATTTTCTCGTAAGCTATTAGAGATATTGGAAATATCATTGCAGTATCTGATAGACTTAATAAAACTCTACAACTGTCATTATTAATATTTGCTCTAATACTAATAACTACGCAGTAAAAAAAACCGTATCCTTTTTCCAAAAACATGACTTTCTTCCTCATTTTTTATAAAGCTATTAGAAATATTGGAAATATCATTGCAGCATCTTATGGACCTATTTAAACTGTACAACTGATATTATGAATATTTGTTGTATGACTAATAATTACACTGTAAAATAAAACTATATTTTTATATAAAAACATGACTTTACTCCTCATTTTCTCGAAAGCTATTAGAGATATATGAAATATCATTGCAGCATCTGATGGACCTAATTGAACTGTACAACTGATATTATGAATATTTGTTGTATGACTAATAATTACGCAGTAAAATAAAACTATATATTTATATAAAAACATGACTTTCCTCCTCATTTTCTCAAAAGCTATTAGAGATATTGGAAATATCATTGCAGCATCTGATGGACCTAATTAAACTGTACAACTGATATTATGAATATTTGTTGTATGACTAATAATTACGCAGTAAAATAAAACTATATATTTATATAAAAACATGACTTTCCTCCTCATTTTCTCGAAAGCTATTAGAGATATTGGAAATATCATTGCAGCATCTGATAGACCTAATTAAACTGTACAACTGATATTATGAATATTTGTTGTATGACTAATAATTACGCAGTAAAATAAAACTTTATATTTATATAAAAACATGACTTTCCTTCTAATTTTCTCGAAAGCTATTAGAGATATTGGAAATATCATTGCAGCATCTGATGGACCTAATTAAACTGTACAACTGATATTATGAATATTTGTTGTATGACTAATAATTGCGCAGTAAAATAAAACTATATATTTATATAAAACATAGCTTTCCTCCTCCTTTTCTCGAAAGCTATTAGAGATATTGGAAATATCATTGCAGCATCTGATGGACCTAATTAAACTGTACAATTGATATTATGAATATTTGTTGTATGACTAATAATTACGCAGTAAAATAAAACTATATATTTATATAAAAACATGACTTTCCTCCTCATTTTCTCGAAAGCTATTAGAGATATTGGAAATATCATTGCAGCATCTGATAGACCTAATTAAACTGTACAACTGATATTATGAATATTTGTTGTATGACTAATAATTACACAGTAAAGTAAAACTTTATATTTATATAAAAACATGACTTTCCTCCTCATTTTCTCGAAAGCTATTAGAGATATTGGAATTATCATTGCAGCATCTGATGGACCTAATTAAACTGTACAACTGATATTATGAATATTAGTTCTATGACTAATAATTACGCAGTAAAATAAAACTTTATATTTATATAAAAACATGACTTTTCTCTTCATTTTCTCGAGAGCTATAAAAGATAATGGATATATCATTGCAGCATCTGATGGACCTAATTAAACTATACAACTGATATTATGAATATTTGTTGTATGACTAATAATTACGCAGTAAAATAAAACTATATATTTATATAAAAACATGACTTTCCTCCTCATTTTCTCGAAAGCTATTAGAGATATTGGAAATATCAGTGCAGCATCTGATGGACCTAATTAAATAATACAACTGATATTATGAATATTTGTTGTATCACTAATAATTACGCAGTAAAATAAAACTATATATTTATATAAAAACATGACTTTCCTCCTAATTTTCTCGAAAGCTATTAGAGATATTGGAAATATCATTGCAGCATCTGATAGACCTAATTAAACTGTACAACTGATATTATGAATATTTGTTGTATGACTAATAATTACGCAGTAAAATAAAACTATATATTTATATAAAAACATGAATTTCCTCCTAATTTTCTCGAAAGCTATTAGAGATATTGGAAATATCATTGCAGCATCTGATGGACCTATTTAAACTGTACAACTGATATTATGAATATTTGTTGTATGACTAATAATTACGCAGTAAAATAAAACTATATATTTATATAAAAACATGACTTTCCTCCTCATTTTCTCGAAAGCTATTAGAGATATTGGAAATATCATTGCAGCATCTGATGGACCTAATTAAACTGTACAACTGATATTATGAATATTTGTTGTATGACTAATAATTACGCAGTAAAATAAAACTATATAGTTATATAAAAACATGACTTTCCTCCTCATTTTCTCGAAAGCTATTAGAGATATTAGAAATATCATTGCAGCATATGATGGACCTAATTAAACTATACAACTGATATTATGAATATTTGTTGTATGACTAATAATTACGCAGTAAAATAAAACTATATATTTATATAAAAACATGAATTTCCTCCTCATTTCCTCGAAAGTTATTAGAGATATTGGAAATATCATTGCAGCATCTGATGGACCAAATTAAACTGTACAACTGATATTATGAATATTTGTTGTATGACTAATAATTACGCAGTAAAATAAAACTATATATTTATATAAAAACATGACTTTCCTCCTCATTTTCTCGAAAGCTATTAGAGATATTGGAAATATCATTGCAGCATCTGATGGACCTAATTAAACTGTACAACTGATATTATGAATATTTGTTGTATGACTAATAATTACGCAGTAAAATAAAACTATATATTTATATAAAAACATGACTTTCCTCCTAATTTTCTCAAAAGCTATTAGAGATATTGGAAATATCATTGCAGCATCTGATGGACCTAATATTAAACTATACAACTGATATTATGAATATTTGTTGTATGACTAATAATTACGCTGTAAAATAAAACTATATATTTATATAAAAACATGACTTTCCTCCTCATTTTCTCGAAAGTTATTAGAGATATTGGAAATATCATTGCAGCATCTGATAGACCTAACTAAACTGTACAACTGATATTATGAATATTTGTTGTATGACTAATAATTACGCAGTAAAATAAAACTATATATTTATATAAAAACATGACTTTCCTCCTCATTTTCTCGAAAGCTATTAGAGATATTGGAAATATCATTGCAGCATCTGATGGACCTAATTAAACTGTACAACTGATATTATGAATATTTGTTGTATGACTAATAATTACGCAGTAAAATAAAACTATATATTTATATAAAAACATGACTTTCCTCCTAATTTTCTCGAAAGCTATTAGAGATATTGGAAATATCATTGCAGCATCTGATGGACCTAATTAAACTGTACAACTGATATTATGAATATTTGTTGTATGACTAATAATTACGCAGTAAAATAAAACTATATATTTATATAAAAACATGACTTTCCTCCTCATTTTCTCGAAAGCTATTAGAGATATTGGAAATATCAGTGCAGCATCTGATGGACCTAATTAAATAATACAACTGATATTATGAATATTTGTTGTATCACTAATAATTACGCAGTAAAATAAAACTATATATTTATATAAAAACATGACTTTCCTCCTAATTTTCTCGAAAGCTATTAGAGATATTGGAAATATCATTGCAGCATCTGATAGACCTAATTAAACTGTACAACTGATATTATGAATATTTGTTGTATGACTAATAATTACGCAGTAAAATAAAACTATATATTTATATAAAAACATGAATTTCCTCCTAATTTTCTCGAAAGCTATTAGAGATATTGGAAATATCATTGCAGCATCTGATGGACCTATTTAAACTGTACAACTGATATTATGAATATTTGTTGTATGACTAATAATTACGCAGTAAAATAAAACTATATATTTATATAAAAACATGACTTTCCTCCTCATTTTCTCGAAAGCTATTAGAGATATTGGAAATATCATTGCAGCATCTGATGGACCTAATTAAACTGTACAACTGATATTATGAATATTTGTTGTATGACTAATAATTACGCAGTAAAATAAAACTATATAGTTATATAAAAACATGACTTTCCTCCTCATTTTCTCGAAAGCTATTAGAGATATTAGAAATATCATTGCAGCATATGATGGACCTAATTAAACTATACAACTGATATTATGAATATTTGTTGTATGACTAATAATTACGCAGTAAAATAAAACTATATATTTATATAAAAACATGAATTTCCTCCTCATTTCCTCGAAAGTTATTAGAGATATTGGAAATATCATTGCAGCATCTGATGGACCAAATTAAACTGTACAACTGATATTATGAATATTTGTTGTATGACTAATAATTACGCAGTAAAATAAAACTATATATTTATATAAAAACATGACTTTCCTCCTCATTTTCTCGAAAGCTATTAGAGATATTGGAAATATCATTGCAGCATCTGATGGACCTAATTAAACTGTACAACTGATATTATGAATATTTGTTGTATGACTAATAATTACGCAGTAAAATAAAACTATATATTTATATAAAAACATGACTTTCCTCCTAATTTTCTCGAAAGCTATTAGAGATATTGGAAATATCATTGCAGCATCTGATGGACCTAATATTAAACTATACAACTGATATTATGAATATTTGTTGTATGACTAATAATTACGCTGTAAAATAAAACTATATATTTATATAAAAACATGACTTTCCTCCTCATTTTCTCGAAAGTTATTAGAGATATTGGAAATATCATTGCAGCATCTGATAGACCTAACTAAACTGTACAACTGATATTATGAATATTTGTTGTATGACTAATAATTACGCAGTAAAATAAAACTATATATTTATATAAAAACATGACTTTCCTCCTCATTTTCTCGAAAGCTATTAGAGATATTGGAAATATCATTGCAGCATCTGATGGACCTAATTAAACTGTACAACTGATATTATGAATATTTGTTGTATGACTAATAATTACGCAGTAAAATAAAACTATATATTTATATAAAAACATGACTTTCCTCCTCATTTTCTCGAAAGCTATTAGAGATATTAGAAATATCATTGCAGCATCTGATGGACCTAATTAAACTATACAACTGATATTATGAATATTTGTTGTATGACTAATAATTACGCAGTAAAATAAAACTATATATTTATATAAAAACATGACTTTCCTCCTCATTTTCTCGAAAGTTATTAGAGATATTGGAAATATCATTGCAGCATCTGATGGACCTAATTAAACTGTACAACTGATATTATGAATATTTGTTGTATGACTAATAATTACGCAGTAAAATAAAACTATATATTTATATAAAAACATGACTTTCCTCCTAATTTTCTCGAAAGCTATTAGAGATATTGGAAATATCATTGCAGCATCTGATGGACCTAATTAAACTGTACAACTGATATTATGAATATTTGTTGTATGACTAATAATTACGCAGTAAAATAAAACTATATATTTATATAAAAACATGACTTTCCTCCTCATTTTCTCGAAAGCTATTAGAGATATTGGAAATATCATTGCAGCATCTGATGGACCTAATTAAACTGTACAACTGATATTATAAATATTTGTTGTATGACTAATAATTACGCAGTAAAATATAACTATATATTTATATAAAAACATGACTTTCCTCCTCATTTTCTCGAAAGCTATTAGAGATATTGGAAATATCATTGCAGCATCTGATGGACCTAATTAAACTGTACAACTGATATTATGAATATTTATTGTATGACTAATAATTACGCAGTAAAATAAAACTTTATTTTTATATAAAAACATGACTTTCCTCCTCATTTTCTCGAAAGCTATTAGAGATATTGGAAATACCATTGCAGCATCTGATGGACCTAATTAAACTGTACAACTGATATTATGAATATTTGTTGTATGACTAATAATTACGCAGTAAAATAAAACTATATATTTATATAAAAACATGACTTTCCTCCTCATTTTCTCGAAAGCTATTAGAGATATTGGAAATATCATTGCAGCATCTGATGGACCTAATTAAACTGTACAACTGTCATTATGAATAGGAGGAGGAGGAGGAGGAGGAGGAGGAGGAGGAGGAGGAGGAGGAGGAGGAGGAGGAGGAGGAGAGAGAGAGAGAGAGAGAGAGAGAGAGAGAGAGAGAGAGAGAGAGAGAGAGAGAGAGAGAGAGAGAGAGAGAGAGAGAGAGAGAGAGAGAGAGAGAGACAAATGGAAAAAAAAACATATAGAGAAAAAAACAGAAAAAAACAAAGAAATATACAACCCAAACCGTTCAAAACATTCGTCATCCCAAGAACAATAAATAGGAAAAGTTTTTTTTTTTCTCCCTTTCACTGTTTTTTCTATAGTCCTTGCCTTTGTTTTCCTTTTTTCCTCCTTTCCCCTCCCCTTTCCCCTCCCTTTTCCCTTCTTTTCCCTCCCTTTTCCCACCTTATCTCCTTTTGTTCCCTCTTTTCCTCTCCTTTTCCCTTCCTTTTCCCCTTTTTTGTCTTCTTATACCTAGATGCGTTACAAGTTTATACTGATTACATTTTAAAGAGAAAAAACCTAATTGAGAATGAGGGAAGGATGAGAGAAAGTGAGGGGAGAGACAGACAGGAGGAGTAGGAGGAAGAGTGAGAGAAGAAGGAAGAGATGATCAGAAGGAAGGGTTTGGAAAGGGGACGGAGAGAAGAGGGAAGGACCATATGGTTAAGGAGATGGAAATAAAGGAAGATATAGGAGAGGAAGGGGATTAGGAAGATAGGAAGAGGAGGAGGAGGAGGAGAAGGAGGAGGAGGAGGGGGAGGAGGAAGAGGAGGAGGAGCAGGAAGAGAGTTAAGGGATATAAGGAGGGAGTAGTAAAAGGGAGTAAAGGGGTGAAACAGCTTGAGAAATAGAAAAAGGAAAGGGATGGTGATTAGGGAGAGGAAAGGTGTGAGGAGGAAGGAAGGAGAAGGGAAGGTAATGTAACTGAGAGGAAAGGAAGAGGGTGGAGGTAATAGTGAGAAGAGGAGGAAGAGGAGGAACATAAGAATAAAACTGAAACATGATCAAATAAAAAAGCTTAAGAACAAAAAAAAGAAAAAAAAGAATCATCAAATTTACTCCTGACTTACTATGTTTGTCATTACGCTATTTAGTGGTTCATCACCCCATCAACCCATCACCCCATCACCCCATCCCCTCACTCTGACCTCCCAGGCAATCACTATCAACAAACCCCCACCACCACCTCCACCACCAACCTGAGGAGGAGGAGGAGGGAGAGGGAGACAGGGAGAGGAAGGTGAATCAAGGAGGCAGGCTACTAGAGAACCCTTCTTTTTTTTACCCATAATCCCCCTGAAAAAACGACGCCCACTAAGACCAAAATATACAAACTGGGAATCTGGGAATTATTCATAACGAGGGGGAGGGATTCCACCTGCCTCCTCCTTGACTAAATCCCTCTGGCGCCTTACCTACAGCCACTAGAGGGATTATTCTGCTGGCTGAGTCCACCTGAGTCTAATCCACTCCCCTTCAATCTATCCACACAGGTGCGTCGTTACCTCAGTGGGTCGTAGGAGGGGAGAGAAGGTGGATGAAAGATGAGACGGATGAGAGATGAAGTAGGTAGTAAAAGAAGAAGGTGAAGGGAATGTAATGTAGCAAGGCAGCTGATGACTCTGTGTGATAATGAATGAGTAGGAAGGTGGTGTGGTGATGGCAGGTGACAGGTGGATAGCAGGTGGTGCACTAAGACTTACGTGGTGAGGGTGAGTGAGGGCAGTTGGTGTTAAATTGCTACTTATAAGTCGTAAGTGAGAAATGGTGATATATGGTGATTCTCAGAGGCTCAGAAACCTACTTGAATATATGAATGTGGCAGTTAAGTGTTGAATGAAAACAGACTGAATTATGTGGTGCTGTTTATGTAAATCAACAAGAAAAGCTATGGGGGGAGTGTGACTAAAGGATGCTATATAATGATGATAGATGTTTGACTTAAATTAGGCTGCGAACATTATAAGAGTTTAGGTGAAGATATACGTGGGACTCTGTGTGTAAGATAATGATGTAGCTTGGAAGAGAAATTGAAAGGAAGTGTAAATTAACATATGACACCTAAAACAGATCTAAAATCCATATAAAGTCTGTGAAAAAAGAGTAGAATAACATAGAAAAATACACAACTTTACACTATTTTCTTCACTTCATTACATTACCAACAATCCAACAAACATAACTACTACTACTACTACTACTACTACTACAACAAAAACAACAACAACAACAACTACTACTACTACTACAACAACAACAACTATAACTACTACACACGACAACAAAGTAGAAGTAGAACACGTTTACCTTAGTTTACCCTTAAAGTTGCCTTCATACCCCAAGGGAACGCACCCTAGTCGATACAAATTTACTTCTCGATACCGTGACGGGTTGTCTGTGTCAGGATCCCACACATCAAGGGGGACGAGAGACGAAGGGAGGAAGTATTGTGTAGTGTGGAAGGGGGAATGTGGAGGGCGAAAAGTGGAAGAGTCGAGTGGATGTTCCTAGGAGTTTGTGAGTCCGGTTTCGGGTGGAAGTGTTTCAAGTTTCATGCATGTTATCCCTCCACTCAAGTTTCATCTGTGCATCTTTGGGGCTAATGGCTGTATGATTGTTGGGAGAGAGAGAGAGAGAGAGAGAGAGAGAGAGAGAGAGAGAGAGAGAGAGAGAGAGAGAGAGAGAGAGAGAGAGAGAGAGAGAGAGAGAGAGAAATAAATACATAAAAGGTCTATGGAGGAAAAAACAGTAATAGTAACAATGGTGAACAAGGTTGATGATTCTGAGACAGCCATAGGTAAGGGGAAGTAAAAGGGAAAAAGAAAGAAGGAAGAAATTATAAGAAGAAAGGTGACTAGGAACGTGGTGATTATATGTATAAACGCACCACCACCACCACCACCACACCACCACCACCACCACCACCACCACCACCACCTTATACAGGCTAACGAGGCACATCAGTCTGGTCAGAAGGCAAAAAATAAGGCCAACGTAATCACTGCCGGTGCTCAGTCTGCCTCACCAACACTTGCTCTTACTTCTTTCTTCACTGCTGCGTAACTTTGTAGAGAGATGCGTAAAAAAAGAAGTTTACGGGTAATGTTTTTTCTTCTTCTTTCTTTTAATGGTTTGGATACTAAGAAATATTCAAAGTTTTAGAGTTTCTTTACTGTTTTCAAGATGGTGATATTTTTTGGGGGGAGGTTTTGTTTTGTGAGTTTGACAATGTTTGTAAGATTGCATCAGTTTGGTAAAAAAGAAAAATAGGTGAGGATGGACAGAGAGAGAGAGAGAGAGAGAGAGAGAGAGAGAGAGAGAGAGAGAGAGAGAGAGAGAGAGAGAGAGAGAGAGAGAGAGAGAGAGAGAGAGAGAGAGACAGATAGACAGACAGACAGACAGACGGACAAGTGAAGAGCATAATTGGTAGGCAGATAAGATAACTAATCCCTTCTAACGAGCACTGCAAGCTAATCAAACAGTGTATAATGCATAAAATAATAATGACTCAATTTCGAATGTTCTTCAATGAAACAAAAATAGAGAACATCATTATCATCAATCATCATCATTTGTCTTTATCATTATCATTATAACTTCAGTCTCTTGATAAACTTAGGTACATGTTTAGAACAAAATTATAGATGAAGGGAACAGAACAGACACTAACCACAGCCTCTACACACACAAAGGTTATAGACGCTAATGAAAAGTCTGTCTCGTTCTTCTTCTTTTTTTCTGACCTTCCTAACATTTTTTACTTTTCGTCGAAGCAAAAAAGAAGAAAAAAATATTAATTCACTTTTAATTTACTGCGTCGGTGGAATATATGCATCACGCAGCAATATAATACAAAAAAAAAAGATAAAAGAGAAGAGATTATGGCTGTCCTAGGCAAAAATAACACGTAATAACTCATCATTACAGACGGATTTTCTTTGCCGTTATATTAATTGGTTTTTTTTTCATTTTTCTCTCGTTCAATTTCTTTCATAGAATTTTCTTTTTTCATCTACCAGAATGAGACACGAGTTTAGTTTTCTAGTCATTCCTTTCCTCTTTCGATCACATAAACACACACACACACACACACACACACACACACACACACACACACACACACACATCAACCCTCATTTCTCTCCCCTCTTTCCTTTCCCATACATTCCTTGAACCCCTCCCTTCCCCTATTTTCGCTAAACACTTACATTCCATCTTGAAACCTGTTCACCTCTTTACTTTGCCTCTATTTATACCTCTCCTCCTCTTACTACTCCTCCTCCTTCTCCTGTTCTTCCTTTGTACTCCTTTATATTATCTTTCTCGTCTCCCTCCATATTCTCTTCTTCTTCTTCTTCTTCTTCTTATTCCTTTTCCTGCTTCTTCTTCATTTTCCTGCTTCTTCTTCCTATTCCTGCTTCTTCTTCCTTTTCCTGCTTCTTCTTCCTTTCTTCCTCCTCCTCCTCCTCTTCCATATTATCTTTTCTTTTCCTTGACATGTCTTTTCTTCTCCCTTGTCCTCGTCATCTAGTTCATGTCCCTTCCCCTACTTCTCTGCCTCCTTCATGTTCCTTCTATTTTCTTCTTCTTTTTCTTCTTCTTCTTCCTCTATATTCTCCAGCTCGTCTTATTTCCTCTTGTTTCGTCCTCTTGTCCAAAAAAAACAAAAAAAACAGCTGTCGTTCTTAATAGAAAATAAAATATATAAAAAAGCATTCAAGAAAAAAAAAGAAAGAATGTTCCCCATTTGAACACAAAGCAGACGCCACCAACGTGATTCGGGAAAGATATTTGGTGAAAGGTCTTCTTGACGCGTGTGTTCATTTGCATATCATTAAGGCGGACTGGCAGCGCAAAGGATGGGAGGGGGCGGGGGAGGGGAGGGTGAGGGAGGCACGGAGGAGGAGGAGGGAGGAAGAGGAAGAGGAGGAGGAGAGAAGAACAAGGCGTCTCATGTGTGGTGTTGTTATTATTTTGTTATTCTTTATTTATGTATGGTTTCTCTCTCTCTCTCTCTCTCTCTCTCTCTCTCTCTCTCTCTCTCTCTCTCTCTCTCTCTCTCTCTCTCTCTCTCTCTCTCTCTCTCTCTCTCTCTCTCTCTTAATTACAGGCTACCAATTACATACTCAAAAAATTACTCCTTTCAATATTAAATTGGACAAGTGTTACTTTAATTTGCTATGGTAAGTTTTGTTTAGTGTGTGTGTGTGTGTGTGTGTGTGTGTGTGTGTGTGTGTGTGTGTGTGTGTGTGTGTGTGTGTGTGTGTGTGTGTGTGTGTGTGTTAAACTTCTAAATCTAAGTAAGTAAACAGGTTTGAAGACTCTACAGACATAAGAAATTATATAATCCCCTTCCCCTTCCCCTTCCCCTTCCCCTCCCTCTTCCCCTTCCCCTTCCCCTTCCCCTCCCCTCTCTTAGTTGGAAGGAAACCCGATGGAGAATTTAGTGAGCAGGACGGTGTTAAATGTCGACTGGTTACGCAGGGGGAGTAAGAAGGAGGGAGGTGACAGTATTAAGGAAAGAAGAGAAAGATAGAAGGAGAATGAAAAGAAAGGGGGAAGTTACGTAGAAGATGAGAAGTAGGAGGTGAGGCGAAAGAAAATGAGTAAGAGGAGAAATGGAAGGCAGAAAAGGAGGAAGAAGGTGGAAGGAATGAAGAAACAGAAAAGGAAATTAAGAAAAAAACACGAAAACAGGATAAACAAAGAGTGAGAGAAAGGAGAGTAAAGAAGAGAGGAAGGAGGAGTGAGTGAGGGTGAATAAGAGAGGAAGGAAGGAGGATTGCGTGAGAGAGAGTGAGTGGTAACTAGCTACCTTAACTTGCTCTAGGTAACTCCCACTTTAGTTGACCCGGGAGTTAATGAAGTTAGGCAAGAGACGTGTTTCGCTAGGTCGTTGGTACTGTTACTTCACCTCCACGTCATTACTTATTCTGTCATCGTCACTACTACTTCAGCGGCAGCGGTTGTTACTTCAAGGACAGAAGTTTGGTCATTACTGCTGCTACTGCTGGTGGTAATGATGGTGCTGTTGTTGTTGTTGTTGTTGTTGTTGTTGTTGTTGTTGTTGTTGTTGTTGTTACTTCTGTTCCTACTATTGTTGTTGTAGGTATTATCATCATTACTACTACTACTACTACTACTACTACTACTACTACTACTACTACTACTACTACTACTACTATACTACTACTACTATTACTACTGATAACTTCAATAAGCATTCATCACACCCACACATGCATATATACACATGCGCAATTTGGTAATATTAAGCGATACTGGAAATATTACCGTAGCAATACCTATGCTCTGAACAATTAACCTGAATAATCACCTTTATTTTAGCCATCACAATATTGCCGCAGCGGGTAAATGGCTGTTATTTTACGGCAACGAGATGTATACAGTCATATTTACACTGCACTGATATATACTCTTAATAAACTATAACCTATATGTGTATTTGTATGACATGTGGACGCCTGTATGATGGCTCTCCTCTCTCTCCTCTCTCTCTCTCCTCCTCTCGCTCTCTCTCTCTATCTCTCTCTCTCTCTCTCTCTCGCTCTCTTTTATTTTATTTTTTTCTCTTTTTTTTCTGTCTCTCTTTTTCTCTATCTCTTTGATTTATGTTATTTATTTATTCATATATCAATATTTACTTTACACACACACACACACACACACACACACACACACACACACACACACACACACACACACACACACACACACACAAACATGCCTCCCTTTACTTTACTTTACTTTAGCAACTCAAACAACAGACTAACAACAAGTTCTTCCGTTAGCCAATCAACGCTCAGAGAGTCACAAGGTTTCAGCCAATTACGTCGCAGCATCCTAGTAACTCCACACTTGATGCGATCATTATTGTTTTTCTTCCTTATCTGCCCTTTTTAGAAAACCTCTGATTGCATGACTTGATTGCCCAGACTCTCCAC
>JAPQNM010000004.1:15038143-15048143 GCA_029783475.1 Metacarcinus magister
GAGAGAGAGAGAGAGAGAGAGAGAGAGAGAGAGAGAGAGAGAGAGAGAGAGAGAGAGAGAGAGAGAGAGAGAGAGAGAGAGAGAAAGAGAGAGAGAGAAATGGGTACTCAGGTAGATTCATAACACCCAAAAGGGGACAGAGAAAGAAACCGGCAGGAGGAAGAGACACAGACCGACACAGAGATACAAAGATACATCGTTTAACCTTTGCCTGATGACCTTAACAAGGGCACGATGTCCTTAATGATCATTCAGGTGCATTAATTAGTAAGCAACTGCAGGTATGGTTAGAGATGTTGAGGTGGTGGTGGTGGTGGTGGTGGTGGTGGTGGTGGTGGTGGTGGTGGTGGTGGTGGTGGTGGTGGTGGTGGTGGTGGTGGTGGTGGTGGTGGTGGTGGTGGTACGACTGACAATGCTATTTCAAGCGGGGACAATGTATGCTGTAAGTGGAGATGTTGTGTGTGTGTGTGTGTGTGTGTGTGTGTGTGTGTGTGTGTGTGTGTGTGTGTGTGTGTGTGTGTGTGTGTGTGTGTGTGTGTGTGTGTTAATGTTCTATTCTCTAGCAAACGGAGACAGTTAATAATCATAAAATTTCAAAAGATATGAATACAATGAGAATATATTATAAAAATTCCGGATCTCTCTCTCTCTCTCTCTCTCTCTCTCTCTCTCTCTCTCTCTCTCTCTCTCTCTCTCTCTCTCTCTCTCTCTCTCTCTCTCTCTCTCTCTCTCTCTCAAAGGTGTCGCTTTTCCTTTCTCCCCAATACACCTTTACAAGCCTCTGTTCTCACTCCTCTACTTCTTTACTTTCTTCCTACACAAAAATATTACATTCTTTCGTATATCTTGTACTCCTTTGTATCTGGTCGGGGCAACAAATATTAGTTCGTTGCCGGTTTTGTGATATTCCTTAAAAGCGAGTAACTTTATAATATTGAGGGTTTTCTATAACAAAAACAAACGAGTGAGTTACGGCTTTCACATACCGATCTCTGAAATACTAGACGGTAGGCATTTCAATTTGTACGCTTTTGATCCGAGGGTAGATAGATCGAGCTGGTGGTGTTATTGGTGGTGGGGGTGGTAGTGGTGATGGAAATAGCAGAAGTAGTAGTAGTAGTAGTAGTAGTGGTGGTGGTAGTAGTAGTAGTAGTAGTAGTAGTAGTAGTAGTAGTAGTAGTAGTAGTAGTAGTAGTAGTAGTAGTAGTAGTAGTAGTAGTAGTAGTAGTAGTGGTAGTAGTAGTAGTAATAGTAGTAGTAGTAGTAGTTAGTAGGATCAAGTAATATTATTTGTACCACCACGTCAACTAATACTAATAAATACAACAACAACAACCATAACAACTACAGTACAATACAATACACAACATACAATACCATTCATACACAGTAGATAGATACACAACAATACCAGAAATCCCTATAGACCATAAGCAATACGTGGAAGAGAATCAACCACATATAAATGGTTTTCCCCTTGCAAACCATCCACTACAAAGATGTATTGTAGTCACTGAAGCTGCCCTCCACTGCAACTCACAAGCACACACAGCCCACTCCCTCCCCGACTCCTTCCCTCACTTACATCCCACTCCCTCCCCACTCACATCCCACTCCCTCCCCCACGCCAAGCCAAGCCAGTCCCCAGCAGCCCACTTACCAGCCCGCACCGCACTCCCTCATCCTGTCCTTTCCAGTCCCTTTCCCTGTCCCTCCCAGACTCGGCGCTGCAGGGGAGGGTAAGGTAAGAGGGGAAGAGGGAAGGGTAAAGAGGGTAGGCATGATAGATTTCTGTTGCCTTTTTTACGATTCCTACACTGCTACAAAGGTATTATTGAATAGGATGGGATGGCAGAGTGAGGAAGAGAAGTTGTTATAATAGTAATAGTAGTAGTAGTAGTAGTAGTAGTAGTAGTAGTAGTAGTAGTAGTAGTAGTAGTAGTAGTAGTAGTAGTAGTAGTAGTAGTAGTAGTAGTAGTAGTAGCACAACCATCACCATCACTACCATCAACAGCATCACCATTATCACCATCATAATAATTTCTACATTAGTGACTCGCTCTTCAGTTCACACTTGCCTTCACCCTCCAGAGCACCAAGTTCAGCACGGCGGTGAAGCTGCAGAAGGCGGTCAACTGTGCCTTCCACTGTATCACCATAACAACGCCAAACTCCAACACACACACACACACACACACACACACACACACACACACACACACACACACACACACACACACACACACACACACATACACGATTATCCTCCCAACACATGTCAAATGCAACAGAATCTACATATATTCATACACAATCAGTCGAACAAATTGTGATTACCAGGAAAACGTGAATGAGCTCGCTGTTTTTTTCTCTTTTTTTCTTTAATACGTAACTGAATAATTAATTGGAAGGCCAGGTTTCAGCCAGTATCCACACTTTTTTTTCTTCTTTTTTGTTCAATAATATGTTGGCATCACATCAATATATTCTAAGTCAATTCACCCACAACTTTATTCTCCTCTTCGTCTGATTTACCGAAACAACACTTTGTACATCGTCTCATGTCATGTCTTCGGCCTCGTCAACCCTCGTCTGACAGCCATTACTGAACGCTTTATAACTTCATCCCCTCGTTAACTTCACCTCCTCGTTAACTTCACCTCCTCGTCACCTGCTTCTCCACCTACACCTGCACAATGCACTTCGAGAATAACAAAAGGAAAACTACTTTCTTTTCACATGTGTTGATCAAAATATACGTATAATAATAGATTTTTTTTTTTTTTTTACTCATGCTGACGCCTACACACACAATTCAAAATCACTGAAACGTAAGAAATAAAATAAAATATGCAAAAATAATTTAAAGGTATTAAAACAAAAGCCAAAAATAATGCCTCATATCTGCTCTTCCTTGCCTGGCACTTCCTCTTTCCCTCCTACACGCAAATATTTTCCTAACCTTCAATAACAACAAAAATATGACCACCTACACCAAACACGAATTTATACAAGGATATGTTTCATTTATACTCATCCCTCCTTCACCCTCTCCCTCACTCTCACCCTCTCCCTCTCCCTCTCCTTCTTCACTCCTCACTCACCTTCACCCTCGTTTCCTTGCTTACATTTCCCTCATAATTCTTTTACACGTCAAGCAACGTTGTCTTGCCTTTACGTTTACACACAATCACTTAGGACTTGTTTCAAACACACACACACACACACACACACACACACACACACACACACACACACACACACACACACACACACACACACACACACATACTCCTCATGCTAGAAATAAATCACACAAATAAATGAAAAAATATATATATAATTCACTCGTGCTACAATTATATATTTTTTTTCAATCCATTTTTATTTCCTTCACAGGTCAACATTATAACGCCTGACTTGCAACCTTCCTCTCTCGCCCCTTACCTTTTCACTCCAAAGGAAGCTAACATTACGTATTCGCCAAATTCACATCCATTTTCTTTTCAAACCTCTTATCCAGCCCACTTTTCTTTTTCTTCTGACACCTCTTAACATACGCCTTATATTCAGCACACACTTTTTCTTTCATCCCCTGAATTCTGCTCTGCATTCATGATTCTCTCTCTCTCTCTCTCTCTCTCTCTCTCTCTCTCTCTCTCTCTCTCTCTCTCACTCTCTCTCTCTCTCTCTCTCTCTCTCTCTCTCTCTCTCTCTCTCGTGTATATCCATAACTAAACATGAGAACCGACTTAGCCTTTCGTCTTACTAAACATAAACAGATCAGATCCCACAAGGCAGGTTAACTTCCCTCCCACCGTCATTCTGAAGTTACACAGCACTCTGCCTAACCAAACCTAACCTAACCTAACATCTAACACTAAGTGACGCCCACACTCAGACACAGAGGCTACTATTACATATCATACCAGCAGTTATAACCTATCCACTGCCCCTCTCTCGTGCCTCCTTCGTAACTTTGAAATACGTAACAGACCTCGTGATATTTTCTCTTTTAATGGCGCTACTGTTTTCGTTTCATTTGTGCTAAAGGTTAAATTATCATTGTACATTAACGGTATCTATATTACACTATAACTATTGTGTTGTTGTAAATGCGTTCAATTTTCCCTTTTTTTCTAGTAGTATATGAAATTATGGTTTAAAATGTTTCGTTCTTGCCATTACAACTGTTTAAATTACAGCACTTTGTCTTCTCTCTCTCTCTCTCTCTCTCTCTCTCTCTCTCTCTCTCTCTCTCTCTCTCTCTCTCTCTCTCTCTCTCTCTCTCTCTCTCTCTCTCTCTCTCCTTCTTTCTCCTATTACACTTTACTTCACACTTGCAAGAAGCTAATGATCATACACACTCATTATGAGCTCAATGAGTCAAGAACACTAACTCATTTCCTTCACCTGACAACACACACACACACACACACACACACACACACACACACACACACACACACACACACACACACACACACACATTAGATATATTACACATCGCTGGAAGAAAAGGTTTAGTGACCATTAAGGAATAAAAGTGAGTGATTTCCATTCTCTCTCTCTCTCTCTCTCTCTCTCTCTCTCTCTCTCTCTCTCTCTCTCTCTCTCTCTCTCTCTCTCTCTCTCTCTCTCTCTCTCTCTCTCTCTCTCATCCCCAGACTTGCAGACAATGTGGTCGTGAAGAGATCCTTAATTTTCAGTACAGGAATTATATAATTTTTGAAACACAACTAAGTATGATTACACTCAATTATAGAACGAAAAGAGAAAGAACAATAACAAGAACAAAACAAAAAGATAATTAATGAAAGGAATAAACATTGAAAAAAAAACAGATAAAAAAAAGTTGTTAAAATAGAGGAATGAAAGCAAGAATGAAAAAAAAAAATACAGATCCAATTTGTAAAAAGACGTTCACATAAAAAAAATTAAAAAATGAATGAATAAATTAATAAATCAATGCATAAATACAATTATTAACCCTTCAACAAAGTGTGCAGTGAAACCTTCCCCTTAAATTACTACAGACGGATGGGTGATTAGCGTATTCAAAGGTAATCAAGTGTTACCCTTCGCTCTCTAACGGTGAAAGTCTGCACCAATGTTGGAAAAAGATTGATTGATGGTGTCATTCATCAGGACAAAGACAGCTGCAGGAGGAGGAGGAGGAGGAGGAGGAGGAGGAGGAGGAGGAGGAGGAGGAGGAGGAGGAACTAACAATGGACTCAATCGCATGCAATCTTACATAAACATCCACACCCATTTTTTTTTACTTCTAATCCGTGAAGAACGAGGAGGAGGAAGAAGAAGAAGAAGAAGAAGAAGAAGAAGAAGAAGAAGAAGAAGAAGAAGAAGAAGAAGAAGAAGAAGAAGAACAAAGAGAAGAAGAAAAAGAAGAAGAAGAAGAAGAAGAAAAAGAAGAAGATGGAAAAGAAGAAGGAAAAGAAAAAGAAAAAGAAACATGTTCTATTTATTCCATTACGTCGGTACAGAGAATAATAATAATAGCAAGAGATAATACTACCTCATTATTGTCGTTATTAGTGGTGGTGGTGGTGGTGGTGGTGGTGGTGGTGGTGGTGGTGGTGGTGGTGGTGGTGGTGGTGGTGGTGGTGGTGGTGGTGGTGGTGACCCTTTCCTCCCACAGACATAAATAATTAATACTGCCATCAATTAGTTATTCATGATTAACTTAACCAATAATGTTGCTGTTATCGTAAAGCATTTGTCAAACTCGTCCTTGAAAATGATTTTTGATCCATTGTAACAGGCAGTATCAGAACAAATTATATGAGCGTGACTAATAAGAATAAATAAATAAAAGATGATAACCATAATATAACACGACAATTACATCACGGTACAAACACGTCGTTACAATGTATATACTTGTCAAAACATGGATTAATTCAACACTAAACAATTCCTTTTTTTTTCAACTGTCAGTGATATTTTAAGCCAGATAATTTATTACTGTAATTTAGGTCAACTTGTGTTTCCAAATACCTATCTTCTTTTTTTTTATATATAATCTTTCTTTCTTGCTCATGACATAGCACAGTTCAGAAAATGATTGTCAATTCTCCGCTAAATGAGTAGGAAGCAAAAAGTGGGCGAAGCGCGCGCCTTTTGTAGTACAACAGACAGCAATTAACTATATTTTCGCAGCAGCTGACCACTTCCTTCCATCAGCAGAAGGCTCTCAATACACACACACACACACACATACACAACACACACACACACACACACACACACACACACACACACACACACACACACACACTTCCTAGCTGCACTCTCACGGAAATTAGTCTTTGTGTTTGATATTAATGCTCTAAAGTTTGCATTAGTAGCTGAGTCTCCTAAATGTACACAAACTTCTGCAATGTGTTTTATGTGTGTTATTTATGTGTGTGTGTGTGTGTGTGTGTGTGTGTGTGTGTGTGTGTGTGTGTGTGTGTGTGTGTGTGTGTGTGTGTGTGTGTGTGTGTGTTTCTCATTCTTCTTCTCTTTAATCTTATTCCCATCTCTAAAGTTATATCAAAATAACAACGTAGCAATTGCTTCAAAAAAGTATATTTTTCTGCAATAATATGACAGTAATTACATATGTCAATGCTAATTATAATCTATACCCACACACATCGAGACCCGGGAAGGGAAGCCAAGCCACGTAGTCTCTATTCCCTTAAAACATTACATCGTGCATCGCCCACAGAAGCCAATACCCAACCCTGACCCAATCAATCATGCTCCCTAAATCCGAGGTCACCCCTCCTCCTCTTCCCCCAATCGTGCTTCCCCGCTAAATAATTATCGTTCAAATTTACGAGGTTACGTACTCTCCCCTTTTAAACAATAGCATCGTACTCGTTACTCTCAACTATTCCATAAATGTTCGCACTAGGGGACCGCGGATGCCTTTCCCTTATTCGGTTGGTTCTTATTCCCACAGGCGCCTTATGCTTGGCCTTATGCTGTGGGCCGCCTCTCCTCTCCTTGGTGTTAGTAATTGCAGCGTTTACTGTGTCGTAATCATCTACTTGAGGTGGCGGACAAAGGATGAAGGTTAAGATGAGGTGGTGGAGGTCCGGTGAGGCAAGGCACGTGTTGAAAAAAAAAAGGAAGAATGATACTTATACAAAGGGTAAAAATATAGGATTGCCAATAATTTGTTTGTTTCTCTCTCTCTCTCTCTCTCTCACTCTCTCTCTCTCTCTCTCTCTCTCTCTCTCTCTCTCTCTCTCTCTCTCTCTCTCTCTCTCTCTCTCTCTCTGAGCTAACTGCTACTACCACGCACTAATTGGAGGGATAATGACTTCGGGCAAGACTACGAGCACTTAATTGCCCCAAACAGTCGGGCAATACCGATCACCACCGACAGATTCCAAAAACCTGAATAACACAACAAAACCATACGGAAAATCCAAACATAAAAAATAAAAAATAAAATATATATATACATTTTGTTATATATATTTTTGCATTGAAAGGGTAAACTAACTACACCAATTATTTTCTTTCCAAGTATTTCCTGTTACTACGCAGGAACAGACTAAAAAAAAGAAGAAAAAGAAAAAGAGTGTAAAGGTTTATGTAAGATTGCGTGCATTGTTGGCTCCTCCTACTACTCTCCCTTCCCTCCTCCTCCTCCTCCTCCTCCTCCTCCTCCTCCTCCTCCTCCTCCTCCTCCTTCTTCTTCTCAGGGCGTACGAGTGTTTCTGGCGCCGAGCTGAGTGCAGGAATTTGTACATAAATTAAACTTCACTTGAAAACGCTTGAAAACCCTATTATTGTGCAGCATGATATTGATGTATGAAAGATGAAGAAGAAAAGAAAAACAAAGGGCGGAAAGCAGGTACACGATGAAGAGGAATGTATAGAAAGAGAGACGACATACACACACACACACACACACACACACACACACACACACACACACCACACACACACACACACACGTCAAGTCAAGGAGCAAATTACCTCATCCTCATTTGACAGCTATAATTTGTAATATCCTTAAGTTCGTCTCTGTATCTCATGTTCTCTTCTTTAAAACCTCTCTCTCTCTCTCTCTCTCTCTCTCTCTCTCTCTCTCTCTCTCTCTCTCTCTCTCTCTCTCTCTCTCTCTCTCTCTCTCTCTCTCTCTCTCTCTCTTTCGTAGCTAATTTAGGCCTAAAAGAGGGAAGAACTAACTAAGCCTAAGAGAGTTTACGTTCGTATGTTCCTTGATCCCCTGGGGTGAAGGAGGGGAAAGTAGAGGAAAGGAAAGGAAAAGAAGGGAAAGGAAGGGGAAGGAGAGGGAATGAAGGAAGTAGAGAGGTGATAAAAGAAGGGGGATGAGGCAAGGGAAGAGAGGACGAACAAGGGGAGAAAGGAGGGGAGATGAGAGGGAATGGAGAAGGAAGGAAGAGATGTGGGATACGAAGAGGAAGAAGAGAAGAAAAACATGATGAGGATAAGACTTAATAGGTAAAGATGAGTGTGCTTTAGATTGATGAGTTAATGGTAGTTGTTGTGAGGAAAGGAAAGGGGAGGAAGATGATTATTCCTCTTCCTCTTCCTCCTCCTTCCTCCTTCTCCTCCTCCTCCTCAGTTCAGTAGTTCCGTGGTGGAATTCTCTCCCAACTATGTATTCCTCTTCCTCCTCCTCTTCTACATAATCTTACATTCCACTATTCCTCCGCTTCCCCTCCACTTCCCTTCCTTCTTCCCTCTGTACGTAGGAGATCAAAGACACGCGCTCCTCTGATGACAACAAGTATTCAATATATCCTTGGTTAGGGTAAATATTTTGTCCTTACTCCCTCCACTGATGTTGTTATTCTACTTTTTACGTTATTAGTATGTGGTTTCATTCCCCCCTTTTTTTTTTTTTTCCAAAGGAGCTAAATTTTCGAGGTGACATTTTTTATTTTTCCATTCTATTTTTTGGGTGCCTTCAGTTTTATAAAAAAAAATAATTAATGAATTTCACAAATGAAGTTAGAATAATATTATAAAAATAGTTTTCGTAATTACGTTCCTACGAAATGTTGGTGACAATTTTTTTAATCTTATTTTCACGCCTTGATCCAATAATTTAATCGATTCAATTTCAAGATAAAAAGTTTTTCACTCTTTCTTCTCTCTCTCTCTCTCTCTCTCTCTCTCTCTCTCTCTCTCTCTCTCTCTCTCTCTCTCTCTCTCTCTCTCTCTCTCTCTCTCTCTCTCTCTCTCTCCACACGTGCACCGTCGCACGTACCATAAAACAAGTACGGTCTGTCACGGTCATGGGATATATATATTTATTACCGTATCACTTTAGGGCCCATGCTCCCCCCAACCCCCCAATCACCACCACCACCACCACCACCACCACCACAGCCTTCCCTATTACCTGACCACGAGGCTGTGATATGAAGGGATCAACATAGGGTGAAGCAAAGAAAGTAAGGGAGACGAGGATCAAACTCCACTCCACATTACATATACTCACACAGTTTATATCTTTGAGTAAGTCCTTAATATGCAAGACTCTTCACGCCTCCATTCCTGCCATTGGTTCTTGCTTGCTACTTCTTTTTTCTTTCTTTTTTCACTCATCTGGGTCCTACTGCACATAAGCTTCTCCTTATTTGTTTCGAGCTGTGAAATTTGGCCCCACAGAATTAGCGTAGTGAAATGTGTTATCATCAAAGAATATTCCTCACTGCTTCCCCTCAACACATATGTCTTCCCCTCACTCATTCATTGGGAAAGAGAAGGCGGTCCCTATTACCCTCGCCGTACATAAATAAATACAAAAAACACTTCACCTATGAATATTTCCACCTCCATACTTTCCTTCAAAAGAAAAACGATAAACTAAACTTCCCTTCTCCCTCCATCCCTCTTGATTAAAAATTTCTCCTCAGATGAGAGCAGCGCCGCGGGGTCGCGTCCCCCCGGACCCTGCCTTCCTGCCGCAGTAATTCTTGCTGCAGGCAACGCCTCCCTCCCGCCGGCA